>JARYHS010009186.1:82589307-82625798 GCA_031002005.1 Vandiemenella viatica
TAACCGAGCCGCGCTGTCGCCACGTTACAAGGTGCATTTTTATTATATATGTAATAATATAAGAGTAATTTACATAAATCTTGGGCGACCACGTGAATAGATTTTTGTTGTAATTTTATAAAGTACGCAAGATTCCAAGTGAGGACTGTAATGAAATGGTGAACTTATACAGTGTATCGTAGCAAAGCGAATATTAAAAGAGTTATTGAGCTATGTAGGCTTGAAGCTAATCTTGGTCTTTCCGAGCCATGGCGACAGGACGTCGTGGATTTGGGATTTGCCAGACCACACACACTGCTCCCTGGGGATGGGTCACTCACCGAGCGGGAAAAGCCTGCCGTCCGAAACCCGAATGTTCTCTCTCCCCGGCGAACTTAGCCGAATATGTCCGACCTCTGTTGGATTCTTTGGCCAAATCACATATCGAGGATATCACGTGACATTAGGTGCCGACCTGAAGGTCCAATCAAAATGAGCGTATAACTCAAAATCCTGGGAATTTTTGTTGTATGTGAGCTTCGAGACTACAAATGGGCGGAGCAAGAAGTTTCCTCGTGGACCGAAGAGCGAGGAGCTGGGATTCTGGATTCTAACTTCGATCGCACCAGTCTGAGGTTGACTAGGAAAGTTGACTTCTTTCGCTAACCGCAGCTTGCCTTGCTGGAGCAAGGTTATCACCGCAACTCAGCCGGTAATGCGATGATGCGCATTGCCAGACCAGAGATGCCTATAGCCGACTTGTGAGATAATCTCACATATCGTGGGTCCGCTACACTCATCACAGACATCAGACGCAGAACTACAATGGTAATTGATTACGACCAAGCCATGTGATTGTGCATTCCGTGAAACAGAACCCGTAAGCGACTTTGAGAGGATAGGTCCATGTTCTCACTTTGTAATTGTAAAAACCCCTGAGCTAGCGGCATAATTTGCCAGAACTAGTTATTTTCGAATGATATATTGTTCATTCTGGCGCCCATGATTTTCTTTTTAACTGTAAAGTCACAGTATTATGATGCCTTTGTCTGAGGTAGTCATAACTTGTATTTTTCATTGTTTCCAGTTGTCATTATTTCTTGCATTTTGATTCTGAGATATTTAAAAGTAAATATATAATTGTTTGCTTGCCCATGACGGCTAATTGTAACTCTGAGCGTTGCTTTTATGATTTTGCCAATTTGTGTTAATGTTAACGGTAAATTCGCTCAGACTTGTAATCGCCAGTGATAAGAAAATAAATGTCATATTGTGACAATTTTCCTAAATTCCAACTAACGTCGAGATTCTTGCAAAAGTAATAAATTCCCACTCCTTCATAAATAAATTAAGATTAAAATCCACAATTATTAATCATAAAGGTATGAAAGATAATTGTAACGTGGTTTGCCCACCAAGGCACCCACCACACTTGGTCGCACGGACTGTCTGAAACATCAACAAACGTTACGACCGGTGCGATCGTGTACGACCCGAGCG
This sequence comes from Vandiemenella viatica, assembly GCA_031002005.1. NCBI lineage: Eukaryota > Metazoa > Arthropoda > Insecta > Orthoptera > Morabidae > Vandiemenella > Vandiemenella viatica. Next base: position 82,590,787 of record JARYHS010009186.1, read on the forward strand.
TATCGTGTCGCAAGGTTCGATAACAATTTCAACGGACCTGCGACATGACCTTGGTCGTACAGTCCGCTTTACTACCAATCCGTTCGCGATCGGATTTGTCGCATACGACCGAAGTCTGTGGGACGGTCCGTGCAACCGTCGTAACATGTATGTCCTGTAAGTGCGCATGCCCTGTAACGTTGTGCGTAATAATTTAACGATACTTGGATAGAAACAACTAAGAAAGTGCCCGCTTGCACTAACCTTAAGTTAAATAGCGGATCATATTTAAAGTAAAACATATATTCCTTATTTCAATTACAGTACATCTTTGATTACAAAAGTATATGGTACAAAAGTTTACTAAATATGGCGGAAGTAAAACAAAAATAATAGTAATAAATGGTAATAATAAATAGAAATACAAATTAATAATTATCCTCAACATAGTATCTGTAAATATCTATACAATAGATAGTTTTTATTTGTTCCAAATAAAATTTTTATTTTGCTGCTGTCTCCCGTATACTATTGATTGTATGAATGTTTTTTACTAATAATTAGTCCAAGCTCCAATATAAAAGCTGTAAACACTAAATACAGACTAAGGCTCGATGCAATACTCCGTAATCTAGCGAAGCGTGTTATAACTTTTTTATAATGTTGATTTGTTTACGAGAATAAATTGGACAAAAAGAATATTTACTTTATAAAAGCAATATAGGTAGTATCGTTGGTCCACTCGAGTAAAAACACACAAAAAAATTGTATGTATGACCCACAGAAGTTGCACTTTTCGCGCATGTTCACACCGAATTTAATTTTTGTTTATCGTAGCGTATTGTTAAAAAAAATTAGATACATGAGACAATATTTTTTTTCATGAATGCACTGCACGTATTATCAATGAATATGGAATTGAAACCATTTACTGTGTATATTTGATAAATGTCCGGCAGTTCACATGTTAAGCAAACTGACTACAAAAATTCAGAGTCCTGGATTCGAATCTCGGAGTTGCTAGGAATTTTCTCCGACACTGATTTGTTCAAACGCGAAACGCTATGACGTTCCATGGTTCGGATTCTCCATAATGTAGTAGACAAAGAAATGCGTCAAAATCGATATGCGTAATGACAATAAATAGGACAGGTACTCAAACCAGGGTCCCAGATGTGAACGAAGGACTCAAGTGGAGAAATACTTTTCATCCTACTTGGTTTCGTCCTTAGGTTGGTTGTTTTTTTTTTTTTTTTTTTTTGCTGTCGTCAGTCTTTAGACTGGTTTGATGCAATCCTCCATCCCTTCCTATCCTGTGCTAACCTCTTCATTTCTACATACCCCTTACAATCCACGTCCTCAATTATCTGCTTCATATATTTTAATCTCTGTCTACCTCTGCAGTTCTTACCTTCAACTGTTCCCTCCACTAACAAATTAACCAATCCAGCATGTCTCAAAATATGACCTACCAGCCTGTCTCTTCTTCCTGTAAGCTTCTTCCATAAACTTCTTTTCTCACCCATCATTTCTAAAACTCGTTCATTTCTTACTTTGTCTGTCCACCTAATTTTCAGCATTCTTCTGTAGCACCACATTTCAAATGCTTCAAGTTTCTTTCTTTCCGGTATTCCTAAAGTCCATGTTTCGCTACCGTAAAGTGCTGTGCTCCACACATAGAGTTTTAAGAAGTTCTTTCTAATTCCTAGATCAATATTTGAAACTAAAAGGTTTCTCTTTTTCATGAAGGCTCTTTTTGCTAGTGCTATTCTGCTTTTAACATCATTTCTGCTTCGGCCATCGGTTGTAATTTTGCTTCCCAAGTAACAGAACTCACTCACTTCTCCTATTGCATCACATCCTATTTTTATATTTAATCTGCTAGTATTGGTGTCATTTCTGCTACATTTCATCACTTTTGTTTTACTTTGATCTATATTCAGTCCAAAATCTTCCTTCAGTATTTTGTTCATGCCATTCAATAACTTCTCAATATCCTCAGCCCTCTCTGCTAATAAGACAATGTCGTCAGCAAATCGTAGCATACTGATTTTTTCTCCCTGAAAACTTATGCCACATGGAAATTTTTCTTTGACTTTCTTCATTGCTTCTTCTACATACAAGTTGAATATTAACGGGGATAGACTACAACCTTGTCTCACACCCTTTTTAACTGATGCATGTCTCTCGTGATTCTCTACTTTTATCACAGCCACTTGATTCTTATATAGTTTATAGAGGATTCTTCTATCTCGATACTTTAGACCTGACTTCTTTAAAATTTTGAACATCTTGTCCCACCTAACATTATCAAAAGCTTTTTCTAAATCAACAAATGCCATAAAAGTGTCTTTGTTTTTCTTGATCCGCCCTTCAAGTATTAATCTTAAAGACAGAATTGCTTCCCTTGTACCGCGATTTTTCCTAAACCCAAACTGATCTTCACCTACTATCTCTTCGGTATACAAGTTCTAATCACCGAATTCTATGGAAACGCTTCGGTAAAATCTCAGTCCTCTTCGCCAGGGGTGGCCAACCCAAATGATCTTGCGGGACACTTTGGAACTTTTTTATTTTACTTGTGGCTTTATGCCTCGTCGACGTCGAGGTCATTAGAGGTGGAATGGGACTGGGGACAAGGAACGGGAAGGAATTCGGCCATGGCCTTTTTGTTGGAAGCATCCCGGCATTCGCTTCGAGTGATTTGGGGAAATCATGGAAACCCCAAACTGGATGCCCGGACGGGGATTCGAACCGCCGTCCTCCCGAATGCGAGGCCAGAGCGTTAACCACTCACCCACCACGCTCGGTGCCACTTTAGAAATGCATCATAACCCCGCATATGAAATTAGATATCCCCATATTATTTAAATCCAATATAGAATTTTTTTTGGAGTGAAAAATTAAAACATAATGAGTTATTATTATTGTGTTTGCTATTATTCTTACATGTAAATATAGATAATATAATAATAATGATACTAAACGCACATTGTAAAGAAATAATAACACTAAAAATAAATATATGAAATAAAACTATACTACCACCCATACCACTATGGTCATCCACACTTAAATCATCATTGTCATCATCAGGGCTTAAACGACAAATTATTTGTCCATTATTAAGACATTTTGTTGTTTTCACCTTTCCTTCGATCAACCTGTATGCCGTCTTCCCTGCTTTGATCTGTAATTTAACAACACCTTTGTTTTTCCGCTATCATCTTCATCAACGTTTCCGAACATTTCGGGGTCGGCTGCCACTGACGAGCTTTACTTATCGTTGACATGATCATGTTTGAAACTTTTCTTGTTGACACCAGACATTTTATATCTACTGCCAGGTCGCACTTCGTACTAACTGAGGAAGTTAAGTGTTTCCATCTGTCTGCGAAATGTGTAAGTATGTTATGTGTGTGTTATAAGTGTATTTTTTAATGTGAAACGTATAGTTTATGAGGCGGAGATTAGGAACCGTCCCGGAATTTACCTTGATGCCTTAAACTGTAGTCATGACGTATGCTACGTGGAAGCCAGGACTCGTGCCCGGTCTCGTTGTACATCCTGATCCTGAACCACACTACAGGGTTAGTTTTATGCTGTCATACCAGCGTGTCATATATCACATACAGTTCTTCCTATATCTAACTATTTCCTCATTTATTGTAAACATTTTCAAAGCTGTTCTCCAATATGTTGTTGAGGCTACAATTCCTTGTTATATGACACCTTCAAATTTCATCTACATCCAAATATTAGCTTTCCTCTTTTTTTTTAAAAAAAAATAAGTATCGTATCTAAAGATCTACGAAACGTTTTGATTATATCAGAAAGACAGGTAGAGTCATAAACTGGCATCTGTTATTTGTCAGAAGCTGTAGAAACTGTGAAGCAAATCAGCACGCGGGTTGTGCTGTGCCGTGAGTGGCGACCCTACAGCAGGCCATCTGTTTCTCGTCTGCGGGCGACGCGCGCATTCTGGCGAGATAAGGCACCAGCCTCTCTGGCTTCTGGCCTTGCTGCGACTTACTTAGGGCTGCAGATAGGGGCCGAGTGGAGGAGCTCTAATTGCGTGACACGCAGGTGTTTGCCGTGGGAGGACGGAGCAGCTGCGACGCTAAGGTAACGATCTCGCATTGGTACAACAACGCCCAGGCACTCTTTCGTAGGGGCATTTTGAGAAACTTTCTTATATAGATGACTGACCTCTTAGTTTCAGGCTAATATGCTGCCATTTCTCGCAAATGTCCATCGACAATCATCTCACTCTTAAAATTTATTGCGTTTTTAAATTGTCCACATTATCACGTTCAACCTAAGATATCGTCGACTAATGATTTATAACAGTATCGGAACACCATGAGGTGTACACCTCTTGCTAAGAATTAAATTACTTTTTATTTGCATAATTTACCAATAAAAATATTAATGATTCAAATTGCTGATATGACAAATCTGGATGTTGCTTTACGTATTGACAACACCATTGCACCCATATCTGACATTAATATACGTTTATTACAAAATTATTCTTCATTAAATGATATTAACAACAGTATTAGACAACTTAATAAACAACTTAATATCCGACATTGGGTTCATTTCTGAAGGTTTGTGTATATCTGTTCATTAAGCTCATCAGGACAATAAGATTTTGTGTAGGGCGATAATGGGTTGATCGATACGATAATGATTTCCGTTATCACCGTATCAGCGGAATTACTATTTAGCAAGAGGCGTCCAGTCTGGTGCCCGCAGCCATCCGACGCAATGGTTCCATTTTCTGCTGGCCGTCGGAGACCCACGTCCACTCGGATAACTAAATAGAACACAAGATTCACCACACACTGCACCGGCGTTAATCACCGTACATCTCCTTCTCAGGCTGGCCACGCACTCTCCACACAGCTCGCAATCTACTATACTCTCCCCCACCGCGTCACCCTAGCGGCCACGCTTTGTTCCATCACTGAGGGCTACACGGCAGCAAATATATTGCAATGTAGTTTGGAAACACACTACAACCACAACTTACTTGGAAATTCTACTATACCCATTTTATTTATAGCTTCATCCGCCAGTCATCACATAAATTATCACCAAAATAACAAAATATGACAACGGGGAAGAAAATTCAATGAAAGCTGAATAATACAAATCAATACAATTCAATGTAACATATTTTTGTTCTGAATTAAAAAGCAATCTAATAAACTGTATTGCCAGGCATGATCAATGAGAATCTTATTAATTTTAACTAATCAAGGAAACCTAGCGAAATGGGGTTATACTGATGCTAACAGTATTAATTGCGAATATGGTGAGGACCAAATTATGAACCGTAGTGCCAATCATCCTGCAACAACGATGATCTGTTTGGAGCAACACAGAATGCACTTGAGGTTACGAAGAACTGGGCTAAATGGGTTTAAAGTTGTTAATTTTCACAATGTTTTAATCTTGTATTTGATGTCTATGATTCGAGAATAATAATAACCGATACGTTGCTGAACGGCGGTCAGTAGTGTTAAAAGACGCTTATCGCCAGGCTCAATTGCATCTTACATAATTCAACCTTTAGTTAGGTATTAAATGTATCAAGAATAGACAGCAATTTACCAAACGCAAGAATTTAGGCTGCGGTGTCTGTTGGTGCTGTAAGCAGAATGTTAAAATCTAGTAATTATGGTGGCAGCGAAAAATCGAATGCCTTGTCCCTCGCATCTGAGGCATTGTTTTACGAACAGACTACCCTAATCGAATTTCTGGGGAGGGAGGAGTGGGGGGAATGATAGTAATTGGCCGTTTTACATCGAAAATGCAACAAAAAGGTATTATCGGTCAATGGTATTCTTCGCATACCACAGGATGAAACTCCGCTTGCTAAATTAAAAAAACATCGTGGATGGTCTCGCAGAGGAATGAATCAAGAGGTTTAATACTTTTTGATCCGTTCTAAGATGTCACGAGCTCTTCGTTCTAATCCAGAATATCATTTTGAACAATGTAGTGGCTCTCGCTTCGTTTGGGTCTATTGGTAAGTGTTAACGCCCTTCAGTTCGACATGGTGCAAAGGGTCATTGGTTAAGAGCAAACTATTACTAATGCCCCGGCTACACGCTCCGTCTTGCGAGCGCTCTTAAGCTGAGTATCCACTACGCGCGGCAAACCCTCGATCACTGGCTCGCGCGGCGATACCTGGCTTGGTGGCAGGTATCGCCGCGCGAGCCAATGTTCGTGGGTTTCTGTTGACGAGCGCGGCTGCCGCGCGAGCCAGCGCAACCCAGCCAGAGTCGCGCGGCAAGCAATGCAGGCACAGTCAGATTTCGCGACCATTTTTACTGAGACTTCCGCAAGTAGGAATATGAGTGGTGCTACATTCTGTCCTTCAGGCTACCATATGGCTTATATTGTAGACATACATACCACAAATCGATAAATTACACCGTGGGGATCATTATAAGTGTTAAATAATAAATACTTTCCAGAACCAGTAATAAGAATTAGCTATTCATGATCTTTCTCTTCTGTATGATGCCAGAAGCGTAGTCATCTTCTTCTTTAAGTCGGAAACGCGTAAGGGGGCATCCATAAATTCATAAATTACGTGAGGTGAAATAGGTAGGGGGGTCCAGAGTAATCTCACCCAGGGGGAGGGAGGATCAACGGAAATCTCACGTGAGAAGTTTTAAAATTGGGTAGGACTGTAGAGCTAAAAAAAATGGCGCGAAAGTCGACTTTAGGGGGGGATATTTCGTAGAAAAGTGTCGGTGAGACCTAAAAAAAGTCTCAAAAAGCTGCGAAGACGATCTGTGGGAGGGGGGGGGTCTAACGGGACCAACCAGATCTCACCAGAAAGGGGGGGGGGGTCAGAAAATCAGGAAAAACACCTCACGTAATTTATGGATGTCCCCTAAGCCCATTGCTGAACTTACCTCCTTCAATGCATCGTCCCTCAGCGTTTTGTTGTGGTAATCAGCACATTTACTATTCCACAAAAATTCTTTCGCACCATACAGCTGTAATAGAAATCGACACTTTTCGTTGTTCATGGCAGTAAACTGTCGCTGTGCCGCGCGAGCCAACTCAAAGAAAGACACCGCCGTCCCAACTGCGCGCGAGCCAATTAGTGGGGGTCCTTTGCCGCGCGCCTAGAGACCGACAGAGAATGGCTCGCATTGCGGCATGTTCGACCGCGCCAATGTTCGAGCTGGCTCGCGTGGCAACAGCGTATCCACTATGCGCGGCTGCCGCGCGAGCCAATGTTCGAGGGTTTGCCGCGCGTAGTGGATACGCAGCTTTACCTGCACAAACTAGTTTGCGCATGCAAAACGGAGCGTGTGGACGGCAACACGGTAGAGCGTGCAAACTCGAAAGAGCAGTTTGTGCAATCGTTGACTTGGTAAAGATTTGACTGCACAGTTTTTAGTTTACACAGTTTTTTCAACAGATATCTGTGAAATACGTGTCAAGGGAATTCTTTACAATGAAATAATGCTTCCATTAGAAAAAACTCTTCTGTTGGCCACATCGTCATAGATTCACAACTGTCGACGCACTCGGTTTGCACAAGCTTAACTGTACCGTGTGGTCACTATTCCGTGTTCCGTCTTTTGACTGCGCAGTTTTACCTGCACATGCAAGAACGGAGCGTGTAGCCGGGGCATAAGAGGCTTGGCTCTTAAAGATTTTGAGAATGTTACAAATCATTTTCGTAACAATACATTTTTTGCGAGAATCTTATACGAACAGGAACCACTCCATCATTTGACAAGATCAAAAAAGCAACAGACTAATGAAGTCTTCGATGACATCTGGTGACGTTTACTCCAACATAAACCACGATCCTCCAGATTGGCAGATCTGGACTAAAATATTCACTTGCCAGGACGAGTGATTAATCGACAACTCAAAGTTACCACTACACTGAAGCTATTAAAACCCTTAGCTCAGAATAATTTACTAGGGTGTACACCAATTAACATAACACACTCCTCATAAATTTCGTTCCTGTGGACAGCTAACATTCGGCTTCTAGCTTTAAGTCTAAGGACCCATGTTTCACTCCTATAAAAGGTATACCAGTATTGTTTTATACAAGTTCCTTCTCAGCAAGATTTATGCAAAGATTATTTAATAGTTCCACAAATCTTTTAAATCTCTTTAACTTTTATTCAATGTTCATACTGTGTTGCTGCTTGACATTTCAAACCAATTGTGTAAATTCTGATGTCTTTTCCACGTATTGTTTGGAATTGTCGCAGATTAAACTTCCACAAAGTACTATGCATCTAAGTTTTTTTAAAGTAAAAATGTGATGTTTAGGAAACCACATGGTTCATGTACTATACTGAAATGTTGATGCTACAACACGGGAAATGTATCGGGAAAGCATTGTATTATATGGATGACTGCATTCGAGGCTTGAAGTGCAAAGAAATATTCCCAAAAGTTTTGTAAAATATGAAATATTGCTGTTGGTATCGGTATTGTTGTTCGCTGCCTATAGGTAATTACAGTATAAAATAAATAAATCATTCTTCATAAACAACATATTCTCAACAAAAAAATCTACAACACATGGAATTGGTATTCGTAGAACTTTCAGATATAATACTTCGAAGTACCCACATTAGTATTGATTTGGTTCATAAAAGCGAAAAAGTTGGTTTATAAACTGAAAATGATCCGATGGACAATGGTCTTGCAAAAAGAAAACATAAGCCAGGTATTTGAAATAAAATTGCATATTGTAGCTGTAGAATTAAGCAATTTATTATAACTCAAAACAAAAGACGAAATTAATTTCATGTATAGTTGTTCGTTTCATAATGAACAAAGAGCTTTTCGAAAAAATAAGAAATTTATCCGAAGAAAAAGAATTTTTTTTAAGTTATCTCTTTGCTATTCAAATGGTGCTAAATACAATATTTGGTATGTCTTCCTTTATTATTACTGACATAATAAGTGGATCAGTCAATTAAATGGAAATTAAGGATTAGATGTAACTAACATGCATCGACTTTTGGTTGAAGTGCAGAAAGTGTGGTTTAATCATGGTCTTCCACATTTTCTAACGAACCACGACGAAGAAGAAACGTAATTTCTGGTCTCTCGAATGGCATGTCGTTTTTATTCTAACGATAAAAAGAACTTTTTTGATTACGGTGCTCCAGAAACAGACGTTTCGATTCAGTTTATGTCTCTGCGCAGCTGCCCATGACCCATATTTGGTCTGTCTGAGTCTCCACAGCAATTATGACATTAATTGCCAACAGACGTCCAATACTGTAAGCTAATTTCGAATTAAGGATACATTTACAGATGAAAATTACCTCGATTGCACCATTGGAACGGTTAGTAATTATAGTTAAGAGCTTTCTGTAGGAGTCTCAGCATTTGCCAATGCGAACCTTTCATCTCAGCTCTGCAATAACCGCAGAACTGTTGAACAAACACTGTAAAGGCTAACAACTTTTCTTAAGTCTCAAATAATAAGGATATTAAAATACAAACCACTAATATTTCAAATTCAAATTTGCTTGTCTCAAAAATTCAGATTTATGATCCAGAAGTGTACATAATCTTTTGAAGTGATGAAATGGATTTCTTCCTTCTTCGAAATATCTCTAAGAGTTTACTTTATGTTCTTTAGCTGTCACTGTAACGATTGCAAATAGAGAGAAATGTGAACAGTTACAGAGCAACGTGGAAAAGATGTGTAATTAGCTACTTAATCACGAAAATAAAGATATGTGCCAGAATCAATTATCTAAATACGATTATAAAGTGAATGGGAAATTTTCGTTCTGATAGGGAACATGCAAATATCATCCCGATTATTTTCTAATCGGTACAAGATAGAGTATATTGGAAACTGCAAGGGATATTGTTTCAAAGTCCTTGCAGCTCATAGACAGTGTGTACCAATCAAAAAAGGAAACTAGACTATAATCATTCTCCAAGCTCTTGCGTGAACATGGTGGGATAAATGAGATCCAAATTATTACTATCAAATTCAGGAGATAGAGGGGATCTAAAGAAGCACTTCCAAAATTTATTGCTAGAAATTTCCGACGATCACAAACATCGACTGATACAATAAAGGATTTGAATCTGAAATCATTAAAATACATAAAAGCGATGGAAGAGTGCGATGAACATTGTTTATTTATTTAGTTTTTCTTCATTCAAGTAAGCCATTTAGCCATTAAAAGGGATGCTACGGTAGATATTAAACATTACTAAGCTCACACACATCTCTTTATAGAATATCCGGTGGCTTTTACAAATCTACTTATCTTGTATAAATGTATATATTACTCAAAACATTTGTAGTTATTTGTTGCTAGAAAAATGGCCACATTTGTTGGTGACACTACCCTCCCCCTCCCCCTCCTCCTCCTATGGTGAGGTGAGATCTTGCGATTACCCCACCCCCCTCGATGATGACTTTGTAGTTTTGAAGACCTTTTTCTTTAGCTCTCTTGTTTTCAAGGGCGGTTAGACACCCTCCCCCCTTTTGCCCAGTAACGTCGGAATCGACGTCGCCTGTAGACTTTTTTTTAGCTCAACTGTTCTTGAAGGTATTAAAAAGAAACCATGAGATTTCTGCAGATCTCCTCCGCTTGGTGAGATTTGATGAGATTTGGCGACATTTAGCCGGATCCGCCTCCCGTGTTTCACCTCACGTAATTAATGGATGCCCCCTATTTCATCCCAATAAGTTTGATAGCGGCCTTCGGGAATTTGAAAATATCATTACACTGTATGGGTTTTAATGAACACTGAGTGTTTATATACACAGTCATAAGTTCCAATAGAAATCATAACAAAATTTACGCAATAGATAAAAAAGCAGTTGTTGTTTCGACCTTTGTGTAGATATGCATAGATGTCTTAGCCACATAAACGTTGAAGCAGTTATGAAACCTGCCATACTAGAATATTGTACGTGGAAATAACTTGTCTAAATAATAGAAACCTTATCACACTGAAGTTGCAATTCAGTTTGGGATTTTATATAAAAAAATTTCTACGTATAAATAATGTTTTGGTACACTCTCTAGATCGCACCATTTCAGATCCGTTTACAGAGATGCTTTGTGAACATTACTAAAGTGTGCCTACGGATCATCCACAACTGTAAAATCTTCCAAATTAGTGGCAGTTACAAGGATGGTAGAAACAAATGGGGTACACAAACTAGTATAAATCATTTACATACCACCCCAAATCAGAAGCAAAGGAGAGAATTCAAGAACGGTATAAAACTAGGGTTGCTCTTTTCATTTTCCATACCCCACCAACATTTCTTTGATAATTTAACTATAAATTAATGTTATTTTGACAACAGCTGTTAAAGTGTGCCACAAAAGCGCTTGGTGATATTGGAGTTGCTTTTTTTTTTTTTTTTTTTTTTTTTTTTTTTTTTTTTTTTTAATGGCATTTGGCAACTAAGGCCATACAGCCAGCTCTATGTAATTATTATAGCTTTCAGTGTGTAAGTCATCCAGTATATATATTGTATTTTTCCAATGTATGGACGCCACAGGACGGACAGGACATTCACACATACACACAACACTTAAACATCCATGCCCGCGGCCGGATTCGGACCGGCGGCCTTCGGTACTCTAGCCCCTACGCTACCGAGACCGGCGAGTTGCTATGCTATTCAGGACTTCCAATATCTTCCAGTTATACCTTCCATTCTAAGTTTATTATTCTACTGTAAGATTCCTGTTTGCCTGACAGGTCTGACGGGGTAGCCGAAGGGTAGATTTGGGTTCATTATGGACTATTACTGTGGTTTTATCTAACTTCGTGGCATTTTTGTATCTGCAGAGGTCTCTTCTTACTCAATGGTCTTGATAAGGAATTCTTGCGTCTTGTGGACTAATATATAAAACATATTTCGTCAGGAGTAATTTGACACCATCGCCATCGGCTTTGGTACGTTGGGAGAACGTCGATAGGAGAAAGACTGGTAAGTATTAGATGATCATCTGAGATTCTATCCTAATATGTATGATAACAGGCGTCTAACAGTTGTGAGGTCCCGTTTATTAGTCATTGAAAGCCGTGAAGTTAAAGCCGATACCATGACTGCGAGGATCCTCCCAACAACGAATAATAGGATGCTCATACTATCTGATTGAATAATAACTCGTAGACTAATGGATTATTATATGATTGAATAATTGGATGGCAAGCTAAATGGCTGATAGTATGGCTCCACCACGATCTTACAGGGCCTATATAGTAAACAGACTTGAGCGAAGAGAGTCGGTTTTGCTGTTTGAAACCCAAACTAGGTGATGTAAGCTATTCGCGGAAAAGAGCTATATACTAGTCAACGACTGCGCGCAAAATGTTACTTCGAAAGTGGACATTATTGACCTCAAAGAGTTAGCTCTAATTAGTGACATTGATTAAATCATCGTCTCAGCACATTCTTAACAAACAATTCTGCACTTAACTCGGCGTGTGCTAAGAAATTAATTGTTGGTTCCTATAAAATATTCTAATTCCCTTTTAATAATCTAAATGTCCATTACTAAAAAGACATTATTTCGACAAGTATGTTGTCCTAGTTTTAATAGATCATAAAATAAATGGAAAAGGTATCGTATGCAGGTAAATGATTCAAGGATCGGTATAAGAGAAGATCTGAACTACTTATTTCAAATTGTTGAATTTCTACCTGGCATCAGCTCAACACCAATCAGAAGGTTTTCCTACATTATGTAAGATCATTATCAGGATGTTAAAGTATTTTCATGTTAGTTACATATGTAACAAAGACTATATAATTATAATTCATCAGCACCTTGACCTCAGATACGTTCAAACTTACTGAACATTCATCCGGTACCTCTACTTCGGCTGAAGTAATGCTGGCAGGAATTACCTTTCCTGTAATAAAAGGCAGAATCTAAAAACTCTGAAATGATGTTTTAAGAACTGTGATAATATTAAACGTGATGGTGTTGTGTTAGAAACCAGCAGAATCTATGTTAATTAATGTGAACTATTACTGTTGTAACATACGAGCTTATATAGGCTCATAAATTACTTTGTTATCTGTCCTTGGTGCCCCATAAGTTCGTAGGACGGTTCTAAGAGTCTCGTTAAATAATTGACTCCATAGAGTAAAGACCGATCATTATGTAAAACCAAATCCCTTGCAAGGCCGCATTCATACACAAAAATACAAACGAGCTGCTCAAATGTCTTTGAAATGTACCGGGAACCCCTTAACGATTCGACGGTTATTAGTTGTATTTCGTCCAGTAAGCCAAGGACAAGTAGATGCTCCTAGTTTGCGAGACCATGTCAGCCGAGTGCTGTAAAATTTGTCAAACGACCTCCCCAGATGCAAGTGAACGTTCACCATGTGGTAAAAATCAACAAACCGATGAGCAATTCTCCTTTCATTAGGGTCGACTAAAAACAAGGTCGGTCGGTAGCGCACAGCAACTTCCTCGCAGGCTGAAAGAGGTCGCGAGGCTCTTCATCAGATTTGCATACTGTCGTGCGCCGGAAAGAGCTGTAAAGTCGGCTTGTTTATCGGTCGTTCCAACCGCGACTCGCATCTGCTGGCTCCCACACGCGGCATCGTAAAGTGCCGGAAGTCGCATTGCCGTAGGATGGCGCCTCGCGGGGTGCGGCCAACATATGTTCGGCTATAAACGCAGCGGACTAACATTAGAACGATTGTGTATGCCGCGGGTAACTAAAGTCCTTATTGAGTAATGGAATTAGCTATAAGGCAACAAATTATTACGAAAAAACAAGTACATGACACAACAAGTAAATTTCCATTTTTATTTATTTTTTTCTTGTGTCCTGAAACAAAGTATGAGAACAACTTCGAATGAATGGTGCAATTGGTCGACAAGTTTAGCAATGCTTGTCTTATCTAGCGCTGCAGCTTCCTCTTTCACGTAAGCACTATTATAACGTGACGCGCTGCCGCCACGTTCTAATGTGCTTTTTTTATTATATAAATTATAATGATAGAGTAATTTTCATAAATCTTGGGTGAACACCTAGATAGCTTTTGTAATTTCCTAAAGTAACCGAGATTCCAAGTGAGGACTGTAATGCAACGATGAACATTCAGTGTGTCTTGGTGCAATGAATAATATTAAAGAATTATTGAGCTGTGTAGGCTTGAAGCTAATCGTGGCCTTCCCGAACCACGGCGTCAGGAAGTCGCGGATAAAGGGTTTTGCCGGACAACACATCCTGCTCCCCGGGGATGGGCGGTCAACAAGGTCGCTCAACCTGGCGGGAAATGCCTCCCGCTTGAGCACAGGGTCGTCCCCAAACTTAGCCCAATATGTCCGACCTCTGGGGTATACGCGGGGCAAATAAAATATCGGGGATATCACGTGACTTTAGGTGCCGACCTGAAGATCCAATCCAAATGAGCATATAACTTAAAATGCTGGGAATTTTCTGTTAAATATGATCTTCGAGACTGCAAGGGGTGGAGCCAGAGTTTCCTCGCAGTTCGTAGAGCGACGAGCTTCATTCGATTCGATTCTATGTTAGTCTATTCTGTGGTGGACTCTGAAAGTTGGCTTTTCTCGCTAACTGCTGAGTCCGACTCCTGATGTCGGAAATCTGACGCTGGCGGCTTGATGGAGTGGCTTCCGCACGGCGACACAGCCAGTAATACGATGATGCGTATTACTACTAGGACGTGCCTGTAGCCTTGTGAGACAAGTGTTACATATCGTGGGTCATCTCCGAACACCGCATACATCAGACGCAGAACTACAATGGTAACTTATTACGACCAAGCCATCTGATTGTGCATTCCGTGAAACTGAACCCTTAAGCGTCTTTGAGAGGATTGATCCATGTTCTAACTTTGTAACAAAAAGAAAACTGAATAGCGTCGTAATTTGCCAGAACTAGTTATTTTCGAATGGCATATTGTTCATTCGTGGCGCCCATGATTTTTTTTTTTTTTTTTAAATGTAAAGTCACAGTATTATGATACCTATGACTGAGATCGTCATAACTTGTATTGTACATTGTTTCCAAATATCATTATTTCTTGCCTATTAATTCTGAGATGGATTTTAAAGTAAATACACAATTGTTTGCTTGCTCATGACGGCTAATTGTACCTCTGAGCGTTGCTTTTATGATTTTGCCAATTTGTGTTAATGTTAACGGTAAATTCGCTCAGACTTGTAATCGCCAATGATAAGATAATAAATGTCATATTGTGACAGTTTTCCTATAATCCAACTAACATCGAGATTCTTGCAGAAATAAATATTTTCAATCCTTCATAAAAATTAAAATCCCTTTTATTAATCATAAAGGTATGAAAGATAAATATAAAGTATTTATCCACCAAGGCCCCGACATATGTAGCCTAAGATCGATACTGGATTCAGTTGCAGAGATCACCGGTTCGTGTAAGGCCCAGGGCGAGGTGGTTTTAATTAAGTGTTGTATCCTTCCTTTGTCCCTTCACTTGTGAGTTGTGATCATCAATAACACTACAACAGGGCAAAAGTATTAACTATCATGGTCATGCGTACGACTAAGTTCAGAGCCAAGCCACCAGAGTGCTGACGTCCTCAAGGTTTGCAGATTCGATTCCAGCCTGGGGCATAGACAAATATGATCAGGTTTTGTTCTTCTCTTCTAGGTGCCTTCATTTTGTATGAAATGATTACTTTTAATGATTTTTTTTTCTTTAAGCGGTAGACTTAACTGGCAGTAGAGAAGAAACAGTATCTTTTAAATATATGTTTGTATACACTATAGGCTGAAAACTCCAGAACGTGGTGTTTAATTTTGTGCTTGTGTGTTATCTACAAGTACAACGATACTTGAGAGCTATTACGAGTAATTATCCTTGGAAATGGTCAGCTATGTGATAGCTAACAACTCTGTTAGTGGATTACGGCGTGTTATTTGGACGAGAACGGCCCAAATTATCCCCTTTCAACACATGCAAGCCGTTAGCTCGGATAGACAAATTGAGTGGTATTTTAACGGAAATGAAAAATTTACTGTCCTGGGCGAAATATTATTCAATTTAATTATTACATTGAAACAAGTTTCAGAAAAATTTCACAAGCTATTTTAGCTTATGAACAGAGAGCCGGTGTTAGTGGCATACAACCATCTCCGAGCGGCAAGTGCCCAAATCAGCAATCGCTGCCTGCACAGCTGTTCTGCTCACTGTCAAAGATTGTTACACATCTTAGACAACAAAACTATGCTACCCCCGTAACTACACAAGGTGCTCACTTGAAACTGGTCGCAAGAGAGATTGTTCTTTCGACCACGCAGATAGAAACAAATTTTTCTGTGTACCACTAGGTGAAGGCTACAATCTACGTCAACGTTAGTTTTCATTTCTTCTTCTTTTCTATTTTGGCAATCTAAGGACCACAAAAAATAACTCTGCTTTCCTGCCGATGATTCTTTTCTCGACTTCCAATACTTCTTCATCTTTTCGCTTTGCAGTTGGCCCCTTTCTTGGGTCCAATTATTATTGGCTTTTCTTTTCCCTCCCCCCCCCCAAAAAAAAACCTTTTTGCATCATTCTTCTGAATGTTGATCTGAAGCACTTAAAATTAAGTTTTTATTAAGTAAATATTAGAATATTGAGAGATATTTCTGCAATAAATTCCATTTTTCCAAGTGTATGTAATGTTATTTCGAATGATTCATCAGTTAATGTGATTTCATTACAATTAATGTACTAACCCTTCCATCATTCCCTCACTTTTAACACTAACTTCTATTTCACTTTTTTTGGCTATCAGTAATAGTATTAAGTAATCTTTATCGACTGAAGATCGCATATCTAGTGATAAAACTATTCCAAGAGCGGACTATAGGGAATGAACCCTTGGTATCGATCAGCGGTAACCGCACGAATCACTAACATTACACCTTGATCCAGGTTTCGTAAGAACTGGGACGTTAATTCACACAACTATGCCAGTGTTGGTGTTTAAGAACCGCTACTGATTTTCGAAATCCTATGTGCATATTTAATAGCTAGTAGTGTTTATGAAAGGAATGATTAATATGCAGGAGCACTAGCATCAGAAAATAAACAATAATTTCTTGTTACCAGAAAAGGGAAGTAAAAAACAGAAATGCACTAAATTACCGTTGATTGAGTCACGTACACAGCAAACCATTTTTAGGAGTGGTGTTCTTGTGTCAGCTTTGAATTAATATTTGAAACAGTAAAAGCATTTTTAATTTATTGTAACTGGTCTGATGGTAGCTATGCCACGAAGTCAACGATGAGAGGTTTGGGTATTATACCGTTTCTCTCCAAGTCGCCTCTTCTCTACTCTGCCGCAAATTAATGGGAAAACTTTCGGCGAGCTATCTAAAGGAGCTTAAAGTTGATCAAGTGTTTGATAAAAATGGATTACGCTCCACTTTTGCGCTCCTTTACTCTGAGGAAATTGATTTCCCGTGCATTAAGAGCGTTTTAGTGGTCCCTCTGACTAGCTGCTAAGTTTCTCTCATTACCGAAGTGCAGCTGGCTCCTAGCCCACTGATGAGTACGCTGGAAGTACCACTTCTCAGTAATAGCATCACAGCCGTCAACTATATGCCTATATCCATAATGTGTTTCACTATTAAGGAATATATAATGCGAATAAATCTTTGGAGCTCACTATTTGCATGATTGCTACCTTACGCCCATAAAAAACTTGTGTCGGATCATAAATTATTGCAGGCAGAATCGAAAATGAGTGATCTACATGAAATAGTTTTGTTAATTTTTATGATTTTTTATATTGTTTGATTACAGAACTTGAAGAGCTCACCTCCATTTTTTCACCTATTATCGATGTTGCAATTAGATTTCATTTAGCACATTATTAATCAATGACATGCAGATTGTACTATTAGAGCGAGTCACAGTGAGATGTTTTTATTCCTTCATCAAGGGTGGTTACGAATTAATTACAGTATTGGCTTTACAAGTGTTGCCATCTGCCATTTATTTGTATAACTTAAATTTTCGACGTTATGTGCTTCTATAGTGCGTCTCACGAACGATGGCGGGTCGCGCAGAGAGAGAGAGAAATAGAATATGCGACATTGCCGCGTTTAACTATTCGCTGTACACTTCTAAGGCTGATATCACATGCTTCATCAGTTCTCTCCTGAACTCTGGCAACGTCAGAGTTCGGCCATCTGGCATCTGTTTCGCACTTGAAATGCTCATACACTTTAAAAATTTGCTGTCTGCTTTGATTGTGCAGAACTTTACGCTTTTGATGCTTGTCTTCCATTATTTAGAATAGGAATTATTGTAATGCTCATTGATTTACAACCGTCTACACCACAAAAACAGCGCATTCGACACTCGTGTTACCACGACAGGCTCTGGATTGTTACTGAATTCGATTGGCTACTGGCAGAGCGATGACGTACAAGCGCAGAACCTCGCTAAACTGGGCCGCCATCGTTCGTGAAGCGCACTATAGCTTCATAAAAATGTCACAATTACGGGACGTATCGACGGCGTCTATCTCGACCCTCATTTTCAACAAAAGTTATAAGTGAATAACTGTTTAAGCTGTGCCGCGTAAACGGTGGAAGACAATAGCCGATCCAGCGCGATGACGTCATCCACTCTTCTGCTCCTTACCGAAGTGAAGCTATTTCAGCATTTTAATAGCCGGGTTCCAGGCCGCACTAAGCTTGTATACAGTGTCTCTGTTGTAATGAGCAAAATTATCAACTCATTACATTTTGTTTAAGTAAAAGTAAATGCAACCGGAAAGCAGAAATATTCGGCAGATTCCAGCCCGTCGCCTATTCATGTGAAGCCTACCATAAATAATTTCGACAGTGATCAAGTGAAGTTTCACACAATAGACAGGACGTTCCCATTCATTCAGTGTCGTCCGCGCTAAAAGCATAACAGCGGGAGGCAGGTCGTTGTTCTGGATAGTGACTTCAGAAAGTGTGGAGGGGGAGACAGACGCCAAGTTTTGCAGCGGAGGGAAAAGATTGGAAGATGTGAACCGGGCACAAGTTTAAAATTGTAACAGAATGACCAAATATGGGTCATTCCGTACATCTTTATATATAATATTTTGCATATTTTTATATATAAAAAGAATAAGAAAGGAATTATCGGAGAGGATTGTCAGTGTTTTTGGGACCTCCCAGCTAGACACGCCAGAGTGTCGCGACAGGCCGGCGGCTGCCAGGGACAATGGACACCAGCTACTGTACCCTTTCTCACGCATTTGGTCAAGCGTATAATCCCTTGGCTCCGGGGAAACTGTACACTGGGGAGAATGATCGTATCCAAACCCCAAGTCTCGGGACGGGCAGTTTGGAGGTCACAGGTGACGAATAAGTCCGAGGCTATCCCGAGTTCGCACGAATCGAGAAAGACAAAGTTCGCCTATCGTGACAGCCGGAAGGAGGAGCTTGAAAATGGCAGGATCAATCGAGAGAGACTTTCCTTTGCATTTTGTAATGCCGGTGTATTTTTGCTCTATGTAAAGCACGAGCGACGGGAGGAGGCTTTTTCCGGCGGACGCTGGAGAGGACTCCGAGCCTTCAGACTGGAAGGAGCGCATCTTCCGAAGCTGGAGATCGCTCCGTCTTGGCATCGAACCTGAGGGTCGATGAGCGTGTCTTGTACAGTAAGGTCACTGTGCACGCATCCAGTACGCTTGCTGACGGACGTGGCGCATTGTCCGCTATAGCCAAAGGGCTACAGTAATTCCGCCGTCGCGGGAAATACATCGCCGTCACGGTAATAATTCTACAATGCAGTGTGGTACTTTTATTCGGTCATGAGTACAGCCCTGTAACGACCACTGAATGATTAGGAGTTCTCGCACCCCCAAATATTGAGCTAGCTGGGGCAAACCTTCTTAATGCCACACTTGGTGGATAATTTAAATTATCCTGGCGCCCAGCATTAGAGATCGGATAAAGTTAATGTCAATACTGTGTTTGATTTATGGTTCCCGATCATTGTGAAGGGAACTTTCATTTAAATAAATCAAGTGTGTAGCTTTCTTGCTTGCCAATTCACATTGGGAGTTTGTTTCAAGAATAATTTTAAAAGTGGTTGTGTTTTAATGCTTTGTTTATTTGTTAATATGTTGGCAATTGTAAGAAGAGGCTTTGCATAGTTCTTTTATCATATTTCAATGTGTCAATGTTAACGATAAATAAGCCTCGCCTGTACGCCATTATGAGTACCCAATAAATTAGCAGCCTAGGGTTTATAAAAAGAAGTAAAATGTTTTCACCCTTACCTCCCCACCGGCACATACCGCTACAAAATGTACAAATAAGAACGAGGATTTAAATAATAGCAGCCAATGAGATTTTCTCTCTATTTTCTGGTTTCGGCGGGTCTGGGAGAGACGTCGACGAGGCAGTCCGGTGGTGACTGGAACGGTGGAGGTTGAAGCCAGGTGCCGGAGAAGCATTGGCCCCTTCCCTGGGTTATATAAGTACTGTAGAGTACTTGTGGCCGTAGTGAGTGTGTTGGCCACGACTCCAGAGTGCCTGGGGTTGCTTGTCTGTGGCGCCCACACATGCTGTACAGTGTGTCACCGTGTCAAAAATTAGATTTTTTTTTATAAATCACGTTTATTTTTATAATTTATGGAAGACAGGAATAATTTCAATAGGTATCTGTCTATTATATGATAGGAACTTATGAATATTAATATCAAACATTGTAATAATAGTTAGACTTGTTGCCTACGTCATTGTAATTTTTTGCGACTAGTGATGGGTTTTTATCACATAGCTAAAAAAAAATCGGAACATTTAGCGTTCCGATCGAGGATAAATCGGGACTCGTCCCCAGACTCCGAAAATCGGGACGTCCCGCGCAAATCGGGATATCTGGCAACGTTAGTTTGAAGTGTTTTGTTTTTCGTTCCTGACGCGTACAGTGCGGCTACATTTCTAAGACGTACATCAATAGTGCAGCGACCTGATCGGTCTACTGTACGAGGTGCCATTGTGGACCACTGGTGACGTTCATAGTCACTCTAGCAACAATGGAGTGATCGTTGCATCAAACGGTAATATACGCGTGTAATAGTTCGAGTGCATTGCTTCAATTTCGATCGAACTGAACACACCTTGGCAGTCCACTCTGCGCATATAAGAACTATTCTCAGTGGCTCCACCCTTTGTTTTAGTATTGTAAATCTGAGCTAGGCTGAGTGACACCCGAATTTTTATTATTTGCAAGTTTTATATATTTTTTGTGATTTGAGTTTAAAAGATTTTGTATATTATTTTGATTCGTAATTTGTTATGTGAAGAGGTTGAATAAATGTTAAATTGTGAAATCAAAAAATTATATGGCTTCACGTCAATACGTCGAAATCGACAATAAATGTGAGTAGGCGCATACATGTTATTACGCAAGAAACAAACGTTAATAGCTGTTGACATTTGTTCCACGTGTTTTGAAGTCTTCATTATTGAATAATAACTGCTTTCCACATGCAAATTGCAGATGCGTAGCCTAATAAGAAGAAAATCAGTAACAATTTCTCTGTGCGGGCTGACATTTTGTTTTTCAATGCATGTATTGCATGGCAGCTTACCTTCTAGGGTAAAACATAGGGTCTACATAACGAATGTTTCATTCGGAACATTGAAGTTGGTTTATTTTTTTGCTAATAGCAGTTGTGGTTATTTTGAAATGCAGCCTGGACCAAGAATTAAGACTAAAAAACACACAGAATAAATATCAACGTGTAATAACGTATATTTCCCGCGTAAAAACATGTGTGCATCTACTCACATTTGAAGTGATTTTACCTTATTTCCACACATTCGAAGCTTACGTTATACACTTTTAATCAAATATTATCGCCCAAGGAATATGTGTTCCAAATCTCAGACCGATAGGACAATTTTTGTAAGTTCCTACGTATTAAAGATTTACCAATTATACTCATTTTAATGTAAAAATGAAAGTTTTCCCATAAAGAAAAATTAATATTTAATAATCTAATTAATCCACGAGTAGCAAATTTTTTCTCTTAGTTTATTGTCCATTTCACTATCAACTAAAAAATCAGCTGTTCTGATTTAAAGCTTCTGTTATAATGTGTATTTTGTTTATGGAATGTATAGTTTATGAGGCGGGGATTGAAGACTTTCTGAGAATTCATCTAGGTGATTGCGGAGAACATAGCGGGTAAGCGGAGCCCATGACTCGAAACTGGTTCCATTGAACTGTGCGGTGGAGCCTTAACGGCGAGTATAAAGAAATAACGATTCATGAATAAAAGCTTGACAACATTATCACATGAGAATTAAAAATCCACAAATTTATAATCAAATGTGGACATTTTTATTTGCAATTAAATAAATCACAGAACGAATTTAATTACCGAGTACCGAGCGTGGTGGTGTAACGGTTAACGTTCTGGCCTCGCATTTAGAAGGACGCCGGTTCGAATCCCCGTCCGGGCATCCACATTTGGGTTTTCCATGGTTTTCCAAATTAATCCGTGAAAATGCCGGGATACTTCCTTCAAAAGGCCATGGTAGAATTCCTTCCCATTCCTTGCCCCCCATCCTTTCCCGTCTCTAAAGACCTCGCTATTAAGAGACGGTAAGCAGTTAAAAAAATAAAAATTGCAGAGTGTAAAAACAAATCCAAAACAATACAGAAAAAAGTAATTGATGTTAATAATTACAAACAAAGATCTTAGCAATTTACAACAAATGGGCCCAGCGGAGGGCATGAAGTTTCGCAAATATGGGTGGTGAAGCACTTAAAGTCGTAACTGGGCTTTTACAAACCGGTTTCTGGCGAACTGTGGTGCGATTTGATTGTTTACTGCGCATTAATGACCCTAGCGTGTGGCTTCGCAGGTCGATGGTTGTCTACCGTAGAGTGATCCTGTCGCTGGGACGATATGTACTGCAACCGGATGTGAC
Organism: Vandiemenella viatica; assembly: GCA_031002005.1. Lineage (NCBI taxonomy): Eukaryota > Metazoa > Arthropoda > Insecta > Orthoptera > Morabidae > Vandiemenella > Vandiemenella viatica. The sequence continues at coordinate 82,613,737 of JARYHS010009186.1, forward strand.
GTGGGTCGTCGTGATGTTAAGGCAGCTAACAGCTTCCCGTCCACCGAGATGAGCTGCATGAAGAGTTGTCGGACAGTAGATGGCGAATGTCCGCAGCAGAAGTCACGCGAAGTTTGTGGCAGCTACAGGCCACCAACAGGGGTCCAGATCTGCAACCACTAGTACCGTGACGCAGGTCGATGTGTTCGAATTAGGTCTTGAGTCATCCTTTAGCGGCAATCTCCACCAAGAAACTTCGGTTCGCTTCCGAACAGCTTCGCGATGTCAGTCTGGTCAGTCAGCAATACCTTGAAAATAATCTCGTATCACGATTAGGCACAAGAGAAGAAAATTGTTCATTATTAGCATCTTTCCAACCACAGACTCCTCTTATTTGCTAGCATACTCCACATTCACTCGTGGTCCGTTGATAGGTTTCTAGTTTAAATGAAATAATTAGTTCAAGAAGAATCACTTTCAAGGTTTCTCAAAAAAAAAAAAAAAAGACATCAGGCATCTTGCAAAGATACTGCGTACAAATGCTCCAGCGATTATGACTTGCAACACCATCAAAACTAAAGCTCAGCTGATTAATTCGTCTCTGCCGATCGCTTATACAGGCGTTACAGAAATTTCCAGAACAATTCAACGACTTCCACCCGATGTTTTCCGAATTCTAACAATAGCTAAACAATTTAAATCTCGTTAAAAACGATTAGAATTAATACAAAATCATTCACAACATCCATGAAACACACAAAAATGAAAATTTAAGATATTTACACAAAAAATTATCGATATAAATCAGTCAAAACTGTCGGAAATCGTCGTCCAAAAATCGTAGTTCGTATTAATACTTACAGTTACAAACTTTTAATCAATTTTTCGTGTATTATACTGTTCTTTTACTTAATTTATCTCCATTAAACAATGTTCATTTAAACAAAATCAGAGGTAATTACAACAAAAAATATACAAAACTATATTTAATCATCTCCCAGCTTGGTACCAATAATTTTTAAAATAAAATATTCATTAAAGCCCTGGGTTGAGGGCCGTTATACCATGTACACATCACTGGCTGTTCTCCCCCTCTACCGGAAAGGCGGCACTGTAACTTTCGTCTGAAAAATACGTGATCCTAGGAAATCGAAATAACTTGTATTTAGTGACCACCATTCGTCAGTTCTCCAATTCAAAACTGCATCCTGCCCGTTCTTCACCTATCAGGTATCATATTTGTTTGTTCACTTGCCCATTGGTAATAACCAGTTGTTGACTGACAAACCCCATCTCCTCGCCTCACCACATGTTCGGTACGTCTTTCGAATACCTGTTATACACCAATATCGCACCTCTCACTTTGCTAATTTTTATTCGTTATAGTGTCATCTTCACTCATCGATAATGTAACAACACATCTCAAAACTCAATATGACTTAATCAGCCAGATATTGTACTATTTTATACATAATACAGATTTTAAATAAAAATGAAAACAAGATCAGTGAAATGGATTACTGGAAGCATTGCTATTCAATAATAAGATGTGATGACGCAAGAAATCTACCTTTAAGGAAGGGAAGAACAATTGGAACTAATATAACACATTTAACTGAACTGAGGCCATTAAGATGATCTGACCATATAAAGATCTTGCCTCCTGATGGATGACCAAAGATAATATTAGGCCGAAACTAAAAAATGTTGACTCCCTAAAAGAAACTGCTACAATGAAAGTCAAAGTAGCTATGGAAAGATCGAGGTATGGTATGGTATAGAAAGTCTGGTAAGCAAATAGTATTGCAGCAACTCTGAAACTCTGCCTGAATGTTACCGTACTAGTCCATTATACATTACACTGTTTTCTTCATTCTTTTAATACTCGTTACTGCAGTTACTTCTCATTTCCGCAAAGAAGTTCTCAGCAAGGAATTAAGTACTTTTGTACCTAACGGGACTCGAATGCGTCAGCCCATATGTATTGCGTGTCTGTGCACCGTTAGATTATTCCTTGCTTTTGGAATAAAATGTATGAATCGTAAATATTACTGACTGACTAGATATAGACATATATTAAACTTTTTACTATTTAGATATAACTTAAAACCCGACAAGTCGAGTTGGGTATTACGTTACAAACTAAACTACTTGATACATCACACAAACAAAGAAGTACTTTAGCTCCATCTATCTCGCACTTCCCCGAGCGTTTTAAGCCCATTCAAAATCTGAAGTTTTATTGTTGCTTTAAAGGCCATAATAAAAAAAACAGTCATTCCACTAATCTTTCATTAAATTCTGTGCTATTTATGCTCATTTTAATCAATCTGTCCTATCTTTTATGCGAGGCTTCACGATCTCTCGATACATTACGATGTCAGCCATCAGCAATCGTGACGTTAATTAAAGGAGACGGCAAAAAAGTGTACCTTAATTTTTGTAATAAGCGTTTCACGGTTTTCGACGAAGAAATCATTAAAGCCGGCAGAGGTTGAAGAGCAAGGAAGGGGAAAGAATTCGGCAACGAGTTTTCGAAAGAACTATCTCGGCATTCTTGAGTGATTTCAGTGAACCACGGAAAACCAAAATCTGGAATCGGGAATCGAACACGAGTCCTCCAGAATTACAGGCCCGAACATTAATTGTTAGTCCAGTTGACTTTATAGTTACTTCAATACGAGTTGTAAGCAATGAAAAATTGAGAACTTCTCGCGTCTTCAGTTTTTTTTTTTTTTTTTTTTTAATATGTATATATATTTAGTGCACAGTAGGTCTATAATATGTGCGTTTGGCAGTTGGCAGTCGGCAGTCTATATTTCCGATTGTATTCTCACAAAATCGTTCAGTATCTAAAATTGCTTATGTTGTTACAACTCAGTAGCAATAGCCAAAAGCATTATGACCGGATGGTGGATCAAACCAAAGTATTCGACCTACTAGAAAGTTCTTAAACAACACGTTGTAGATGTTACATGTATTTATTGGACACTGAGAATAAAGAGAAGTGAAAAACGTGACTCTGTAAATGGATAAGAAATTCTTGTTCCAGCTACTTGTTGGACTGTAAGGGTCCCATAAGCCTGCGTTTTGCATTACCTGTAAAACGTTGATAGTAAAAGGATCTGTTACTTGAGAACTGGCTGTTTCATCTTATAAAAAATCGACAGAGGTCTCATATAGAAACATTGCTATCTTCGAAATAAAATGTTTGATTTTCGAACACATCATATAGAAAATATAAAATGCTCCAAGTATCATAAATTCTTTGATTCATATATTCCATATGTCCATTACTATTAAAATATTTTAACTTTTCCGTAATTCCGAGTGTAGTTACAAAACTGAAATTGATTTAAGTCAGTTGCTTTGGAACGTACGCTCCGGTAGCAATTTCTCTGCATACCCATTTTTTATTCTTCTTGTGCCAGCGTAATTTCGCCCACAACAATTTTTAATTTTTAATTTTATCAGCATTTTTGGTAAGATATTCATTAGTTCCCCTAGTAATTTATTCTAATCCCTTATACTAAAGAACATTTTACTTCTTCGTATTGCTGCTCAATGTGCCCTATGGGCCTGAAACGTCAAAACAATCTTATGAATCACGGGATTTTCTTCTTATTTTTATTCTTGTAATTTTAAAATATCATATTCACATTTAGTTAACGTAAGTTAAAAAAAAAAATCTAGATACTTACAAGTTTCACTATGACAATATAAGTCTAGATTCGTGAAGTTAAAAGAATATTTTGGATATTTATTCTATAAGATAGTATTTGATGGATCCAGAAAGTGAACTACAAAGAAATATTTTTTTTCATCGAAGTTCTGTGCGGGTGAGATATTAACTCAGTTAAAAGTGAAAGGATAATATCACGGCCCTGCTAACAGCTTCACACGGCGTGAGTGGCATATGCCCGTCAGATGATGCCATCAACTAGCGGGATTAAGTTGCAGAAAAAAGAAACTCAAGTCTCACCTTTCCAAACATTGTTACCGAGTGTGGTGGGTGAACGGTTAACGTTCTGGCCTCGCATTCGGTGGAGGCGGGTTCGAATCCCCATCCGGGCATCCAGATTGGGTTTTCCATGGTTTCCCCAAATCACTCCAGGCGAATGGCGGGATGCTTCCTTCAAAAAGACCATGGCCGAATTCCTTCCCGTTCCTTATCCCCATTCCCATCCGGTCTCTAATGACCTTAGCCGTCGACGAGGCGTAAAGCCGAAAGTAACAAATAAAAAAAAAAAAAAAAAAAAAATTAAAGATTGTTGTTTAGCAGTTTGGCATATAAAAAATGCATTCATGCTAAAACACGATATCCGGTACCTAATTATAATACGTCCATCCGTCGACTTTCATTGTAATATAGCTGTAAGGTGCATATTCATTCCGACCTGGAAATAATTTTCTGTGTTGTGTATTTAAAATATGGTCGCTTAAAGCTAAGACTAAATTACTATGACAATATGTTATCTCAAGGTAAGTTTCGCAAATCTCTACTTGTTTTGACAACTTTAAGCAAGACTTGTATTAACCTTTTTATTTTTCTACCTCTATTTGTTTCTTTCTGACATCGTGGTCATTAGAGGCAGAAGAGAATGTGGTAAGGGGAGCGAGAAGGTAAGGAATGGGAAGGAATTCGGCCATTGCCTTTATAAAGAACCATCCTGGCATTTGCTGCATTTCGGGAAGTCATGAAATCTGGATGGTTGGACGGGGATTTGAACCCGCGTTGTCCGGATTACCACACCCATTCGCTACTACCACTCATCAGAAAACCCAAATCTGGATGATCGGACTGAGATTTAAATTTGCATCCTACCAAATGCAAGTACCTCCACACATCATCCGGGCTCGGTTTTGTAATCACCTTTCCGGATTGGATTAGTTTTGAAAGAATGGTTAAATCTATTACTAATTAAACCTGCTCGAGGATCTGGTTTATAGGAACTACACTTTTTCTACTTTCATTGTTATAAAAATTCTTTTACAAAACACGTTCATTTTACCAAGTGTGAAGGGTGAACGGTTAATATTCCGGCCTCACGTTCGCGAGAACGTGGATTCGAATTCCAGTTCGGCCACCAGATTCTAGTTTTCCATAGTTTCCCCAAATAACTCTAGGCGAATGCTGGGATGGTTCCTTCAAAAACATCATAGCCGCGTTCCTCCCCGTTCCTTGTGATAGGTTCTTTCCAATCTCTAATGATTTCGACGTCGACGAAGCGTAAAACCACAAAAAAGAAGTATATTTTACTTATACGCAGTGGGTTTAATAAGCACATGTAATTTTACTAAATAAAACCGATATAAATAGTAGTGCTATAGTAAATAGTAGTTAATACCCGCGACTTCGTACGCGTAGATTAAGAATTTCTTCGCCAGAATTGAATATAGAAAGTTGTTGGTAACGAATGATTGGTCCCAAACAACATCGTGTCGGCATAGTACGACAGGAAAGCCATCACTATATCATTCTACCGTCGAACCTGTCTCTTCAAGAGAATCAATTTCCAACATATTTTTAAAAAAAACCTAAGGTGCGAGGTTGTATGTGTGTGTGTGTGGGGGGGGGGGGGGGAGGGTGTTAATTAAGGGCAGCTTTATTTCAGCTTGGTCTTTTCTTCTTTCTTTAGCATGAGCATCCGATTATTGGGTTCTGATAAGTTAAGCTGCACGTGCTATGCTAGAGCTACATCTTAGGTCAGTCAAGGCAAGTCAAAAAATAAGGCAAAATAAACTGGTGCCAGAAACATTTAAGCAGACACAAAGTAATAGGACAGAGAAAATTTACATCCATACTAAATAATACGTTTTTTTCTCTAAACGAAATTTACTAACAAATTATACACTAACATAATGCGTGAAAAGCACAGATTTGGCAAACGACGTAACATTACAGACTAACACACAAATCCGTCTCTCTGTCACCATTCTATAACTTCTCAGAATTTCCTGACTACTACTGTTAATCATACCGAAAAAAATGTCCTGTGCCCTTCCTACAGATTTTCTTGTCAAATTCCATCAATTGCGGTATAGCCATTTGGTCGTCAAAAGGTAACAAAAAGACAGAGGCTTACTTCCGCATTTATGGTATTATTACTGCATATCACAAACACACACACACTCACTGACTGCTAACAACCCCTGCGGGATAAATATAACGTAAAAACGTGTACACCAAAAACATTGCCAGACTTCGTACGATTTGCCTCGCATTGAACCCCTACATTTGTGATATCTACAGTTTAATATTCAATCCGAATAACCGACGGTCCAGGCGTGACTCTTCCGATCAAAAACAATTAAAAAAAATCTTTGACTGCACGCAGATTTGCACTGGAGACCACGATCCAAGCAGCAGTAAGCACGCACTTTCACCACTGAGCTACCGACCGCTGTATGCAAAGACAGTACAGAGACCTACACATCCTACGTGTCTGTCTATCGCCGTTCAGTAATTTTTGAAATTATAACACAACATGTACTGATTATACAGAAAAATTTTTAGCCAAATGTAGACAGTATTTTTCTCCTAGTTTCAAAGGATAAGTGTGCAAACTTTCATCAAGATCGGATGAAAACTGTGGATTTGTATGAAGAACAAACAAACTAACAAACATACATACATTCATCTTTTATATACGAGATAGATTACGTGAAAATATTAATGTCAGCATCTAGTTGTATTGAACCTAACCAACTGGATAGTCTACTTTTTATGTCACCAGTCTGAGGACTGGTTTGATACAAACAGCTCTTGGTCAATTTAAGAAATCTTTGTTTTTTTTTAAATTTGAAATGGTGTAACTACCTCATCTAGTGGCGAATGGATTTCATTTATTTAAATTAGTAAAAAAGCAATCTAATTAAAGTGAAATAAAATAGAGTTATATGAAATTATTAAACATCTGAGAAAAATATACAATTAGCCGTTTAATCATAAGCATTTGCAAGACTCGTAAGCAATTTGTTTTGAATAAAAACATACAAAAAATGATTCATCACACCAAAAACGTCAAATTGAAGGCAAATATTAATAGTATGAACAAATCAGCGCAGTATTAACGGTAAGAATAAATCCGCTTTAAGTGCAGAGTTACAAAAAGTACATTTTACAATAAATTCTGAGAGTTTTTTCCTTTAGGATTTTACACCTCGTCGACGTCAAGCTCAATAGAGCTTGAAATAGAATTGTGAGCAAAGAACTTGAAGAACTTTTAGCACGGAGATTTGAAGGAACTATTTTGAACAAAACATTTCATTTTTTATTGAAAAAAAATTTAACCCATCTGTAGGATAGAAATTAGGCCTACTTGTATTCTATACAGATTTTGTATTTATAGCTAATACTATGGTTAGGAGATAGATGTACACATACAGTTCTACTAATTCTTCTATATAATATCGTTGGTCTTATTCCGAAATTAATTCTTAAAGCATATTCTGCCTATTTAGTTACCTTCTTAATCTGTAGAGGAAGTTTGAAATGAAGGATTTGGCCCTCATTTATTTTAATATTAATTAATTTGTTGATAAGATATTTGTGCTATGCAAGACAATGACCTGTGGTTAGCTAAAAAAATCGAGGTACAAACGAAATAGATATCAACCAGGAAATGACTGAAAAATAAATAAAGATAATTAATATTTTAATTCCATTGGGTATACTTATAAATTTTAAAGCAGAATATATTTCCTTTCAACTTCCCAGGAATTGGACGATTTGTATACATACCTCTGGAATGGTAACTAGTGTTTTCGTTTCTTTTATTTTTTTTTTTTTTTCACGCAGATAGACCTATAAATATCACCCAAAACGTAGTCATTTTCTGTCTGAGTTTCTTTTGTAATTCCAGTATTCTCGCATCCGTTTACCGCAGGAAAGTTTTCTCTCTTCTGTCCAAGTTGCGCCCGCCTTCTTGGCTTTGGTTTCTGGCATGGCCATCCAGTTGTGTATTTTTTTTTTTTTCTTTTTTTTTTCTGAAGATTTTGCGATCTAGGATTTCTGGTCTCTTGATTTTTTTCACTTTCCAGGTCTAGTCTTACTTGATCGAACCAGCTGTTAGGCATTTTTAATGATTACATGAGGTAGAATATCTGCTTAGTTAATCTGTGACCTGGCATCCTGTATATGTGACCGTAGAATTTTAGTCTGCGTTTTCTGATGTCGTTGGCAATGTTTGAGTGAGACTCTACTGTTTTGTTTGACTTTAGTCTGTAGCCTTCTTCCGTTTTGCTTGATCCAATAATTTTCCAGATGATTCTTCGTTCTTCTTTTTGGATGTTCTTGATGTCCCTCTTAGAGGTTAGTGTGAGTGTTTCTTTTATTTATTTATTTATATTCGCGCAGCTGCGGTCCATTTCTGACGGAACCCGAGGTTTATGAATTGTATTTGCTTAGTCTACACAGTCGTCATTAGACTGGACCGCGCCTGGGAGTTTATAGCGATGAGGACCTGGAGGTAGGCAGCGACGGCCTTGTTGTTACGAGCTCTGCTGCCTGCAGACGACGTTCACTGCCTGCGAAGTGGGCACAGCCGCTCGCAGCGAGGCCGAACTACGCTCGCATACTTGATCACCTTGCGAAAAGATACCGAGTGACACGTGCTGTTTCGACATCGGCGGCCAACGGTAGCCGGCTGGAGCTATCGGCCTCTTTTCGGCGCTCACGTAACGTGAAGAGTGCACAGACTTAAAACACCATCATCCTCATTCTGTGTCTCTACTTCTGTCGAGCGTCTGGGACGCCGTGTCTATCCTCCCGAGATTCTTCTTCCAGTACTCCGGTCATTTCCGTGGCGCTGTATCCATTACTACTTGTTCTAACCAACCTAGCATCTCATAACTCATTATCAGTATTTCGCGTCTTTCCATCATCCATTCTAATCTCTTGTCCTCATCAACGATCTGGTGGCTCGGTGGATAAGGTTTCTGGGTGGAGATTGGAAGGTCTCCGGTTCGAATCTTGGTCTCGGCTGGGCTTTTCAATTGCCCTTTAGCCGACCTTCATCTATAACACAGCTTGTTGTGTAAAATGAAGAATGCCAGAAACCCTGCTGTTTCGGATTACACTTCAAGTAGTAGGTTCCATACACCCGGTGGAATTTCCGTTTTTAGTTATTTGTCCGCGACAAGAGGAGCATTGCGCGGCGAATCGAAAACTCTGTCACTTAGCAGCTGAACAATCCTTCGGGATCTCTCGGCCAAAAATGCCATACGATGATTTCATTTGATCTGAACTGACTTGCCCGAACAATTGCTATTATTTCTTCTTCAATGAATGTTCTAATAGCTCTACCTAACTAATTTGTAGCAGTTACCGTATCTTTCTTTATAGCATTATTATCGCTTCTCGTGAATCTTTTCCGCCCTTTCACAATGTACCATCATATTTTCTACGCGATTTATATACCGAACGTGGTGGGTGAGCGGTTAATACAATTGCCTCGCATTCGGGAGGACGCCTGTTCGAATCCCCGTCCGGGCATCCAGATTTGGGTTTTCCATGGTTTCACCAAATCACTCCAGGCGAATGCCGGGATGCTTAATTCAAAAGGCTATTGCCGAATTCCTTCCCGTTCTTTGTATCCAGCCCCTAATGACCTCGGCGAGGCGTAAGGCCATAATTAAAACAAAAATGTGATCTGTATATGACACCATTTTAGCTCTGCAATTATTTTACATTCTTGCACTTTAACAACGATTTTCACGATCATCTCGTTAGACAAAAAAGGCTCAAAACATTTCACCGACTCTCTCAATAACCGCTTTTTTCCTAAAATCTCAGAAAACTTCGGACGCTGTGAAGTTGTTTGATGTGTCGATATCACCAGAGTTTTCTTCTGAACCCCAAAACATTCATATAGTGGTAAACAATTTATAAAGAAGCTATTCCAACATATACAAATGTAATCCACTCTCACTCTGTGATAAATTAATATTTGATCACAAGACTGTTCACTCTAGCAGAAATATCCAATAGTCAATTAACAGCCGGCGTGTCTTGTAATTCTGCTGGTTTATTGAAATAACTCCAGGCTAAAGCCGACATGAGATCTATCATAAATGGTAAGGTTGATTTCACTCCCAATTCATCCTCACAATTCTGTCCTGGTTATATCTTGTTTCAATTACATATTACGTCACCGAAGTTATAGACATCAAGCAAGTGTCGACAGCTATTGGTGAAGTACGAGAACTAATGCTAATGTGACATTCAGTTGTTGGCACAGAATTTGAGGACACAGTCCGCGTTTATCTAGTTGTTTACAAAAAAACCGCCAAGTAACCGAAATCAGGTTACCTTCGAACTCGCGCCAATGGTATTTTTCCTATTTGGCGGAGGTCAAACTACTTCGTATTACGGGAAGAGTTTTAGGAAAAAACCACTGTGGACTAGTGGAATCACTGTTATGCTGCGTAGAAGGGGCGACTTACCATCTGGACAATAAAGAGTACAGGAATACTGCTAATGAAACTTGGAATTATTTCTCTTTCTTTAATCATCATTTGGATTTTGCAGTCACACGACCAGTTCTAATTGCTTAATCGATTCAAAGACAGGTTTTTCCTGAATAAATTATGAATGTGGACAACAGAGCAATAAAATTAATTAGTAATTACCGAATGTCAAGGCTGGACTCGAAAGTTGTTGATTTGATCTAATTAGTATTAACTATATTTTGTATACAATTAATATATATCATTTATAATGAAAATAATTCTTAAAAAGGCGCTAGTCTTTTTTTTTACATAACACGTTACTGTCTTTTGTTGGTGTTAAGATGGTTTTTTTCCCTCTTATGCTGATCTGAACGCAAAATTGATATTTAACTCATTAGAAATTTGTTAATCAGTGTTCATTTAACAATATATTTTAATGGATGTTTAACCGTATTATTGAAACCGGAATGAATACCGATTTATTTAAGAGAAACCAGAAAATCATGTACAGAAAGAATTTGTAGAATGCGATTATTTATTTATTACTGTTGAATGAAGGCGAGGCGTATGATTCTGAAGAATTCTTGAACAATTGCTTATTTAAGTTTGACAACATTGGAAAATAGAATACTGCATTCAAAATTTCTCAATGGAAGCAGCAATTGTTACCACTAAAACTCAGGAAATAACATTTCCAATATTTTACCATAGTGAGTCGAAGTTTTGCTGGTCAGCTGTCTTACTTATCTAAAAACTCACTCAGACACTGTTCTAAGCTGTCCCATTTATCACAAAATATTATTATTATTGAAGGTACAGGCTTCAACCAACATACCAACATTTAGATGATTGCTGACTAAGCAGTATGAATTATTAATCCACAAACGCCACAGTTATCAGTTGACACATGCTGATATTTACAAACAGTGCAGAGTAATGAAATTCATAAATAAACTGGTGTGTGAGTGGTTAACCTCCGTGCCTAGATTTTGGAGGAAGCGGATTCTATCTAGGACTAAGCCCTCCAGATTTCAGTCTCTCAATATTGGGTCAAGCAAATGTGAAAAAATCTTTCCAAAGGGTAAGGTTGAATTCTTACACCCCCATGTTTCCAATTATTTCTTGATTCTATAAAGACCTCGATGTCGACCAACTAAAAAATTTAATCGAAATAATGTCCGTTTTGTGATGATAGTATTCTGACATAACTGTGAAAGTTTAGATTTTGTGTGTAACTGACATTTATTCGTCAGTGAGTAACTGAGTATTGTTTCACCGTTTAAGTATTATTCGAGGTCCTGAGTCAATGGTACAGTCTTTGACATTATTTCTGGCCGCCGGTGAAAAATTCTATCACTCTTATTTTGCACAATCTGGCATCAATGTCATCCCAGGCAACAGGAACGCAATACTGGCTCCGCCTCCTCGCAATTTCATTGGTGGATATTTTATTCAGAGCCATCTATACTGCAGATTTTTCATTTCCTTAAGTCAATGCAGGAAACAATTGGCCAACAGGTAGGAATTAAGCTCCTCCCACTGACGATTCTTATTGGCTGAACAGTTCATCATCCTACCATTACATTTCTATAATACTTTACCAAAATTCAGATCTTGAAACGTTTGCCAAA
>JARYHS010009186.1:82626798-82686898 GCA_031002005.1 Vandiemenella viatica
TTACAATTTCTCTGCGCGGGCTGAGATATTGTTTTTCAATACCAAGATATATTGTATGGCAGCCTACTTTCCAGGTTAAAACATGGCGTCTACGTAACGAATGTTTCATACAGAGCATTTAAGTTGGTTTAATTTTTTGCTAATAGCAGTTGTGGTTATGTTGAAATGCAGCTTGGACCAAGCAGGGTCGGGGCTAGGAATTTCGGGCTCGGGGTAAAATGGGCGACTTTTTTTTTTTTTTGCTCTACAAACTGGGCCGGGCTACAATGGGCTGATTCTTGGTTCCGAGCCTGGGGGCCCCTGCAGCCGGTGATCGGGGCCCCTCGTCAGCCAGCGGGCCCGGGTACATTTGACCCGCTTACCCCTCCCCCCCCCCTAACGCCGGCCCTGGGACCAAGAATTAAGAGTAAAAAACACAAAGAATAAATATCAATTTGTATTAACGTATATTTCCCGCGTAATAACATTGTGTGCATCTACTCACATTTGAAGTGATTTTTCCTTATTTCCACACATTCGAAGCTTACGTTATACACTTTTAATCATTATATTATCGCCCAAGGAATGTGTGTACCAAATTTCAGACCGATAGGACAATTTTTGTAGGTTCCGACGTATTAAAGTTTTCCCATCAAAGAAATATTAATATTTAATGATCTAATTAATCCACGAGTAGCAATTTTTTTTTTCTTTTTTGACTGTCCATTTCACTGTCAAATAAAAAATCAGCTGTACTGATTTTAACAGCTTCTGTTCTAATGTGTATTTTGTTTATGGAATGTGTAGTTTATGAGGCGGGGATTGAAGACTTTCTCAGAATTCATTTAGGTGATTGCGGAGAACCGCCTAAAAACCGCAGACCAGATGTTGGGTAAGCTAAGCCCATGACTCGAAACTGGTTCCATTGAACTGTGCGGTGGATCCTTAACGGCGAGTATAAAGAAATAACGATTCATGAATAAAGGCTTGACAACATTATCACATGAGAATTGAAAATCCACAAATTTATAATCAAATTTGGGCATTTGTATTTGCAATTAAATAATTCAAAGAACCTATTTAACTACCGAGTGTAAAAACAAATCCAAAACAATACAGAAAAAAGTAATTGATGTTATTAATTACAAACAAAGATGTTAGCAATTTACAACACATGGGCTCAGCGGAGGACATGAAGTTTCGCAAATATGGTTGGTGAAGCACTTAAAGTCGTAACTGGGCTTTTACAAACCGGGTTCTGGCGAACTGTGGTGCGATTTGATTGTTTACTGGGCATTAATGACCCTAGCGTGTGGCTTCGCAGGTCGATGGTTGTCTACCATCGAGTAATCCTGTCGCTGGGACGATATGTACTGCAACCGGATGTTACGTGGGTCGTCGTGATGTTAAGGCAGCTAACAGCTTCCCGTCCACCGAGATGAGCTGCATGATGAGTTGTCGGACAGTAGATGGCGCATGTCCGCAGCAGAAGTCACGCGAAGTTTGTGGCAGCTACAGGGCAGTGGGTCCAGATCTAATTTAATTTAATTTAATTGCAATGGAGCACATGCTCCGGTGGCAATTTCCCTACACACCAATCTTCCCCCTATCCTGCACCTACCTACATTTGCCCTCTACAAATTTTATCTTTAAATTCTTTCAAAGTTTTCGGTAAATTATTCATCATTTCTCTTGGTAACTCATTCCAATCTCTGACACCCTTACCTAAAAAAGAGAATATTCCCACACCCTTGTGCCTGAAATCGAGTGCCAGCTTGTGGTCATGGTCATCTTTTCCCTTCCATGCACTACTTTTCATACCTATTGCAATATCTTTCCATGCCTCATCGCCAGTATATGCCCTGTACACTCCCATGACCCTCCTCATCCTCCTCCTGTCTTGCAATGAATCCCATTCCAGCTCCTTTATCATATCCGTCACTGACTGCATTCTGCGATAATTTCCAGAAACAAATCTATCAGCCCTTTTTTGCACCCTCTCCAACTCCTGTATTTGATACGTAAAATGAGGGTCCCATACTACACTAACATATTCGAGCAATGGTCTGACCAAAGTTTTGTAACCCAATTCCTTGACTTCTCTCGTACATTTTCAAATCGTCAGTAACTTCTTCTCCATCCTTATCTATAAGTGTATCTACACCTTCCCTTCCCCTCAGTTTCCTGATATAGCCATAGAAATTTCTAGATGCATCAGTCAATGGTCCTCCTGCACTGACAATACTCTTCACAAACCCATCTTTAGCCATTTTCTTTGCTGTTATTAAGTCCTTGTTTAGTTGTTTTAAATATTCCCTACTACCCTGCTGTCTCTTAACTCTGTTATGTTCTTTTCTTACCAACCTCTTTAACCTCCTCACTTCCCTATTATAGTACATAGGTTCTCTACTGCTCTCTTTCTGCTTTGGAATAAATTTTTCTTCCCCCTTTCTTATTATCTGCTTGAAATCTTCCCACCTTGAATCTACTGTACCTGAGCCTTCCTTCCATTTGCTGAATTGTTCTCTGAAACCACTAGTACCGTGACGCAGGTCGATGTGTTCGAATTAGGTCTTGAGTCATCCTTTGGCGGCAATCTCCACCAAAAAACTTCGGTTCGCTTCCGAACAGCTTCGCGATGTCAGTCTGGTCAGTCAGCAATACCTTGAAAATAATCTCGTATCACGATTAGGCACAAGAGAAGAAAATTGTTCATTATTAGCATCTTTCCAACCACACACTCCTCTTATTCGCTAGCATTCTCCACATTCACTCGAGGTCCGTTGATAGGTTTCTAGTTTAAATGAAATAATTAGTTCAAGGAGATTCACTTTCAAGGTTTTTTTTTTTTAAGACATCGGGCATCATGCAAAGATACTGCGTACAAATGTAAACAAATACTCCAGTGATTATAGCTTACAACACTATCAAAACTAAAGCTCAGCTGACTAATTCGTCTCTGCCGATCGCTTATATAGGCGTTACACAAATTTCCAGAACAATTCAACGACTTCCACCCAAGGTTTTTCGAATTCTAACAATAGCTAAACAATTTAAATCACGTTAAAACAATTAGAATTAATACAAAATCATTCACATCCATCATCAAACACACAAAAATTAAAATTTAAGATATTTACACAAAAAATTATCAATAAAAATCAGTCAAAACTGTCGGAAATCGTCGTCCAAAAGTCGTAATTCACATTAATACTTACAGTTACACACTTTTAATCAATTTTCGTGTATAATACTGTTTTTTAACATATCACATAGCATTTACTTAATTTATCTCCATAAAACAATGTTCACTTACACAAAATCAGAGTTAATTACAGCAAAAAATATACAAACCATATTTAATCATCTCCCAGCTTGGTCCCAATAATTTTTAAAATAAAATTTCATTAAAGGCCTGGGTTGAGTGCCATTATACCATGTACACATCACTGGCTGTTCTCCCCCTCTACAGGAAAGACGCACTGTAATCCAAGATATCTGAAAAATACGTGATCCTAGGAAATTGAAATAACTTGTATTTAGTGTCCAGCATTCGTCAGTTCTCCAATTCAAAACGGCATCCTGCCCGTTCTTCACCTATCAGGTATCATATTTATGTGGTCACTTGCCCTTTGGTAATCATCAGTTGTTGACTGACAAACCCCATCGCCACGCCTCGCCACATGTTCGGTATGTCTTTCGAATACCTGCTATACACCAATATCGCACCTCTCACTTTGCTAATTTTTGTTCATTATAGTGTCATCTTCACTCATCGATAATGTAACAACACATCAGCAAACTCAATATGACTTAATCATCCAGAAATTGTACTATTTTATACATAATAAAGTATATATCAGATTTTAAAGAAAAAATTAAAACTGGAAGCATTGCTATTCAATAATAAGTTATAGCGCAAGAAATCGACCTTTAAGGAAGAGAAAAAAAATTGAAACCAAACCTAACACATTTAACTGAACTGAGGCCATTAAGATGATTTGACCATATAAAGATCAAGCCTTTTGATGGATGACCAAAGGTAATATTAGGCAGAAACTAAAAAAATGTTGACTTCCAAATGAAACTGCTACAGTGCAAGTCAAAGTAGCTATGGAAAGATCGAGGTATGGTATGGTATAGAAAGTTTGGTAAGCAAACAGTATTGCAGCAACTCTGAAACTCTTGCCTGTATGTTCCCGTACTGGTCCGTTATACGTTATAGAGTTTTCTTCATTCTTTTAATACTTCCGCAGAGAAGTTCTCAGCAAGGAATTAAGCACTTCTGTACCTAACGGGACTCGATTGCGTCAGCCCATATGTATTGCGTGTCTGTGCACCGTTAGAAAATTCCTTTGCTTTTGGAATAAAATTTATGACTCGTAAATATTACTGACTGACTAGATATAGACATATTTTAAACTTTTTACTATTTAGATATAACTTAAAACCCGACAAGTTGAGTTGGATATTACTTTACAAAGTAAACTACTTGATACATCACACAAACAAAGAAGTACTTTAGCTGCATCTATACCGCACTTCTCGAAGCGTTTAAAGCTCATTCAAAATCGAAAGTATTATTGTTGTTTTAAAGACCATAACAATGTTTTCATTTAATAAATAACCCAGTCATTCCACTAATCTTTCATCAAAGTCTGTGCTACTTATGGTCATTTTAGTCAATCTGTCCTATCTTTTATGCAAGGCTTCACGATCTCTCGATACATTACGATATCAACCATCAGCAATCGTGCTGTTAATTGAAGGAGACGGCAAAAAAGTATAACTTAATTTTTGTAATTAGTGGTTCACGGTTTTCGACAAAGAAATCATTAAAGCGGGCAGAGATTGAAGAGCAAGGAAGTGGAAAGAATTCGGCTATGAGTTTTTGAAAGAACTATCTCGGAATTCTTGAGTGATTTCAGGGAACCACGGAAAACCGGCTATAGAACACGAGTTCTCCCGAATTACAGGCCCGTAAAATAATTGTTAGTCCAGTTGACTTGATAGTTACTTCAATACGAGTTGTATGCAATGAAAAATTACATAACGCACTAAGGTTGAGAATTTACGTTGAACTTCATATCCCTTCTATCCAGATACGGAATGGACTAAAAATCAAATCAGTCATTTGTCAGTTTGATGGCTAAATTACAATTCGAAGCATCGATACCAATAAATTCATATACATTATAACTCCACCTCCCCAATGGAGAACTCTTCGCATCTTCGTTTTTTTTTTTTTTTTTTTTTTTTTTTTTTTTTTTTTTTTTTTTTTTTTTTTTTTTTTTTTTTTTTAAAAAAATATATTTAGTGCACAGTTTATGTGCGTTTGGCGATCAGTTTTTCCGATTGTATTCTCACACAATCATTCAGTATATAAAACTGCTTATGTTGTTACAACTCAGTAGCAATAGCCAGAAGCATTATGATCGGGTGGTGGATCTAAACGAAATATTCGACCTACTAGAACGTTCTTAAACAAAACGTTGTGGCTGTTACATGTTATTTATTGGACACTGAGAATAAAGAGAAGTGAAAAACGTGACTCTGTCACTGGTTAAGAAACTTGTTCCAGCACGAGTAGATATTGATTTTCCAGATATTTGTTGGACTGTAAGGGTCCCATGAGCCTGCGTTAGACGTTGATAGTAAGAGGATCTGTTACTTAACAACTGTTTCATCTGATAAAAAAATCGACAAAGGACTCATATAGAAACATAGCTATCTTCGAAATAAAAATTTTGAACTTCGAACACTTCCTATAGAAAATATAAGATGCTCCAAGAGTCAGAAATTCTTTGATTCATATATTCCATATGTTCATTAGTGTTAAAATATTTTAACTTTTCCGTAATTCTGCGTGTAGTTACACAACTGAAATTGATTTAAGTCAGTTGCTTTGGAACGCACTCTCCAGTAGCAATTTCTCTACAACCCATTTTTTTTTAATTGTGCCAGCGTACTTTTGCCCTTGACGAATTTTAATTTTAAATTTTATCAGCATTTTTGGTAAGTTAATCATTAGTTCCCCTATTAATTTATTCTAATCCTTTATTCACTTAGCTACAAAAGAACATTTTACTACTTCGTATTTATGCTCAAAGTGCCCAATGGGCAGGAAATGACAAAACAATCTTCTGAATCACGGGATTTTCTTCTTAATTTTTTAATTCTTGTAATTCTAAAATATTATATTCTCATTTACTTAATATAACTAAAAAAATTACTACTTTCACCAAATAACTTCTATGTCTAAGACGAAGTCTTAAACTGTGCAGCCGCGAACGAATAATCTTCCCTCTCGGAGACAGGTCCTAAGTCATCTCCGTTTCGTCATTCAGGGAACGCCTTGGTAATTCCGCAGCCAACCAGAGATTATCCTCATCCCCCGCTTTGTCGAGATGTCCCGACATGCGAACCAACATCTATAAAAGTTAGTAACAATTGTACTTAAACTTTATGCTATTGGAGGATCTCATCGCAGTCATCGCATATCTCACTCCCTCCAGAACTTCTCTTGTATCTTATTGAGTAGACCGTTTGTGACTTCACGTGAAATAGTCACCTCTCGCACAAATACATTTATGAAGGCGGGTGACATTGACATATACAAAGCATACACATCCTTAGGAGGGTCACTGTGTTGTTTTAGGTCCACATTCGTAACAATAGCTTCTTAGATTCGTGAAGTTAAAAGAATATTTTGAATATTTATTCTATATGATAGTGTTTGATGGATCCAGGAAGTACACTACAGAGGAATTTATTTTGCCACGGAGTTCTGTGCGAGTGACATATTACCTCAGTTAAAAGTGAAAGGCTAATATCACGTCCCTGATAACAGCTTCACACGGCGTGAGTAGTATATGCCTGTCAGATGATGCCATCAACTAGCGGGATTAACTTGTAGAAAAAAGAAAATCATGTCTCAACTTTCCAAAGATTGTTGCCGAGCGTGGTGGGTGAACGGTTAACGTTCTGGCCTCGCATTCGGGAGGACGCGGGTTCGAATCCCTCTCCGGGCGTCCAGATTTCGGTTTTCCAAGATTTCCCCAAATCACTCCAGGCGAATGCCGGGGTGCTTTCTGCTTATACATACCTAAAAATGCATTCATGCTAAAACAAGATATATGGTACCTAACTGTAATACAGCCATCAGTCGACTTTCATTGTTATATATCTGTAAGGTGCATTTTCATTCCGACCTGTAAATAATTTTCTGCCTTGCGTATTTTAAATCTGGTTTCTTAAAGCTAAGACTAAATTACTGTGGAAATGTGTTATCGCAAGGTAAGTTTCACAAACCCCTACTTGTTTTACCAACATTAAGCAAGACTTGTATTAACCTTTTTATTTTTCCACCTCGTTTTGTTCCTTTCTGACATCGTGGTCATTAGAGGCAGAAGAGAATATGGTAAGGGGAGGGAGAAGGTAAGAAATGGGAAGGAATTCGGCCATTGCCTTTGTAAAGAACCACCGTGGCATTTGCTGGATTTTGAGAAATCATGAAATCTGGATATTCGGACGGGGATTTGAACCCGCGTTGTCCGGAATACCACACCCATACGCTACTACCGCTCATCAGATAACACAAATCTGGATGATCCGACGGAGATTTAAATTTGCATCCAACCAAATGCCAATACAAAGCCAATACATCATCCGGGCTCGGTTTTGTATTCACCTTTCCGGATTGGATTATTTTTGAAAGAATGGTTAACTAATTAAACGCGCTCGAGGTTCTGCTTTATATGAACTAAACTTTTTCTTCTTTCATTGCTATATAAATTCTCTTATAAAAGACGTTCATTTTACCGAGTGTGAAGGGTGAACGGTTAACAATCTGGCCTCACATTCGGGAGGACATGGCTTCGAATCCCGGTTCAGCCATCCAGATTTTAGTTTTCCATGGTTTCTCCAAATCACTCTAGGCGAATGCTGGGATACTTCTTTTAAAAACACCTTAGTCCAATTCCTTCCCGTTCCTTATGCTCGGTTCTTTTCCACCTCTAATGATCTCGACGTCGACGAAGCGTAAAACCACAAAAAACAAAAAATATATATATTTTTTACTTACACGAAGTGCGTTTAATAAGACCATGTAATTTTACTAAATAAAACCGATATAAATAGTAGTGCTATGGTAACTATTATGTGAAAATATTAATGTCAGCATCTAATTGTATTGAAACTAAGCAACTACATAGTCTACTTTTTATGTCACCAGTCGTGTTGCAAATTGAAAAAAAAAATTTTTCAGCTTTGTGAAAAAAAAACATGAAAAAAATTAGCACCCTGTTTTTTTTTTCTAAATTTGGTTTTTTTCAATATATTTGATAAATTATAGTTTCATTTACGGAACTTACATTTTACAAGTGTGTTATAAATCTTACTGAATCATATAATGTTTTACGTAATGATTCATAATTGATTGAAGAACAAACAAACTAACAAACAAACTAACAAAGAAACTAACAAACAAACAAACAAACAAACAAAAAAACAAACATACATTCATCTTTATATATAAAGATATTCGCGCAGCTGAGGCCCATTTTTGACGGAACCCGAGGTTTATGAATTGTATTTGCATAGTCTACACAGTCGTCATTAGACTGGACCGCGCCTGCGAGTTTATAGCGATGAGGACCTGGAGGTAGGCAGCGACGGCCTTGTTGTTACGAGCTCTGCTGCCTGCAGACGACGTTCACTGCCTGCGAAGTGGGCACAGCCGCTCGCAGCGAGGCCGAACTACGCTCGCATACTTGATCACCTTGCGAAAAGATACCGAGTGACACGTGCTGTTTCGACATCGGCGGCCAACGGTAGCCGGCTGGAGCTATCGGCCTCTTTTCGGCACTCACGTAACGTGAAGAGTGCACAGACTTAAAACACCATCATCCTCATTCTGTGTCTCTACTTCTGTCGACCGTCTGGGGCGCCATGTCTATCCTTCCGAGATTCATCTTCCAGTACTCCGGTCACTTCCGTGGCGCTATATCCATTACTACTTGTTCTAACCAACCTAGCATCTAATAACTCATTATCAGTATTTCGCGTCCTTCCATCATCCATTCTAATCTCTTGCTCCCATCAACGGTCAGGTGGCTCGGTGGATAACGTATCTGGGTGGAGATTGGAAGGTCTCCGGTTCGAATCTCGGTCTCGGCTGGGCTTTTCAATGGTCCTTCAGCCGACCTTCATCTATAGCACAGCTTGTTGTTTAAAATGAAGAATGCCAGAAACCCTGCTGTTTCGGATTACTCCTCAAGCAGTAGGTTCCATACACCCGGTAGAATTTCCGTTTTTAGTTATTTGTCCACGACAAGAGGAGCATTGCGCGGCGAATCGAAAACTCTGTCACTTTGCAGCTGAACAATCCTTCGGGATCTCTCGGCCAAAAATGCCATACAATGATTTCATTTGATCTGAACTGACTTGCCCGAACAATTGCTATTATTTCTTCTTCAATGAATGTTCTAATAGCTCTACCTCTCTAATTTGTAGCAGTTACCATATATTTCTTTATAGCATTATCATCGCTTCTCGTGAATCTTTTCCGCCCTTTCACAATGTACCATCATATTTTCTACGCGATTTACATACTGAACGTGGTGGGTGAGCGGTTAATGCAATTGCCTCGCATTCGGGAGGACGCCTGTTCGAATCCCCGTCCGGGCATCCAGATTTGGGTTTTCCATGGTTTCACCAAATCACTCCAGGCGAATGCTTAATTCAAAAGGCTATTGCCGAATTCCTTCCCGTTCTTTGTATCCAGCCCCTAATGACCTCGGCGAGGCGTAAAGCCATAATTAAAACAAAAATGCGATCTGTATATGACACCATTTTAGCTCTGTAATTAATTTACATTCTTGCACTTTAACAACGATTTTCACGATCATCTCGTTAGACAAAAAAGACTCAAAACATTTCACCGACTCTCTCAATAACCGCTTTTTTCCTAAAATCTCAGAAAACTTCGGACGCTGTGAAGTTGTTTGATGTGTCGATATCACCAGAAGTTTTCTTCTGAACCCCGAAAACATTCATATAGTGGTAAACAATTTATAAAGAAGCTATTCCAACATATACAAATGTAATCCACTCTCACTCTGTGATAAATTAATATTTGATCACAAGACTGTTCACTCTAGCACAAATATCCAATAGTCAATTAACAGCCGGCGTGTCTTGTAATTCTGCTGGTTTATTGAAATAACTCCAGGCTAAAGCTGACATGAGATCTATCATAAATGGTAAGGTTGATTTCACTCCCAATTCTTCCTCACAATTCTGTCCTGGTTATATCTTGCTTCAATTACATACTACGTCACCGAAGTTATATACATCAAGCAAGTGTCGACAGCTATTGGTGAAGTACGAGAACTAATACTAATGTGACATTCAGTTGTTGGCACAGAATTTGAGGACACAGTCCGCGTTTATCTAGTTGTTTACAAAAAACCGCCAAGTAACCGAAATCAGGTTACCTTCGAACTCGCGCCAATGGTATTTTTCCTATTTGGCGGAGGTCAAACTACTTCGTATTACGGGAAGAGTTTTAGGAAAAACAGCTGTGGACTAGTGGAATCACTGTTATGCTGCGTAGTAAAGAGTACAGGAATACTGCTAATGAAACTTGGAATTATTTCTCTATCTTTAATCATCATTTGGATTTTGCAGTCACATAACCAGTTCTAATTGCTTAATCGATTCAAAGACAGGTTTTCCTGAATAAATTATGAATGTGGATAACAGAGCAATAAAATTAATTAGTAATTACCGATTGTCAAGGCTGGACTCGAAAGTTGTTGATTTGATCTAATTAGTATTAACTATGTTTTGTATACAATTAATATATATCATTTATAATGAAAACAATTCTTAAAAAGGCGTTAGTCTTTTTTTTTTACATAACACGTTACTGTCTTTTGTTGGTGTTAAGATGGTTTTTTTTCCCTCTTATGCTGATCTGAACGCAAAATTGATATTTAACTCATTAGAAATTTGTTAATCAGTGTTCATTTAACAATATATTTTAATGGATGTTTAACCGTATTATTGATACCGGAATGAATACCGATTTATTTAAGAGAAACCAGAAATTCATGTACAGAAAGAATTTGTAGAATGCGATTATTTATTTATTACTGTTGAATGAAGGCGAGGCGTATGATTCTGAAGAATTCTTGAACAATTGCTTATTTAAGTTTGACAACATTGGAAAATAGAATACTGCATTCAAAATTTCTCAATGGAAGCAGCAATTGTTACCACTAAAACTCAGGAAATTACATTTCCAATATTTTACCATAGTGAGTCGAAGTTTTGCTGGTCAGTTGTCTTACTTATCTAAAAACTCACTCAGACACTGTTCTAAGCTGTCCCATTTATCACAAAAAATTTTTATTATTATCATTATTATTGAAGGTACAGGCTTCAACCAACATTTAGATTGCTGACTAAGCAGTATGAATTATTAATCCACAACGCCACAGTTATCAGTTGACACATGCTGATATTTACAAACAGTGCAGAGTAATGAAATTCATAAATAAACTGGTGTGTGAGTGGTTAACCTCCGTGCCTAGATTTTGGAGGAAGCGGGTTCTATCTAGGACTAAGCCCTCCAGATTTCAGTCTCTCGATATAGGGTCAAGCAAATGTGAAAAAATCTTTCCAAAGGGTAAGGTTGAATTCTTACACCCCCATGTTTCCAATTATTTCTTGATTCTATAAAGACCTCGATGTCGACGAACTAAAAATTTTAATCGAAATAATGTCCGTTTTGTGATGATAGTATTCTGTCATAACTGTGAACTTACCTAAAAGTTTAGATTTTGTGTGTAACTGACATTTATTCGTCAGTGAGTAACTGAGTATTGTTTCACCGTTTAAGTATTATTCGAGGTCCTGAGTCAATGGTACGTACATTTAGTTACTGGTACTCATCATCGATTGTATTGGGACCATTGCTATTTATTATTCTAATGAATAATTGTGTTGATTGTTTACTATCTGAAATTAGATTGTTTGCAGATGACATTATCCTATATAAAAGGATCAAAATGGTTGAGGATTGTAAACAATTGCAGTGTGATCTGGACAGGATTTCTAGTTGGGTTGGTAAACATGGGATAAAGACAAATGCAAAAAAGAGTCAGCTTATTAGATTCAAAAATAAAGGTTGATTATGATTATAAGGTGGGGAAAGAATTGCTTGCTGAAGACTTGAAATGTAAATATCTTTGCATTACATTTGATAACAAGCTTAACTGGGCTGGACACAGTGGACAGGTGGTGGGAAAAGGTTTCAAAATTCTGCACTTCTTGGAGACAGTGATGAGGGGACGTACGAGGAAAGTAAAGGAATTGGATTAAAAAACTTTGGTCAGACCATTGCTCGAATATGGTAGTGTAGTAGGGGACCCACTTTTTGAGTATCATATACAGGAGTTGGAGAGGGTTTTAAAAAAGGGCTGCTAGATTTGTTACTGGAAATTATCGCAGAATGCAATCAGTAACAGATATGATAAAAGAGCTGGAATGGTATTGCTTACAAGACAGGAGGAGGGTGAAGAGGGTCATGGGAGTGTACAAGGTGTATACTGGTGATGAGGGGTAGATACATATTGGTGTAGGTATTAAAAGTAGTGCATGGAAGCGAAAAGATGACCATTACCATAAGCTGGCACTGGATTTCAGGCTCAAGGGTGTGGGAAGATTCTCTTTTTTAGGTAAGGGTGTCAGGGATTGGAATAAGTTATCAATGGAAAAGATGAATAATTGACCAATAATGTTGAAAGAATTTAAGGTTATAATTTGCAGAGGGCAAATGTAGGTGGATAAAGGAAAAAGGGATGATGGGTGTTTATGGGTGCTCCATTGCAATTTAATTAAATTAAATTACTTTCTTAATATTATCATGCTGATAACAGAAAGTACAACGTTCCCGGATTCAAATCGCGGGCCTGACATACCTCTATCAAAAACTGCACGTTCCACAAATAGAATAAAATTACTGTCACCCAAATCTTTCATGGTTCGGAGATATATGGTAATACTTATGATGTTTCAATTCATTAGATAAAGATAATAATGACCATGAAGTCGTCGGAACGTATTGCCAAAACCGTTTTTCCCCAATGGTAACAGGATGAATCAAAGTACTCCGCATCTATACATAGGGAGAAGAGTGTTACTTGCATCAAAACCTAAAAAACCTGAAAGAAAATCCAATATTTTAGTGGGTCATTTATCCAGCAGTTGCTTAATTGTTAATAAAGAACACCAATAAAAATTTTGATTTTCAAATAAAAAATAAGTTGAAATAAAAAAAAATTGCATTGGCGTTTTGCCTTTTAAAGGAACCATCCCGAAATTCGCTTGGGATTTGGGGAAACTATAGAACAAACCCAAATCTGGATGGTCGGACAGGGATTCGAACCCGCGTCCTCCCGAATACAAAGCGAATGGCACTTCCGTCAATTATTGTCAATTTACCCGGTGGGTGTACACATCACCATTTGTTTATAAACAATATAATCACTGATTTGTATGCTAAACGTTAATTTTTATGTGTAATAAATCATTTTTAATGTGGAGTTTAGTTATTAAATTTTTTAAAAAAATGAATGTTAAGATAAAAGCTTTTATCATATACGATAGTTTTGTGTAAAAAAAAAAAAAAAACAAGTCTAAGGTATCAGTATATATTTAATTTATTCTGTTTTGAATCCAATTCAAGGAAGTCTGGGCAAACCTATCTCCCAAAACAGCATAAACAGAACATAGAAGTGAACTAATTTTTGTTTTTTAAATATCCACTCAGTAACACTAAATAAATTTTGTCTATTTATTTTAGGAAATAAAATTAAAAAAATATATGTCGTAATTTAAAATCTTTCACACCACTTCAACATCCATGATTTCTCATGAGAATTACAAAAAAAAAAAAAAAAAAAAAAAAAAAAAAAAAAAAAAAAAAAGCTTGTTTCAATTGTTTCTGATCGTGTGCTAGCACCATGGGTCGTCAAATAAATTATTATATCAATACCTACTTGAGAGATGTTAATAACAACGCATGCAAAATAGTCATGCAACAGTATACAGCTGATCCTGATGGAATTAATACCCTCTCCCTTTTTTTTTTTTTGTAACTGCTTTACGTCTCTTTTTAACATCGAGGTCTTTAGAGACGGGAAAGGATGGGGGGCAAGGATGGGGGCAAGGAATGGGAAGGAATTCGGCCATGGCCTTTTGAAGGAAGCATCCCGGCATTCACCTGGAGTGATTTGGGGAAACCATGGAAAACCCAAATCTGGATGCCCGGACGGGGATTCGAACCACCGTCCTCCCGAATGCGAGGCGAGAACGCTAACCGTTACACCGCCCCGCTCGGTCTCTCCCTTTTAAAACGTTTTTCATGTATCGTGTCAAATGATGTTAAGAATACTCAAGGGTTTCCATCAAAGGCCAAAGCCGGGTGGGTGGGTTTTTCCTAACGTGCATACCTACGGTCCTAAAAAAAACCACTCTGAACCAGTAGATTAAACTACAAACATTAGCGGGGTTACAAAACGTCATCTAGGCAATGTAAATTTAAAATATATATATATACAGTATATATATTAAACCTTGGCTGTGGTTATAACTGTAGTAACCACAATGCAGTTGATGCAAAGTAACTGGGATTTTGAAAATGTGTGCTTATCTCCCGTTATTGACAACGTTTCGGTGTCTGCTTGTCACCATAACGACCCTAAATTTCTGGACACTCTCAACGCTGGAACTCGGCAGCTGGAAGCCAATTACAGTGGTGCTTAACACTTCACATCTGGAGCTGTGTATATCCATTTCTCATCGTCTCGGCCCACGTGTTCAGCAGCTCCGTGGGCCATTAGAGATTGTGATCTGTGGAAGCCGAGACGAGGTCTAATGGTGAGCCGTGACACTTCTCGCTCCACCGCTCATCTGCGCTCCAGCGCACTCACCGCCACTCAAGTAGCACTCTACCATTAGCCCGCTACACTAACACGCATAAACATGTTGTCAGTATCTCGTATCGGCACGCCTCAGAATGACGGAAACCCAATAATTACACCTCTAACCCGGCAGTTGGAGCTGCCAAAATGAGCCGCCTGCTCTGACGTAGCACCTGGCCCCCTCCATTTTGGTGCGTTTCAAGTTCTGACAGGTAATGGGTTGGTGTGCATCCGAGAAACTGTGTTTGGGCGGCGCTCGCAGACCCGGGATGTTGGATACGAGTTGGGCGGTTTGCGGTTCCTCTCATACGGCTCCAGTAATAACGCATAGCGCCCTTGGCATCAGGAGAACAAAGGCCTACCCTGTCAGTGTAAAGCCGCATTCCCACGACGCGTGGTGTGACAGAATGCGCCTTTCATCTTTTACCGCCTGGCGGTGTGTCGAGGCGCGCCGTCCCTGCTAGCATATGCGGCAATGATGAAAGGCGTCCACAACCATGCGCCGAGGGACGTGCCGTGGGAACGCACCTTAAGGCGTTAAAGTACTGACCTCCAATACCAAGGGTAACCAGTTCGAGTCCAACCGAAAGAGTGATGTAGGCCATGAATGAAATGATCGGTGTCACTTTTTTGAAGAAATATCTCGGCAGGCTTGAGAAACATTGAAAAGCCGAAAACTGGCAATTATGCAGGATGAAATAGCAATTAATATCAATAAATAATTTGAAAGACAACTTTCAGTGTCAACTGTCTGTCTAAGACGTTAAATTATTGGCTTCTAATACCAAAGGTAATAAGTTCGAGTCGTGCCTTGGTTAAGGTTGGTTTTAATTAAGTGTTGTCTTCATCCTTGAGTTGTCCATACAATAAAGAGTAATTACACAAGCGAGGAAAAGACACATACTAGCGGTAACAAAATACCAAGTGTAGATAGCTGTACATCCGAAGAAGCAAACAGCAAAAAAAGAAAAAGAACGGGCAGCTAATATTTGACAAGTGGATTGGGAAGTATGTTAATGAGTAAATGAATTAACCATATTCAATGTAAATTAGTCAGTAACACAATGAAAGAAGGTACAACTGACATCCCGTCATAAAATCTCTGGTATTTCTCCAATTATTACTACTATTATTTGTAATTATTAAGATTTGCCAAAGACGTGGTCATTAGAGACGAAAGAGGGATGTAGTCAATGAATGAAAAGAAATCGGTGTCACCTTTTTGAAGATACATTTCGGCAGGCTTGAGGAACTGTGAAAAACCGAAAATTCGCAACTATGCAGGATAAAATAGCGATTAATATCAATAAATAATAGGAAAGTAAACTATTTAGCATCATGTAACTACTATAAATTCTAAAGTGAAAAGATAAAAGATCTCATTACGCATGGTATTGGCGATCTTTGGCGAATCTTTCAAGAGAAATCAATCTACATGACTAATGTTTTCAATTATGTAATTAATTTTCCTAACAGAAATGGGTATGCATATTCACAAACAGAGAGCATACTAACACATCAAAATTTTAAACTTATTATTTGAATTGCATGCATATCTCAAATGTCTATTTATCAGGACCATGCCAGTCTTCGATTGTTTTTCAGTCTAGCATCACATATTATGAACTTTTACTAAGCGATATTTCTGAAATTTTCTAATTTATTTTCGATTTGGATATTACAATCAGCAAAAAACATTGCTGCAAATAATGTGGAAGGGTTTCGATAAAAAAAAAGATAGTATGGAGCTTTACATCCCATGGACATAGATACCATTACCGTCTGAATAGGAGCTGGAGGATAAGAAACGGGAATAATTTTGGCCATTGCTTTTTAAAGGAACCATCACGGTATTTGCCTGGAGTTATTTCGGAAACAATGAAAACCGATGGAAATCTGGATGGCCGGAAGCGGATTTGAACCGGCGTCTTCTCGAATGCCAGACCAGATTTATAGTTACAAAAGATAGAATAGGTCACCTAACACACCTTTTTTCCTTTTTTTTTTTTTTTTTTTTTTTTGGTTCTATTTCGGCGCATCCAGTTTATGGAAGAAGTGGAGATATCGTAAAAGAAAGCTTTGTTATATTCCTCATTAGATGGTATTAATAACGACGGGACGCCTAAGTTGGCTCTTCTCATAACAAACTTTTCACTTGTAATATTTTTTTTCCTTTTCTTAGCCTTCATACCGCCTTGCATATGGCAGTAATGTTGTTATCGGCAGAAAATTCAATGTAATTGGCGCAGATGATCTGTTTTCAATTCACTCTTTTAAAAGTGAGATCAATCATTTAAGTTTAAGGATTACGTAGTTTGCCGTAATCATCTCATGAGATTGTAATGAAAATTAAATAAATCTTAATTGCCCTCTTCCAAAACACGTTGATTTCTTCGTTTCTACCAGCTACGAAGCTAATTTGTTTCATCAGTATTCTTATTGGAAGTTTAACCTTTGCTCAGTATTCCCTAATCCGTTTCCGGTATACTTCCTTCAATATTCCAGTACACATTTTGCCAGTTTCAGCTTTGTTATTTTTTCTGGAAAACCTGACTTTAGGAAATCACGCTTTCTGATATCTTCAGCTGCGATCCCTACTCATTACAAATCTCATTAAACCTCATTGAACAAGCCCCTTGGATTTCTTGTCCACTTATATTAATCACAAACCAAAAAGTCAACAAATAGGGAATATGTATGAAATTCATATATACGTCTAGAATTTTTATTTGGTAGCTTTAGTACTGTAAAATTACAGCTAAAACGTTATTTTCCTATTTTTTCGCATTTTATTTATTGATTTGAATTAATCAAAATCAAGGGAAATGTAATTACGCAGAAATGCAACGTTTTTTTTTTTGTTTTTTTTCGAATCGAATGGTGACGTCAAAGTACACGTTCATATTATAAACGAAGGCCTAGTTGCTGGGAGTTTTTATAATTTTATGATTTATGGTAATTTATCAGCATAATTAGTGAAGTATTGCAATCTTGCGAGAATACTGATACAATGAATATTGAATGGAAGCGGTTATGTAAAAAAAAATGATGTTTTCATGATGAAAATGTATTTTGCATCAAATCTAGATTCTGCAGTCGCTGTCATCGGAGGAGTGAAAGCTGCAAGGTAATTAACTGATAGATGTTTGAATTAATAATTTTTTTTCCATTAGGGTAGTAGATAAGTATTAGATACATTAGGACACATACCGGAGTAACCGACAATTAAATACATGACTGGTATATTAGCGGAGTTTGTGATAAAGTAAAAATGCACCCCCAGACCAGAATGACAAATGATAGTTTTTGTTACAGGTAAGACACATTGAATCATACCTTCCGGAACGGGAACATGGAAGCATTGTACTCTACAGGCCGATATCGCCTAGCAGACCACCTGTACGTGTTTCTCGTTATGAGATTGCTGGTGAGTAAGTTATCAAAAGCAAAGTTGAAGGCGATGGCAAATCCACGACGCCTTCAGGTGATCGTTTTCCACGTGCGATGCGGGTCTGGAGACCTCCTTGCCATATGTCACACGCGGCACATCCATCAGAAGTGGTTCACCTTCGCGTCTTCCTACACACCGCCAGCCTCAGCCTGGCCCAAGGAGATCGCTGCCGGAAACGGCAGCATCTCTTCTGCGAGTTAGTTAACGTTTCCTAACGCCGTCAGCACTGCAGAACATCAAGGACCCCAGATTCCATCTTTGTTTTGGACTTTCGTCCGCGTAATGAAAACCAGCCTTCTTTACGTACTTCACACCTAATAACACACAGAAATATGCAGAAAAGGCATTGCATACTACGTCGATGGCCTTAAAATACCCTCACGTAATGGATATTATTCTGGTCGCAATGGAAGGGGTAGTAGAAGACATAGAAGGTAAGATCAGTTTGGGTTTTTTTTAAAAAATTGCGGTTCAGGGGAAGCAATTTTGGCTTTAAGATTAATGCTTGAAAGGCGGATCAATAAATACAAAGATACTTTTATGACATTTTTTGATTTAGAAAAAGCTTCTGATAATGTTAGGTGGGGCAAGATGTTCAAAATTTTAAAGAAGTAAGGCTTAAAATATCGAGATAGAAGAATACTTTATAAACTGTATAAGAATCAAGTGACTAATAAAAGCAGAGAATCATGAGAGGCAAGCATTAGTTAAAAAGGGTGTGAGACCATGTTGTAGACTATCCTCGTTAATATTCAACTTGTATGTAGAGGAAGCAATAAAGAAAGGAAAAAAAAAGAAAAATTTCCATGTGGCATAAGTGTTCAGGGACAAAAAAATCAGTATACTACGATTTGCTGATGACATTGTCTTGTTAGCAGAAAGAGCTGAGGATATTGAGATATTACTGAATGGCGTGAACAAAATACTGGTGTAAGATTTTGAACTGAATATAAATCAAAGCAAGACTAAAGTGATGAAATATAGTAGAAATGATACCAAAACTAGTAGATTAAATATAAAAATAGGATCGAATGCAATTGGAGAAGTAGGTGAATTCTGTTACTTGGGAAGCAAAATTACAACCGATGGCCGAAGCAGGAATGATGTTAAAAGCAGAACAGCACTAGCAAAAAGAGCCTTCATGAAAAAGAGAAATCTTTTAGTTTCAAATATTGAACTAGGAATTAGAAAAAACTTTTTAAGACTCTATGTGTGGAGCACAGCACTTTATGGTAGCGAAACACGTACTTTAAGAATACCTGAAAGAAAGAAAATTGAAGCATTTGAAATGTGGTGCTACAGAAGAATGCTGAAAATTAAGTGGACAGACAAAGTAAGAAATGAACGAGTTTGGGAAATGATGTTGAGGAAAGAAATTTGGGGAAGAGTCTTACGGAAAGAAGAGACAGGATGGTAGGTCATATTTTGAGACATGCTGGATTAGTTAATTTGCTGGTGGAGGGAACGGTCGATGGTAAGAAGCGTAAAGGTAGACAGAGATTAGAATATATGAAGCAGATAATTGAGGACGTGGGTTGTAAGGGATATGTGGTGATGAAAGGGTTAGAACAACATAGGAAGGGATGAAGGATTGCATCAAGTCAATCGAAAGACTGATGAAAAAAAAAAAAAAAAAAAAAAAAAGATGGGTAGTAGCGTCATTACGATTCGTACACAATTATTACGGCGTGGTGACTTGCGCAATAGTAATGGGGTGACAGGTAGACGATAAAGTGTCCTGAAGCTGAAAATGACATTTCGAAGTGAAATTTTATATCAAAATGATGGCAACTGCTTGAATAAGAGGCGTAATGTAATCATTATACAAGTTCCTGATTGCTGCCAAACTAATTCGCGTTTAATTTCTACAGGAAAGACACTTTGACCTTACGTTGTGCTGGTACCCGGTTAAGTCCAATTAAAATCAGATTTAAGTGACTAATAATTTAATTAACAAGACAGAATAGACATTGTGTCGAATATTTTTGTCTTTTCTGAGAAATCACGGCGCTCCGTCTACCCAGTGATGGAGGTTCAATGACCACACAATTCTCAATTGATGTAATCTCTAGAGTAGTTTGATAGCATACGTTATGCCCGGTGATTGGTCATGCACCTCGGTCCGTAGAGTGAGTAACTGCGGACTAGATAATTAGGTCAATGAAATCGATTAATTTTGTTTTGAAGTTCAACATCAATATTGGCTTAGCAGAATCATTCAGCCTACTGTCAAATGAGTGGTGATGATGTCACCATAACCGATGTACCAGGAGACATTGGTTGTCAAGGAGCCAATTATATTTTGCAATTATCTAGGAAATGTGAACTTGAGTATTTCCATTTTCTTCCCAACGAGAAGGTGTGTGTAAGTATTACTGTTTTGTTTGTTAAAATGTTATGTATGTTTATGTGTTAAGTCTAGTGTGTTGTTTGCGTTATGACGTTATGAATTAATGAACGATGCGAGAAAGGAGAGGGTGAAATCAGTTTCTGGCCCATTCTGGCCTACTCTTCCGAAAGACACAGAGGAGACAGCCATGTTGAACGTCCCCATACGACAAATGAATAACCGTCGTGTACCCTCATCCCTACACACTCCGTAGAGGTTTGGGATTCATCCAAAGACTTCGGTACCCAATTTGGTGGTTATCAATCATGCGCTATCACGTCTCTTATCCTCGTACGTAAAAGCATTGGAATTCTGATGATTTCACTGACCATTCAGCATTCATTCATCAGAGAATTATTCCGATTGCGTAAGATAAAGTTAGAGATGAATGTTGCAATTATACGTTAATTTGTTATTTCTTTGGCGAAAAATCAGCACGATGATCGCTTCCGCCCCTTGACTATGGGTTAATTTGTTCGAATCCAGGAAGTGATAGGAATTTTCACCATATATTACCTGGTCAGCGGGTAGGAAAGGTGGTAATGCACAATACCTGACAGTCTGAATGTAAACGAAAGACATTTGGTTTAATTCCAAACCTTTTAGCAGTGCATATCATATCGACGAGCTATGTTGATGATGGTTTGTCTGTTACATGGAGATTCTTTGCGTGGCAATTAGCATCTTAATTCCTTTCGGAAGTGTCGGCCATAATCGGTCGACAGCAAGGCTCATTCTCGTGTAGAGCTCATTCCAATATCAACTGTTGTGGAATTTAACAATAATCATATTGTTATGGCCCAATGAAGGTGGCCTCCAATTAACTTCTGTACCTAGAAGTAGAGATGAACCTAGATGATAGTCCAAACCAAAGAGGCGTTCCAGGAAAGCTTCGCAGAAAGGAACATAACAATAGAAGGAAACTATATTTTTGAAAATTAAGTGCAAAATCTATGTCTTAACTCGAATCTGAGTTCTTCCTATTTCCGCGGTGGATTTTCCATTTTAAACAAATCAAGAAGGTATTTCAACTAAAATACAACGTTCTTCAATTTTTTCAGGTTGTTAGAAAGTTCTGCATGTTGTCTGAATTCAACAGAATGGACTTAATCAAATATCTTATTTATTTAAAGGAGAAAACACTCGCTCGAATATTGTAGCATTTTCTGACGAATATATTCCCTGGTGGATTCCGTGCCATTTTATACATTTTCACAGAAATATACAGATATTTTAAGAGATTGAGTTACTAGAACAGCCATCCTAATCGTGCGATTGGATTAATTAATAATTTTTCTACATTCTAATCTAAGCAAATTGTCTTCCGTTAAAGTTATTGCGTATTCCTTATCCATCAACTTCTGAAAATTTTACATGCATAATTTTCAGCTAAAATTAGTAAGTTTTACTTACTGTCTGACACTTTTATTTCCTTGCCCATGGATTATGGAAACAAGTAAAGAGAAGGCACAATTTGCAAAGTTGCATGCTGAATTTGACATGGTATAAAACAAGGTTATTTTCTTCCTTTCATGACCTTCAACACGCAATGAAATCACTGGCCTCAGATACCTTATTACAAGTATTTTTCTAGCAGTAACGCCTACGTTATCTAAGTGAGAGTAAATTTATGGCACAGTGGGTATCATTCTTCTGCTTGTGCGGAACGTATTGATTTTACGCACAGTTGTATTTATTGACGCTGTCATTGCATCACTATATCATCACTAGTACCAGCTTTATGTAACTTCCTTTCTACATTTTCTCAGCGTTGCTAAGCTGTTCTCGAAAAGCATACCTGAAGATGTCGATACTACACTTCTGTATTTACTGCAGTCTGACAATTGTACCACTAAGAAAAGTTTGTGCGATCATCTTTGAGTAATATTTCTTTTCGCATTATATTTTATATGTAATTTTCGAAATGTTGTGGTTAGAGCTTTAAGGGAACACTCAAGTAATACAAACGCAATGAGAAATTTCGTTCCTGTTAATTAAGAATACCAATCCTGTGAATAGGAAATAAAAATGATAATATTTTGTATCAATTTACAATTTAGCAGTTTCACAACACTCTTGTTTCTTATGGAATCTAATAAAACAATGTATTGCATCAACGGCAATAATTTTTTCGTTCTGTATCCGCCGCTTGGACACAACGAAAATTAATAGATAGTTTCACTTAGCGAAAATGTTTCTAGTTCTTAACTTAAAGTGCTCAAATGATTTACAGAACAAATAGCGTGTAATAACTGTTTGTTATCATAAAACTAATGTTATTAAGTTAGTAATTAACGTTCGTTAGTTAGAAATGTGTGCCATAACTTTACGACAGTCATAAAATACAGTTTTTACAAATAACTATAGTGTGATTTGATTTTTCAGTTTGGAAAACAGTTATTTCTAACAAATCATAATTGACAGTGAAGAACAAATAATTTCTAAGTCTTTTAACATTTTGGATTGTGACGCTGATACAATTTGGCAGAACTGATGGCTCAAATGCTTGGGGCATCGTGATAATGTTCGGCGCCTTCCTCGGATTTAGCTGAGTCGAAACCCAGCGGCGGCAATGCAGAAAGGCTTAGGTTAAGATCCGGTGTCATCCAATGCAGCAACTATCTTCTGAAAATACTAAGGGAGCCACAAAGCTTAACGTCGCTATCCGATGGACGAATCATCATTAACAATGCTGTAAGACGTTATAACCACGGCCAGCGGGTGGAATTTCTAATCACTAGATTGTGTGCCAAAACACCAAGTGTGGAGACCCGAATCTTCCCACAGTGCGTATGGATTGAGGTGATGGTTATTCGTTCTTGGAATAAGGGTGTTGAACCTGATGGTCTTCCAGCCAAACACGTGGAGGCCGGGCCTCAAGGAAAGAGGCTGCGGTCCAGACCTCAGGGATTTCATCGATGTAGCCCTGCGCACACATGCGACATAAATCTTCAATGTTTTTCTCAGTCTCGCAGTTGGCCTCACGATGGCAACATCCGATGATGATCACGCATTGGCTACTCTTAGTTTGTTAATCGCGGCAAGTAGCGCTAGAACCCGCGCAAAGCAGCGTATCAGAAGAAGTGTATGGTAAAGATTGGCTACTCTAAAGAAAAAAAATATTCTCACACAAATCTTCTTTCGGAATTGAAGTGTTTTCCCAAAGATTTTCAAAATTACTTGAGGATGGACGAAGAAACCTATTTACATCTGTTATCATTACTCACTCCATTTATTAAAAAGAAAGATACGGTTATGCGGGAAGCAATTTCGCCGCATGAAAGAATTATCGCTACGCTGCGGTGTTTGGCAACGGGAAGAAACTATGAAGACCTCACGTTTTCAACAATAATTTCTGTCAGCTTGCCGTAGGCAGATTCTCGTTTGTTTCTGTCGTGGTATTCCTGGCACTTCACTTCCCATAGACAGGGCTCACCTTCATACATTGTTATAAATTCCTACTGTACACGGACCATCACGAAACTGAACAGTACAAACAAACCAGAGAACCAAAATCACTGCACACACAGGCATTCACTAGAAATCCTCGAAGGCCGACTGATCGCAGGACACACACGCTGAGGTTCTCACTCTTCGTCCTGGCCTTCCAAGAAATATTTTTTTTTTTTTTTTTTTTTTTTTTTTTTTTTTTTTTTTTTTTTTTTTTTTTTTTTTTTTTTGCGTGAGCGGGCCACTGGGGTGCGGCCACGGCCTCAAGGAAATGCCCACACATGTTCTGGGATCGCTCAAGGCCGGGACCATTCCGTCCAAATCCCGAGGGTTTCCCCTACTTGTGAGGCGGAAGAGTATGGTTGAATGGACCGACATCTGATTTCAATTCTCCCTTCTTTCATCATTATATGCACACAACACGTGCCATAACCACAATAATTAACACATTTTAACAACCTTAAGAGTCATTAGTTTCCATCCCAAAAAATTAAGTATATCTCAAACAAAATATACACTCAGGGTATCCCATTTCGGTTGTAGCACTCTGATGTAAATGTAAAAAATAATTCTATCCTCAAACACATTAAAGATAGGATTATGATTGTCATGGTAACG
Source organism: Vandiemenella viatica (assembly GCA_031002005.1). Taxonomy (NCBI): domain Eukaryota; kingdom Metazoa; phylum Arthropoda; class Insecta; order Orthoptera; family Morabidae; genus Vandiemenella; species Vandiemenella viatica. Next base: position 82,651,676 of record JARYHS010009186.1, read on the forward strand.
ATGCAATTTGTCTACTGACTTTCGACAATATTGTTTGACATAGTCTTGTTAGAACAGTGTGTTACTATAATTTCTCTTTGTTACAATAGGTAGGTAATTGATTATTCAATTTGCGAGTCCAAAAATTGTACAACACACATGTTCATCTTTGTTTTTCTTTTGGAAAAATTGGTTTTGAAACCAATGAAACAGATCAGTTGACTTCAGATATAGGCCATATCTTCAGTTCGCACCACACTAAAAACTTATTCGAAATCAGAATCACATGTTGTAGGAAAACATCTTCATTTTATTACCCAACATGTTTGCCGTTCACTACTAAAAGCGTCCATTGGTCGTTTTACACAAATCAGTAATCGTTGTGTTTATTTCTTTCTGCTTAGGGCTTAATTCGTCTTCAACGTCAAGGTCATTATAGGCGGGAGTGGCTTTATAACAAGGAGCGGGAAGGAACCATCAACGCATTCACCAGAAGTGATTTCGGGAAATTGTAGGAAAACAAAATCTGGATGGCCAGACGGGGATTTGAACCCGCGCCCTCACAAACGTCAGATCAAAGCGTTACCCGCTCATCCACAGTACTTGGTAATAATCCTTGTTCTTTACTGTTATGTCCTTCCAGTTTGGCTATGGCTCAAAATACATATGACAACTGACGCTTTGATCGTGCCAACATCCCACGTTCAAGCCAACTTTTTTCTCTCTCTCGTTTGCCCACCCCACGCAACAGCAGTGTGCTAATCCAGGCCAGCGACACAATACTGCCGTACAGTGTTACAAACTCAACATTATCATCAAACTAGTTGAAACAAAACTTATTAAAATTTTCATGTGAAAATGGAGGAGTGAGCCTTGTTACCTGAAAAGCGCAAAACAGCGAATACAAAACTCTGCCTAACTGTTTGTTATTCTAAATGTGTCGTGCAGAACGTCCAGACAGGGCTTTTCAGGCAGTTCTCTGTATTAATATATGTGAATACTGAGTTTTACTCCTTTTTGCATCCTTAAATGCAAAACAGCACAACAAATATGTATAAACCTTGTAGCAAAAGAGATTTCCTTTTTCATTCTTTAACATATATCCCTAATGCCACCTCTATTGGTGACGCTTTAAGAATGTATAGTAAAATCTATACTTTGACATGGTGCAACATACACTGTAACTAACATTTTCCCACTCGCGCGGACCTTGGTATATATATATATATATATATAAAGACAAATGCATTATTATTTATATATATATATATATATTTCGATTGAAATTCAGAAGAAAAATTTCCTCAAAGTCGAATTTGATGATAGATTCTTATGTAATACGACGAAACAAATCGAATGTAAAGAATAATTTTTTTCGATATCTCGCTTAGTTCTCGAGATATACTGTCTCCAAACTGATGTGGTTAGGTTGGGATGAGAAATGGATCAAAAAATAATTTTGTCAAAGCCACTACGAACTACAAGCTTGGACATGCAGACTGTATGTTTTATTGTTTGCTTCCCTTTGTGGTTAGGTTGAAACGCGACCTGGACCAGAATAAAAACGTCACTGAAACCACAAGGAACTGTACCTATTACTAATTTTTGTTAGTCGATATCTCGAGAGCTAAAGGAGACAACAAAAAATTTTACTCCTGATTTTAGATTAGTCTGGTCGGTTTACATGAGAATCAATAATCAAATATCATCGCCACGGTTATGATAGTGCTTCCCACCATAAACCATAAAATTCATTGCGAACTGCAGACTTTCAGCATTCATTCCTAATAAGGCAGAGTAGTAAGATATTCTGACTATGTAAACTACACCAACAAATAGTTGAGAACAAAGTCATCCTATTGAGAGCAGTGAAAAAATCTATAATGATAGTACCTACTCTTTCAGATAGATTAAACACTTCAAATACAATTGCAATGTGACTAACACATGAAACGATATTCCAGATTGTTTCCTACCTCGTTCGTTTGTGCAATCGTATGCAACACAAGCTAGCATTATCAAAAAAATTTGAAATATTAGAAAAATAAATAATCACAGCAGCAAACACAATGCAAACAGCTCAATGTTTTCGGAAATCTAATATGACCGCCGCGCATGCGCAATAGGGGCTGAGTGTTTACAGGAGGCTTCACAGATATAGCGGTATTTCGCCTCCACTATTTTCCTTCCTCCATGGTCATAACACCAGTCAGAAACCAAAGAATGGAATGTTATTTATGATGCAGTAAGATATTTGGTGCGTATCTCCGTATAAGAGTATTCGTCTAAGATGCAGTATGATATGTGGCGCTCATCTCAGTACAAACAAATTGACGTTTCTTGCTCCCATCTCCGGTCACGTAGAGTTAAAAGAAGATTGCAGATTTCAAACTAGATCATAATCTTTTAAACCATGAAAACGCCATCGAAACTGGTATGGTAGTTTTTGCGTGACACTTCCGCAAATTCTTTTACAGCTGCAACTTAGAGATTTGTAACAGTACTAATACAGTAGATTAAACAATGTTCACAAAACTATTATTTTGCAAGTGTTGCAAAATGTTGGACGGCAATGCCCGGAAATGTGTTATTAATATAGAATTTAATATATTTTTTTTACCTTTGTGACTCTAGTATTTTTTATTATATAATCATTAAACAATTTTATAGGTATCTCGTTTAAATAAAATAATAAGTCTTATCACTTTCAAGTTTTTTTTTTTTTTTTTTTTTTTTTTTTTTTTTTTTTTTTTTTAAGTACATTTGAATTCGTACAAAGTTACTACGTACAAATCTAAACAAATGCTCTAGCGATTATAACTTACATCACCTTCAACACTAAGCTTTTCAAATCTAAAACTCAACTAACTAAATCGTCTCTGCCGATCGCTTAAATAGGCGTTACAGGAAACATTAATACTAACAATTACAAAACTTTAATCAATGTTTCGTGTATAATACTGTTTTTGAATATATCACAAAGCATTTACATAATTTATCTTCATAAAATAATGTTCATTTATACAAAAACACAGTTAATTACAGGAAAAATAAACAAAATCATATTTAATTATCTCCCAGCTTGCTACGCATAGTTCTTAAAATAAAATTTCATTCAATGCTGGGTCTAAGGGCCGTTATAAGTTGCTCACAGCTACTCGAAAATAGTCAAATATCTACTTCGCGTCATCTGCACTGTATTAACAAATTATTCCCACTTCTGTGGAATATTGTTGGCCTTGCAGATGAAATAAAAACTACCCTAATCCCGCTTCCCAAAGTTCCTTTTGCCTTCACTCGAGTCCCTCGGGCCAGATTCTTATGTTTCGAAACAGAAAGTCCAGTGGATTCAAGCCAAAATAATATGAACCTATCATCAGCTTTCGCCGCGTGCTTCATCAAAGTGTCTACATACGGTTGAAGACTCTATCTTGTGGTGTCTGATGAATTATACTGTACATATAAATATGACATCTGCAGACATCAGGATAATTGCAAAACACAATTAGCTTTCGCCTATTTAGCAAAAGCTTTGTAGCGTCATCTACATAAACATATCAAACGAGTTATATTGTAGCAATAGAGCAACAAAACATTCAACGCGGAGAATAATAAAACACTCAACACCGCAGGAAGCCAGTAAAATAAATGCTTGACGTTAGTGGATTATAAACATGATGATTGTTATAGCGAAATTATCTGTGATGAGCGTCTGTCAGAGTTACGTGAGAGTCATAGAACTCAAGTATCTCATCAGCATTACATTTCGAATATTATTTCAACGTCAGCAACGATCGTAAATACGTTTTAATTGTTCAGTTGATTTAACACACGTCAGCCAACGTTGCAATCTCGTTTCCGGGCTACGAAACCTGAACATAAATCTGAGCTGTCGATTGGAAAGAAATAACTCGTTTCTCAGTTGAATTTACAATGCTCTACCGTATGCTAACTAAGCTGCACCAACATCTGAGTTAATTTTGTTGTTTGCCGGACTCGATGTTATCATTGTAGTCTAGCAGCCACACTGGGATGTCGTCTGCTACGTGCTTCAGGGATCGTCGCTGTTTTGTAGGTGCGTAGACGAACGACCTAATGAGCGATCCTCCTTGTACAGTGTTCGCAGAAACGGAATCGGAACCAATTACGCGATATTTTAAAGCCGGGAGAAGCGGGGAAAATGACGTAATTATAAAAGAGGGATTCCCAGAGAAGAAAGGACCTCGCTGTAGTGACACGGCGGAAATGAGTTTTGAGTGCGGGCAACGGACCAATTATGGAGCTTCCGACGCACCCTCCAATTCCGTGGACGAGAGACCGCAACGGATATGAAAACGAGGATGGGACAGATGCGACATTATTTGCAGTGCTCCGGCAAGTGTATGTACCAGCAGAAACTATGTAGATATTAATAATAAAATTACTTTTACCTTTGGATACGAACAAGAACATTACGTTCAGAAGGTTGTAACATCGCCATTGTTATCACCGTAACTAGCTTCTAAGGTACCATTAGCAAATATTCTGAATTTATGGAAATTCTTTTAGCTATTTATACTGTTGTCGCTAAAAATAAATTATTCATCTTTGATGTATGAATACTAGTAATCGTGAGAAAGAGAAACTTTTGAGCAGTTGATAACAGTACAACCGACTTAAATACGAAAGCTACATGGAAAGTTGTTCGTCAGTGGTAAAAAGTTATTAATTATTTGCTTTCTAAATACAGATTAATTAGAAATAAATATAGATTGCTGAGAAATAGGGAAAAAAAAGATTGTATTGACTTAAACCATACTGCTCAAAATAAGGAAATTGATAATTATTGATTAGATTAATTGATGCCATTATTGCAGAAAAAAATCGACACTGCCTGGCTCAAAAACCCCGTAGGTACTTATCATATTTGTTATTAATGAGAAAGAAAATTGTTGCGCATTCGGGACGCGGGTTTGAATCCCAGTCCGGGCAATCAGATTTTGATTTTCCATGATTTCTGCAAATCACTCCTGATAAATGCCAGGATGTTTTCTCGAAAGGCCACGGGTAAATTCCTTCCTGTTCCTTGCCCTCAATACATTTGCGCCTCTAACAACCTCAACGTTGACAAGGCATAAAGCCATTTAAAAAAAAAATAATTACCAGTTCCTTGAATAGTTACCGTAAATTTGGTCACATAGTTACCCCTTATAGAATTGCCCCTTTCAAGATAGGATGATGTGAGAAGTAATACTGAGAAAGGAATTTCAGATTTCAGTTATGGACCTTCCATTTTCTTAAATAAGTATTAAAACTTTGCTTTTGAAGTAATAAACGCAAGAACTGTATTATTTCACAGGTTTCGTTAACCGCGTTCATCATTCTACGAGGGGTAATCAGAAACTAAGGTAACAAAGCCTGTAGTGAAACATGCAAATTTTATTTCACACAAACAATACAGCCATCTCATAGTACATACATTAGGTTATTTTTCAACATAGTCTTCTTATCGGTGTGTGGGATGAGTCTGAATATTCCCTCCTCGTAAAAATAAACTCCTTACATGTTCGACGACATTGTCACGAAGTGTTTCACCTCCTCATCTGAAGCGATTTGTCGACCTCCTAGGTGCTCCTTCAAGTGAAGAAAAATGTGAGAGTCGCTTGATGAGAGGTCAGGGTGATATTGACTTTTTTGTGGCTTTACACCCCGTCGACATCGAAGTCATTAGAGGCGTGAAAGGATGGGGAACAAGGAACGGGAAGGAATTCGACCATGGGCTTTTATAGAAACAATTCCGGCATTCTCATGGAGTGATTTGGGAACTCCATGGAAAACCCAATTCTGGATGCCCGGACGGGGATTCGAACCCACGTCCTCCCGAATGCGAGGCCAGAGCGTTATCCACTCGCCCACCACGTTCGGTCGTGATGATGCCGTGCTGGATCGGATTTTTTTTTTTTTAACTGCTTTTACGTCTCTTTTTAACATCGAGGTCTTTTAGAGACGGGAAAGGATGGGGGGCAAGGATGGGGGCAAGGAATGGGAAGGAATTCAGCCATGGCCTTTTTGAAGGAAGCATCCCGGCATTTGCCTGGAGTGATTTGGGGAAACCATGGAAAACCCAAATCTGGATGCCCGGACGGGGATTCGAACCGCCGTCCTCCCGAATGCGAGGCGAGAACGCTAACCGTTACACCGCCCCTCTCGGTTGGATCGGATACTATAGGCCGTAGGCCTACCTCTGTAAGTGACGTGTAGCTGAAGCATAGCTGCCAATCGCATGTCTTAAAATTACCGGACACTACTAATTTCTCTATAACGGTCGACTCTCCAGGAATATTAGCCTTGTAACCTCTCGTATTATCGTGACAACCGTGGGTAAAACAAGAGTAACTCATTATTCTGGTAGAACTTCACTCGGCCATGAAACGGAAGGGGGTTTATACACATTAATAATTTTAATGTTGTTCACCACCTTGGTAATAATGTGGATGTTATTTTCGCTGCATGCTGAGACGAGGCAGGTATTGGTAACAGTATTTCGCACATATGTTGCGCACCCGTAATTTTGATGATGAGTGGCACCTAAGATTTTGTAGCCGTGTACTTTTCCTCTCAGACTCAGCTGCAAATCATCCTTGGTGGGTTTCTTGAACGCAGGCTATATCAACGTTGTGGTCAAGTAATAACTTTGAAAGGCAATCGCTTTTTGATCGGCTTATTCCTTCCATGTTAAGTTGGCAAACCCTTAGTGAAGGTCCAAGGGCTCTAGCCTTCTGGTTCTGATAAGAACCTTTAGGTGACATGAGGATTACTGTACTGTGGTTGCCAGGAGATCCTACAGGATTGTCTGGCAGGCCGACTGTGTAGACTATTTAGCCGTGCAAGCACGTTGCCCAGGGTGTACCACGAGGAGGTTAGTCTACGTTACAGCCCACTTGACGTTCTTGTTGATGGCACTCCCCTCCGACACAACCCTTTCCCCAAGTACTTAGGAGTCGTAATGGATCGCACCTTGTCGTACAATAAACATCTAAACAACCTTGCAGCAAAACTAAGAACCAGGAATAATATTCTGCAGTAGTTAACTAGCACCTCCTGTGGAGTATCCGCCTTCACACTCCGCACATCAGCACTGAGCCTTGTGTATTCTGCAGCTGAGTACTGCTCATCTGTCTGGATAAATAGCACCCACGTCAAAAAGATCGACACAGTTTTGAACCAGACAATGCGAATAATTAGCGGATGTATCAAGACCACCCCACTGTACTGGCTACCCGTTTTGTGTAACATCGAACCGCCTACAATAAGACGACACAATCTCCTAATTGCCCAATATAATAAGGTCTGTCATAACTTGGATCTGCCCATCTATGACGACATGGATAATCAGTTTCAGAGACTTAAATCAAGAAATCCAAGCGTAAAAACTGTAAAACAGATTATATCTGAAAATTTTAATGGGAGAGAAGCTTGGAAATTGGAGTGGTTAGCCTCAGCCCCACCAGAATGGCACTCCCTGTTTGACAGTCGACAGGCACTAAAGGGATTCAACCTTCCTCGCAAGACCTGGGTAGCTCTTACCAGAGTTAGGTCTGGTCATGGCAGATCTGCTTCATCTTTGTGCACATGGGGAATGAAGAGATTCACCGAGATGTGACTGTGGTGAGGAAAAACAAACCATCCGTCACGTGACATTTGACTGCCCACTTGGAGCCTTCAGGGGATCACCGATAGATTTTATTAATATATCAAATGAAGCTTTAGATTGGCTACACCATGTTAATTTTGAATTTTAATTGTAATTTAATCTTAAATTGTATTATTTTTGTGCAATGGCCATAAGCTAAATAAATAACACATTACTTAGTTAAAATAAATTGGTGTGGCAACTTGCAGAAAATAGGAAACAAACGCGAGCATTAATTGAAGCCACAAATTCCAGAGATCGTAATCGAACCAGTTACTCGGCTTGGGACGTGATAACATTGCGCTACATACAACGCTGTCGGATCGTATTACAACAGTTTGTTGTCTGAATCAGAGACCCGACCCTCTGTTTCTGGCTTCTCTATTGTCCCGCGTCTGACATATTCCTGCATTTCCCTTGATCCTCGTAGTCGGCAGTGCTGACATCGTTCGTAGCGGAGAGCGGCTCTGAACGTCTGTGTCAGTGGCAACACAACAGCCTGAGCTCAGCAGTCTGACGAGGCAGTATCCGATTACGTCAGTGGTGTAAGCCGTACTCCATGCTCATCAGATATGGAACTGGTTGGTCTCCACCGACCGTGACTAGTCCGTAGTTACACACGGGACGGCCGCTCGAGTGAAACGATCCATCCGCCTCCAGTAGAGCGTAGGTCGTTTCGAAACAGCGCTCGCGCCCAGGGTGCTCGAGAACAAGTAGTTTCGAGTGAACAGTAGCCGCCGATTCGCTCTGCTGGTCACGGCTCGTATGAAGATGATGTGTAATTTTGGAAATGGGCTGACATGAGATGAATTATTGCCTACACACACTCGATTTCGTGCGCTGTATGGTAATACAGGGTGTACAGAAAAGGACTCCCTGATTTCAAAATTAAATATCTCGAAAACAAAGATCGATAGAGGAATGCAGTAAACGGTATGTTTATTGTGACAGCTGTAAGAAGTGTATACAGCAGTGTGAAATAATAGTTACAAAAGCTGCTAACAGATGTACGCTGTACAGCTCATATCAGCATACATAAGTGAAGTAATCGTATGAAAACAATCTTTGCAAACAATCGCATCACAATGTTTTCAAAATGTTCACCATTGGCACTACAGAGGTGGCGCAAACGAAGAATGAAATTCGCCATCACATTTCGTAGAGTCTCGACCGAAATGGATTCACATGCCGCAGAGATCGCCGATTCCAGCTCGTCCAGCGTGGCGGGATGCTTCGGGTAGACAATGTCTTTCACTGTGCCCCACAAAAAAATGTCACAGGGAATCACATCCGGCGAATATGGAGGCCAATCCATGCCTGCACCAGTAAATTCGGGATATCCCAAAGCAATGACTCGATTCCCGAAGTATTCCTCAAACTGCTGTATACACTTCTTACAGCTGTCACGATAAACATACCGTTTACTGCATTCCTCTATCGATCTTTGTTTTCGAGATATTTAAATTTGAAATCAGGGAGTCCTTTTCTGGACACCCTGTATGAAGGTTACAGTCAAATACCACTTTTAAGGTAACTGCAACATACGCTCAGGTGTATACTAGACAGGGGAATAATGGCAGCCGAACATCTTAAGAAGGTAATCAGTTTTAGGTACCTGGTAAGTGTTTTAGAGGAAATCGGAAGGAACGATGAAGATAGAAGCGAAAAAGGGAGGCAGGAAGAGGTATTTTTAAGAATCATTAGAAGAATGATACGGAATAGGGGCGTACCACATAGATGCGAAGGAGTAATTTATCGCACAAGCTATGAGGCTTACCTGACATACGGTGCCGAAACCTGGACAACGAAGAAGCGGGACATGAACAGGATACAAGTAAACGAAATGAAATTTCTAAGTAATAGAATGGGTGTTACTAAAATGAATAGGATAAGCAACGAAACGATCAGACACAGTTAAAGAGGAAATGATAGGAAAGGTAAGACTTAGATGGTATGGTAAAGAGAATGGAGGAGCAGAGAATACCAAGAAAATACCGCGATCTCGTGATGCTGGTAACAGCTACATTTTTTTTTTTTTTTTTTCGTAATTAAGCATTTGTTCAATTTAAAAATAATAATAATAATAATTATTATTATTATTGTATTCTATACGAACATGTGGCTAATAATCGATATATTTCACGTAACAATTAGAAATGCATTCGATTTCTGTATAACAGTTTTGTTGCCGAAATACAATCCCTATTTTAGTCCATAAAATGAAAAAGCTAAACTATACTCAGTTGTGAGATCGGTGAATCTCATTTTTGGATTGACGGTTTATTATACTACTCACAGCGTCGTAGCTGTGTATAAAGGATTGAATAAGTTGGAATAGAAAATGTAGCAATGAACGATTCAGATCGTTTGGATACATATGACCGTGGTAGTGCCTAAGCGGATTCAAGAAAGATGTGGGTATCCGGAGTGTGTAACTTCAACAACCAAATAATACTTACGTAAGACTAACGTACGCCTCTGATCTAACATTTTAGGCATGTATTAAAAAAAGGGATGAATGGGGACGAAATACAGATTTGAAGTAATTGGAAGGTAACCACTTTTTTATTGCTATCTGCTCTCTAATATTGCTGTTAGAAAATATAATGTCTTCAACTAATCAAACAAACAATTTACTTTTACTTTAAAACAAGATACAAAATTAGCACCGATCGATAGTTGATTTGTTTCACAATATTAATGTAAATGTAACTAACATATGAAATTTTAAAATAAAACTCCACTCTAGTCAAACGAATTACACATTTCCATAGTATAAATATATGCGAATATAAATGCCGCATATCCTTTTCAATTCCAATCACATAAAGCCATTTGAAACTGCAGTAGCAGTTCAGGATATTTAATCAGTAAAAAAGACAATAAAACGTCAAAGAGGACACTACAACTAAAGGAGAGCTGAAGTGGTTTTGTAGACCCAGTCTTGCTGGTGTAACTGAAGAAACTGAACATACTCCGAAATTGGCTGCATCCAATAAATTTTACGAAACAATGGGCGAAATAGACCGGATGATGTCTTCAAACATAATAACCAATTTTGGCAGTGAATACGTTAAGACTTTTCGTCCATTTATTGAATGAAATAGTGATTTGACAGTTGATGAAACTAGCGAAAGTAAAGAAGTCCGTATTCACTTTATGCACATTTACTAAATTTATGACTTTTTTAAAAAATATTTCCATAATTTAAAATCTAATGATTAGACAGGCGCTAAAATAAATAAAAAATTGTAAATAACATTTTACCTTTCAAATCTTATCTTTCGTGGATATAAGACTAAATAAAAAAAAATTGTTTAAAAAAAAAAATAAAAAACGATAAACAGGAAACAGTCGGCCACTTCCATGAAAATTTTTTCGAAAACGACTGACAAATAATATCAGAATAACCTAGGGCTTCATGTTTAAATTCCCTGAAAACTATCGCTCCCTTAAAAATTACGTGTCAATCAATAGATTCTTTTGATGGAAGACTGGGTACATATTTTGCCTTTGTTACAGTAATTCATTGTGTCATGTGACATTAATTGACCAGTAAATCCTCAGGATTCCCAACCACCTGGGAACTGATTTCCACTGATTCTCTGTTCTCGTCTTTCATCTTTGTAATGGTTAAGGGAACAAAAGTGTTCCCTTCAGACTGTTCAGCGTATAATCTGTTTTGCATAATAATTGTGAAATTCGCTGTCCCGAAGATTTTTACGGATAATCTCGTAAAACAGCAATGAATATGGCTGGTAAGTCAGCTTGGAGGTTTGAATCTTGATCCATTGCATTTATTCGGCAGTATGGTCTGGCAGATTTTGAATCTTGTTAAATGCGTAGATCAGGAAGACAAGTAATGTGCAAAGTACATTTTAAGTGTTTTCGTATGGTGTTGTAACTCAAGGACCAGCTTGGAAGGGTCGGTCGCTGGAGTGCGACAGTCGTCCGGTGGGTAGTGACTGCTGCGGTGAACCGCTTGGTCCAACAATTGTGCCGCCTTTGGGACGACACAGATCTTACAGTACAGAATAAATTCCTGTAAACGTTTGGTAGAAACGTTTCTATGCTTATCTTGAAATTATGGAGACTAGTATTCATCGCCATTCATCCGACACGAATGACAGCTCAGTAAGCTCCTATAAGATAGTGGTATCCCATAGCGGTATTGCGGTGAGGATTGCTACACCGTTAGTGCTGCTTTACTCGCCAGACTTATGTCACATAAATGGTGTTACAAAAGATAAATAGCATATCGAAGAGCTATCTATCGGACATAATGTTGTAGTAAGTATAGTATTCTTAGCTGGGGAACGTCAGGTTGGACAGGGTAGCCAGTTCCTTTCCTTTTTATTGTTTGTTTGATGAAGACTGTTGTTAAATATAGTTTGTTCTCTATGTTGAGAATAAATGTAGGTGACGGCATATTCAGGTCTACTCGTCAGAAAGATACCAAGAGCCGCCAAATTTAACTTCCCCAGTCGACAGACGAATCACCATAAACACTTTTTGTAGGCCTTACCTACCCATTGCGGAGAGGTTTGGGATTTAACCAAAGCTTTGGTTCTCAATGTGATTTTTATGAATCATGCACCAATACCTCTCCTACTGTGCTTGTTAAGCTCAGAATTACAGAAATTTCATCCACTACCTGTGGCGGAGACCGTACAGTATTCCTGCCCCAATTACTTGAGCTAAGAATTAAGTTATAATAGGAAATATCCGATCATCGTTGGGCCTATGGTATCGAGGATGCTCAGTACAAAAGCTAATTTTCAATTTCTAGGCCCCGACGAAAGATACAGGGCTGGAATGACCAGTTCCCTCAATAAGTTTCGCAGTAATCGTTATAAGGCAAGTTAAGAAGATCCTGGGAAGCCATACTTCAACGAAAATTCCTCGGCTTCATTGACGACAAATATTTTGCAGGTCCTGACAACGTAGAGAGCGCTGGCCTCATGATACAAGAGCCGCCGGTTCGAGCTTGGCTTCGGGCATGGGTGGTTTTATGTAACTGTTTAATTCCTGTTGTGTTGTCCATACTGAAGAGTAAACAAAAATGATTTTTATATGATAACTAGCTGACCCGGCAATGCTTCACTATTGCTGGACTTGAGTAGGCACATAGATTAAATGAAAAAATATTTACATATAAATTTTAGACTGCTGTTTCATTCATTTTCAGTTGGAAAGGGTGAGAGGGGATGCGCTTTGGAAAACATATGCAGGCAGTATTTTTCTGCCTGTTTCTGTTTGTTTCAAAGTATAAGTGTGCAAATTCCCATTGAAATCTGATGAAATATGTGGTTTTGTCTAAAGTATGGGGAGGAGGGGTGGGTTTTTTAATTATTTTTGACAGGAACCTTCTCCGTCATCCCGTCGACAACTCACCAAAGCTTCATCGTAAACGGACGAACGGTTTGCGGGTTTGTTTAAGTTATGGGGTGTTATGGGGAAGAGGGGGTAAATAAGGTGGTGGAAAGAGAGGAGAGGGATTGGGTTTTTGTGAAATTAAAGTGTACAGTATTTCTCACTCTTTTTTAAAGTATAAGTGTACAAATTCTTATCTAAATCGGATAAAAAATATGGTTTGCCTAAATTATGGGGTGAAAACGTAATGGGGTTGAAAGGGGGAGAGGGGATGAATATTCGGAAACCACGCGTAGGCAGTATTTTTCTGTTTGTTTTAAAGTATAAGTGTACAAATTCTTATCTAAATCGGATAAAAAATGTGGTTTGCCTAAATAATGGGGTAAAAACGTAATGGGGTTGGAAAGGGGGAGAGGGGATGAATATTCGGAAACCATACGTAGGAAGTATTTTTCTGTTTGTTTTAAAGTATAAGTGCACAAATTCTTATCTAAATCGCATAAAAAATGTGGTTTGCCTAAATTATGGGGTAAAAACGTAATGGGGGTGGAAATGGGGAGAGGGGATGAATATTCGGAAACCCTATGTTGGCAGTATTTTTCTGTTTGTTTTAAAGTATAAGTGTACAAATTCCTATCTAAATCGGATAAAAAATGTGGTATTGCATAAATTATGGGGGTTGAAAAGGGGCAGGGGATTAATATTCGGAAACCGTATGTAGGCAGTATTTTTATGTTTGTTTTAAATTATAAGTGTACAAATTCCTATCAAAATCGGATAAAAAATGTGGTTTTGCCTAAATTATGGGGTGTTATGGGGAATAGGGGGTGACTTTTTGGAAAAATTTTTTCACAGAAACCTTCGCAGACGCACACTCGAAAACTCTCCAAAGTTTCATTGCAATCTGATAAATGGTATAGGAATGCATAGAAGACGAACAAACCCACAAAGCCACAAACAAACATTGATTTTTATATATAAGATTATACACTGCTAGACACATTAAACACAAAACTGTATAGCTGACTGGGATAAATACCAATAAGATATATATATATATATATATATATATATATATATATAGATATATATTGAAGTGTTCCCTATGTTAGGAAAGTGACTTCTCGACCATACTGTGGCCGTTCATTACCAGTTATTGATTTGCAACTAATATTAAGCATAAAAACAAATCAGGTGGGCGCCAGAGATTGGAGTGTACCCTATTCTGAGGGAAGCGACATCCAGATCTCAAAGTATTGTTACTTAAACATGAATTATTGGACAACTAGAATTATTAATAAACTCAAATGACACATTACATGATTGGATGGGATCTATTGAAAACAAGGTTCACAATCTGACTTTACGTTTTTCTTATGTGTTTTAATTGTCTCCTTGACAAGATTTTACAAAGATTAATTTTCTTTCTGCAACACAAGGGTACATAACTTTATCGGTGGAGCAAGAGAGTCTGTCTCAGGGCGATAACTAGGGTAAAAAAACGACGATGATGCAAAAGTTCCTTTTTCCGAATGGTGGTTACCGTGCAGGCGAATCTACGTTGTGCAGTCGGTGGGTTGACCAGCTCTCCATCACGGCCGGCTGCCTCACTGCTGTTCCCAGTAGTCAGCTGTTCGGTCCATCCACACCTCTCCGTCGGTAGTCAACAAGTCCCCTCATGTCTTCTCGCGCTGCCTCGAAGAAGCGTCGTGTTCCGCCCCCTCTTCATGACGTCTGCCAATCACTGTCTTTGGAGGGAAGCTTTTTCCGTTGGTTGGCTCAGGACATGCAACAAAACCACCCTTTTTTGTAATAAAAATACAAATTGCTCCCATTGGCTGTACTCCTGGCTTCCCCTTACACTTCGTTCTAGGATACCGATTTATTTCTTATTTTGTTTGTTTACTAAAACAGCCCAGGCTCCCACTCCATCTTGAGTCGCAGGCCTTGTCACGAGGCTGTTATGCCATAAGTCACATTTAATGGAAACACTCAGGGGCTGGCGTTCCCCAAACACCAGCAGAACCTCCCCTGGGACCGGGGACCGACACACACCAGACGTGAAAAGAAACACGCGCACCTCTGGCTCTCGCGGATCATTACAACTTTATCCACCAACTCCGATAATTTAAAATTATTCACTGAATAATTTTAAATTCCTTAATAATTGTTCATTAAACACACTCGCTATAGCCAGCATCACTATTTAATTATGCCCTGTCTTGCTCTGTCCCCTGTGACCACTCCACATACCTACTAACAAAATATCAAATTGAATAATAAAATACCCTGCTTCCAATCATCCCATCTAATATGTCATTTAACATGATTCAAGAGCGTATTATCCTTGAGCATCCGTTTCAATCCCTTGAACAAGTGTGGAGCGAAACCAGATGGAGTACATCATCTAATTTATAAACATATTACATTCATTACTTATCTAACAATGTTGCGTCTATAATTAAACAATGAAACATGAAAATAAATGGACATATAACTTTTAAAATTCTTAATTCACTGAAGATACACTATCATTCACATCTCTTAATGTTTTCTAACAATTCTACATTCATTAAACCATTTAAAAAAAATTATAATCCTTCACACAATCATTTGTGATGAGCGTACCCTTACTACAAAACCTTCCTAAATAAGTTTTTTTTAATATTCTTTTTTTTTAATTTTATTATTTCACCACTGGTTTCTCTGACCACATTCATTGAACCAACTTCCAAGATTAGTATACAGTTTGAGTTCTCACACAGCAATGTGTAGCGTAATTACATGAATGTCTATCCTCTGACCAGTACAGAAGTACGTCTTTCTAATGTTTATCTAGCTGAGTTTGTAAGATCCTTGGTTCCTTTTTCGGGAAAAACCCTTCCTTCCCTCTCTAAGGCATGTTGATACCCCGTGTTTGATTTTTTTATTGTGTGTCACCGACCGTATCACTTACCACGCCGTTATTAAAGAAGTTGATTCAAACAATACCAGTGAAACAAAACTGAATAGTTTTCGTTACTGCTAGAGCAGGAAAATTAATATTATTAATCCTAAAATCTCTTATCACAATAATAAAATAGGTTCTAGATTATCGTCAACCACTTAAATCTTCAACGATCCGTTGGCTTAATACTAGTGCTTAACCATTTTTACTTCTAGGTTTTTCAAACTATTTTACAATCAACTCATTCTGTATCGGCGTTTCCCATCTGTATAAATAAAATTTCCGGACTCTGAGACAGCAAAACAATCTTAGTACGACCAGTTTCTTTTTAACTTCTCAAGTAAATATAATTATCTTTTATCGTTTACCACATCTTCAAAATATTTTCTCTTAGCATCCTCGCAAAATCTTTCATG
Organism: Vandiemenella viatica; assembly: GCA_031002005.1. Taxonomy (NCBI): domain Eukaryota; kingdom Metazoa; phylum Arthropoda; class Insecta; order Orthoptera; family Morabidae; genus Vandiemenella; species Vandiemenella viatica. The sequence goes on from JARYHS010009186.1 coordinate 82,668,063, forward strand.
ACGGGCTCATGATTATTCACATTTCTTAATGAATTTCTACACTCACGTCAGCAAAACGCTTTAATTTTCATCAATCCACAATTACTTCTTTCTTTAAATCTTCTAATCGGTGTTCTTTGTATATTCTTTATCAAGCGTTTACAATCCTCTTTTCGGAAAATTCTCAGCGTGTTGGACCACTCTCTTCTTTCGTAATGCGACAATAGTTCCACGCTCGTTCTAGCTTCCACCACGAAATTAAATGACTTTATCTGTCATCTATTGAATTCTAATTGACGACTTTATCCGTCAACAAATCATTTATGCCCCCTTTTACCTTCAACGGTCTTTCGGTCAGCATATATCCTTACCAATCATTCAATATCATTTCTCGCAAATTTTCGTCATCATTCTTACTATAACGAGCACTTCCTTTCTCTTGTCTCTTACGATTTTCAACATCAACACACCACCAATTATTATCATCCCGATTATAAACTACATCTTAATGCCACGTATTATTTTAGATTTTATTACCTTTGTAAACATTTCAGCAAACCCGTCTCGAATTAATAATAATATAACGTAATCAAACCAGATCTCTCTCTTCTTATAATTCGTCGAGGATATTTTCTTTTATTATTATGACAAATGGGGTCTCCCTTTTATGGAAATCTTCTAACTTTTGGAACATCTGTTGATCAATTTTTTCGTATTCTGGCCACTCCAGAGTTTTAGCCGCCTCTCATACATTTCTTATTATTATTTATTTTTCAACGAAATTGCTACATTAACTTCCGTTCTTTATAACTTTTGATGAAACAACGTCTACCTGATTTATAACATATCCTACAATGCTTGATTAATTATCAGTACGAGAAATTAATTGCACAGTTACTATTCTATACTCACTTATTGCTAACTACAAACATTATAATCTTGCATGGTCATATTTTCAATATCTGGCGATCAAAATTGCTTCATATATTCGTTAACACTTCAAGCGGCCATGCACAATCTGCATCCATTTTTCATTTTCCAAATTAGCATTATTCCTAGTCTCTTGATACTTCAAGCGGTGCTTTTCATTTCCGATCGCCAATCCTTTACAGCTTCGTTTTCTGTTTGTTGTCGTAATATTTCCATAGAAATCCCGACAGAATATCTTTTCTAGCGGGGACCTGCTATCCAGAAATTTTTTTTGTGCCTGCGTCGACCGTTCTTCCAGCTGCGAGGTCAAACACCCGGAGGCACTCACACATATGTTTTCCTTTTTCGCAGGGTCCTCTACCTGCGACATCTCCCCGCATCCCGCCAGCTGTTTCATTTACCTTTAAGAACTCGACATACTTTATGTATTCTCGTTCGCTGCAGACTGTTGATCTTTGGTGTATTAGTCTCTGTTCTTCTCTTTTTTTCATTGTTCCACTGACAGACAGCTGTAGCCGAATCGACTTAATTTCATCCTTCAACATACTCTTTTCGAGTTCGGTAATCGAACGTGAAAAGCTACTATTTTCACACGCATTGTTTTCTTCTTTTCTTCCGACGATACTTTCAATTTCAGCAAATTTTCTGCAAGACTCTACAGTTCGCAAATCATCCTCAGATTGTCTTCCAGGATCACTTGTTTCCGTTTCCTTAGAAACTTCATCTTCAATCATTTGATTTTCCCTCGCAGTGCTCCTCAATTCATTCAAATTATTCACCTCGTTTTCCCACTTATCAACAACCACAGCTACAGTGTTTTTCATATCTTCATGCTCCACTACATTAATTGTAGATTTTATTTCCTGGTCTACTGTTTTTCGCGAATGCTCCATCATTTTTCGATCCGTCTCTCCAAACTTTTTTTTCATGCACTGACGTGCAGTTTCAGTTTCGATCTTATTCATATCGGCATCCCCGCTTCTGAAATCAGATCTTACTTGTTCGCAAATGGCGATTCGCTGTTCATTCAACTGTAGACTTATATCAATTTTCAAGCTTTCACTGAGAGCCATAAATTTTTCGCTTATCCGGTTTTCGGTTTCATTTTGTCTTTCCATCATAGCTTTCTGTTGTTCATGCATTAAACCAAATTTTTCGTTCATGCTCGCGCTCATTTGTTCGCAAATCTTCGACTGTTGTTCCAACATAGTTTCAAACATCAACATCATGGGATGACATGCAACATTTTCGCAACCCGTACTCTGAGTATCACTATCAGATTGAGCTACCGATTGTTGAATCGCTTCATTAGTTGGAGGGCACGTGATTGTGTCCTCACTTCCGGTTGGACAAGGATTTTTTTCAGCTTCCACTATCACGGCATCAACTGGAAACTGTTCGCTTTCTACATTCATAGATCCTATCGTTTCAGAAGTTGACGCATTTGTACTTTGCGACATGTTGGTTGATTTTCCTGACCTGAGTAACATTCACTTAATTCATTAGCCTACGATCGCGTTACCAATTTTCGAATCCCGCTCACTGGTTTATAAAATTCTTTACAGAAGACATTATATTAAACCTCTCCGTAAACCACATTTACAACCATTAACAATTTTAATAAATGCAAACACACCGCAAATTTAACCCGGAAAATCAGTAAAACACACCAAAACAAAACAAACAACAAAACTCCTCGATTACCAAAATGCATACAGGTTTTGACCGCATTAATATAATGAAAGCAAAAAACTCATACAAATCTCAGCATAGTCACACAGTTATTCTATACTCCAACACAGAATTTTTCAACGCCGGTAAGATGAAAATTCTTACAATCAGACATGAACCTTGGAAGTTGTTTCACCATAACTTTCCAAAAAAATATTCCACAATAATGACAACACAACAAAAATATGCGACCATCACACAAAAGATCAAGACAACACAAAAGGCGAACAGAAACCGATAAATCAAATTTCAGTCCTATGCCAACTCAAAACTCTTTGAACATCGACTAAAAAAAATCAACAAAACATCAAACATATAATATTCTCCATCCTGCTTTCGCCTGCATCCAAAACTAAATAAAACAAAGTTCATATGACATAACAAGACCTGTATGTTTAACATAGATCATATGATTATTTTAAAAAAATCTCCATCTGGTTCGGCACTGCACTGAAATAAAAAATAATGTTATAATAATAATGGAATTGAAACTTTTGCATCCACCCGTTTATTTTTCGTTAGCCCCACGTTCTGGGCGTCATAATTTGAAGTGTTCCCTATGTTAGGAAAGTGACTTCTCGACCATACTGTGGCCGTTCATTACCAGTTATTGATTTGCAACTAATATTAAGCATAAAAACAAATCAGGTGGGCGCCAGAGATTGGAGTGTACCCTATTCTGAGGGAAGCGACATCCAGATCTCAAAGTATTGTTACTTAAACATGAATTATTGGACAACTAGAATTATTAATAAACTCAAATGACACATTACATGATTGGATGGGATCTATTGAAAACAAGGTTCACAATCTGACTTTACGTTTTTCTTATGTGTTTTAATTGTCTCCTTGACAAGATTTTACAAAGATTAATTTTCTTTCTGCAACACAAGGGTACATAACTTTATCGGTGGAGCAAGAGAGTCTGTCTCAGGGCGATAACTAGGGTAAAAAAACGACGATGATGCAAAAGTTCCCTTTTTCCGAATGGTGGTTACCGTGCAGGCGAATCTACGTTGTGCAGTCGGTGGGTTGACCAGCTCTCCATCACGGCCGGCTGCCTCACTGCTGTTCCCAGTAGTCAGCTGTTCGGTCCATCCACACCTCTCCGTCGGTAGTCAACAAGTCCCCTCGTCTTCTCGCGCTGCCTCGAAGAAGCGTCGTGTTCCGCCCCCTCTTCATGACGTCTGCCAATCACTGTCTTTGGAGGGAAGCTTTTTCCGTTGGTTGGCTCAGGACATGCAACAAAACCACCCTTTTTTGTAATAAAAATACAAATTGCTCCCATTGGCTGTACTCCTGGCTTCCCCTTACACTTCGTTCTAGGATACCGATTTATTTCTTATTTTGTTTGTTTACTAAAACAGCCCAGGCTCCCACTCCATCTTGAGTCGCAGGCCTTGTCACGAGGCTGTTATGCCATAAGTCACATTTAATGGAAACACTCAGGGGCTGGCGTTCCCCAAACACCAGCAGAACCTCCCCTGGGACCGGGGACCGACACACACCAGACGTGAAAAGAAACACGCGCACCTCTGGCTCTCGCGGATCATTACAATATATATATATATATAGCACAGTGAATATTTTTAGAGACTCAATACCGGAGCCAACTAAGTGTGGATTAAATTTCATATTTATGTCTAAGTTCAATGTGCGGGTATCAAGTATCAAGTAATAATCAAGAGCACCAGCCTTGTTGGTCGATGTGGCTGGGACACAATGAAGGTGAATAGAAGTTTCATTATTTCAGACTTGGCCAGCAGGAAGGCAGAGATGTTGCTGCGAATTTCCTAGTAATCAGATTTATTGCCGAAATCCAGTGATTAGTTGCAAACCTCTCCTTGTTGCGTAATGGAGTAAGATCACATATCAATGTTGATGGTGGTTCGTCCGTCAGATAGTGACGTAAAACTTTGCAGCCTCCTTAACGCCTTTCGATAGAGAAGAACTGACGGAGCTGTCTTGATGTTTTAGCCTCTCGCTACGATGACCTTCATGTATACAACATTAAACAACACCCACCACTGTCACATACACACATACATGAAACGTTTCACTGGACGTACCATCGCTGTATCCTGGCCTACTGTTCCCACGCTGGAGGATCCAAGCCACAACCTTACGTATTGCAAAATACAGCTAAAATAAATACTAGTGGCTGCTACGTATTGATTGACTGCATGATCGCGAAGGTTAATTAGGTCAGGAGAAAGGCACTTCTTGCGGTATTGGCATCATTAGTAATAACTGTAGCTGCCAAATGAATGGCTCGTCGGTTTCAATCTGTGCTAGAACGTGACTAATTTTAATTAAATTCTGTATTATTTTTGTGGTGGGAGAGATAAATTAGATACGTATAGTAATAACTGAAATTGAACAGCCGTGTTTATGGCATAATGAGATGAAAGGGAAATTGCTCTAGACGTGAAACGTGCTCATGATTTCCATTGGGTATTCATTGCTTGTAAACAGTTGTGCTCATAATAAACCTAACTACAATGAAAAATTCAGAAAGTCGACATTGAAACAAGGAGAACAAAATGGCAAGCTATAGCAAGAAGGATTCTATTAAAATATGAGAGAGTTCAGTACAACGGTAAGAGCAGAAATGGATAGGTATGGAATAATTCGTCAATAGTGTATATGAAACTTTCAAATAATGTGTTTTCTTTCTACGAAGATACTATTCTTGTAACGTAAATTAGAGAGTCACACATCGTCTTTCTAAATGGCTTCGAAACACCGAACAAAACTTCTCTTAAGGATGGCTGATGAGGAAGTGGACTTTGAAGATGCGCTGATCATAAATCATCTTGGCCCCTAACGTACTAAGTCCACTGCTACTGGTCATGAAATTTTAAATGAAAAGAAAAACATGATTTATTTTAACTTTGCACAGACCACTTTACCCAGCCTCAGGAACTTTCATTTGTTTTGTGTGTCCAAAAAAATCTGCTCAGGATTATCTTAAAACTGCTAGTTTTACGCGAACGGTGGCTCAGTTTGTTAGGGCTTGTGACTGGGGTGTTGTAGGTTCCCGGTTCAAACCCTTGTTTTGGGTGGAATTTTTATAGGTCTTAAAACTGACTTTCACCCCTGAAAAAGCTTTGCTTTGTTAATGTGAAATTAGAGAACGCTCTGTGGTTCAGATTCCACATTAAACTGCAGGTTCCCTATACCTGGCAGGTTTACCAGGTTAGGTTAGGTCACTGCACAGCCGGTAAGAAACTCTGTCATGAGGTATATGATACAACACGAAATTATTATTATGGTGCTTTCTATGTAAGAACGGAAACTTTTCTGGCGTATAACTGCAATGAAGTCTTCACGGGTGTACCGCCGGATTGTGTTGTGAAAACACGATGTTTCGACGACTAGCTCCGTCGTCTTCCTCAGGTGCGAACCCATCTGTACTGGTCGGCTGACCGACAGTTACTGTATAGTACACTACTGTGCAGTATATGTCGGTCAGCCTACCAGTACAGATGGGTTCGCACCTGAGGAAGACGACGGAGCTAGTCGTCGAAACATCGTGTTTTCACAACACAATCCGGCGGTACACCCGTGAAGACTTCATTGCATGATACTTTCTAGCTCTATATAAAATACTATTCGTGTCTGCAAGTGTTGACTCTTTGAAATTATGATTTTTATACATTTTATTCTATCCCACAAATTTCCCAGATGTTAGAATAAATCCCACACTCCCCAATTGATAGAAGTATGGTCCCATTTCAGTACTTTTCTCTTCAAATTTCAATGCGACAACCAGAGGTTTTGCTATAAACTTAGATGCTGAAAGTTATTTTCGCTCTCTTACAATTTTGTTTTGCATATATCCAATAATTCTCTTGTAATTCTTCTTCAGTCAGTGAATAATTTCCTACAACTTAAGAAAACACCTTATAACGAATAAGTTTTCATTTCAGTCAGTCCTCTGAAGAAAGCCACAAAATGATGGCAGAAACCTTATGTTTCGATAAATTGATGCAGTTCACCCCGGACAACGAAGATAACATTGAGTAATCATCTTCAATCAGGACAACTGGTTAATTTATTATGTTTCTGAGTTTAGTCGATAAGACTTTCTGGTATTTCGATGTTTCATACGTTCTGTCTAACGAAAGAACTTGTGATTGCATATATCGCTTTCTCCTGGTCCATGAAGATAACAATCAGATCCCTTCCTCTTTAATTAAGTGATGCCCTGAAACGCAAAGATCAAATTCTTGAGTGGACCTGTAAAAGATTTATAACCAATGTAGAACAGTCCTGTTCACTTGCACTGCTCACCTCTAAATACACTTCATCTAGGCAGACTGGCTGGTTACGGAAACATGCGCTGTGTTTACCGGTTGGGAAACTACCGTCGGCGTTCTTGATAGCTAAGAGCACAGTGAAATAAGACAGCCGCCAATGTCTCACTTACTCCATTAGTCTTATCTTGAAAGCTATTCGGCCTCTGCGGTGGTAGAACATAGCTGATATATCTCCTAGGTTCTCCAGCAAATATGCTGCGTGAAGTTTGTTTACGTTGCTGTTGTTTCCCAGCCGAGTTTATCATACTGTTGTCTGCTCTTTAGTTACGCAGTTCGCTGTAGATGGTATGACTACAGGGAAACAGCACAACTCGAGTTATGGAAGTGAACCATAACAGAAAAACATTATGAAGTTTGTTTGACCTTCATTCACTGGCCAGTATAAACAGAACTGGCAGCTCCAAATTAAGTCTTGCAGGGGTGTCCCTAGGATATCAAAATCTTCGACCTACTCATTCTAAATATTTCTTATTAGTTTTTAATTTTAACACCCAAAAATTTTAATAAACTAATATAACACCAAAAAAGTGTGTTTATTGTTGGAATGTACCACAGAAGTGAGAACATTGTGTCTCTATCATTTTCCAAGGAATTCACACGTTTGCTCTTTCTAAGATTTACCTGCCACAAGTATTGTGCATGCGCCATTGCGTGTCGTTCCTGAATATTGTGACGCGTCAATCTGTCGCCACAGGAGCTCATACCTCATAACAGGCGCCGTATGTATAGGTTTGGATAACTGCAATGACTTACCAAGTTGAATGATCAAATACCGTCTGAAGAACATTATAGAAGGAAATTTTTTCACCACGATTTTGGTTTTACAGGCTGTAAAAAAGAAATATGTTAATGCTGTAATGGAAAAGTGAGGGGAACGTACAACGACTCTCATATTTATTTAGCTCCTACTGCCAAATGAATAGTGAATTGCAGAATTAACCCAGTTATTTCCAACAGGCAAATTAGTAAATACGCCCTGACACAGCACACCAACAATCCCTGAATATGAAAATGACCCCTTTTACATTTGCTCCCTGCAGTTTTATGTTTTACTTTATACCTAATACGACTGATTCCCGTTGTTCATCAGTCGGTTATCAAAAATTCTTGAACCTGCCAGTTAATAAATTCGTTTTAGTGGAATTACAGAACGTTCTGATGGCTCATTTTTTAAGGTATCTGACTGTGAATTGATAGGTCCCCGGTTCGATATCTGTCTCGGCGAGGATTTTAATACGCCGTTAACAGCCACACATCACCTCTGAAGTACTTCAGAACGGTTCCGTTGTTCGGAATCCACGATTAACTGCAGGTCCCCTGTAGTGGGTAGGATTGCTCAGTTAGTTCAAGGCGGCTGCAATAGGGGTGGAATGTACAGCCAATAGAAACCCTGCCGCAAGGTCATTACGATCAGAGTGAATTTATTATTATAGTGCAATTACAACAACCATATTTGTCTATACTTTTTCGTATTCGTCTTCAACTTTAATGTCTTTACCTAATATTCAAAGTGTTCTAAACTGGTCCACAAGTGTCTGATCAAACCTTCTATCAAGAGCTTCATTTTTTAATTTTTTTATTTATGTTTTGCTTAGGGCTTTACACCTCTTCGAAGTTCAGCTCTTAAATGCGGTTGGTTATTGGGTTAAGGAATGGGAAAGCGTTTGGCTTTCTGGCCTTTTGAAGGAACCTTCCCGGCATTTACACGGAGTGATTTCAGGAGGAAGAAAAAAGAAACAGGATGACGGGACCGGTGATGAAAATCCTCATCCTCAAAATTCTCAATTATTCTCTCGAAACTGAGAATCTATGCGAAGAGTATAGGAACGTTACATAAAATTAATCCCGATTTGTGATGCTATATACGATTTTTGTTCAGTAATAATTGTCTTCCTAACTACGCTCAGAATGTAGTAACCAATATCGCAGTTCATATGTAGCTTTGCAATACTACCTAAGTACTCATTATCTGGAATTAAGATCGAGATGAAGTACATTGTAAACACTATTCCCACAAGAATATCTGTTTCTTTTCGTGTCAGACACCTCCTGCATGTACAGTTACAACAGCTGTAACTAAGGACGATGAGATAGAGAAATCTGAGCTAATAAACATGTTTTCGAGTATCATTTCCTGAACATGCATTCAGGAAGAAGTGTAATAAGGGAAATCTCCCCTCTTCATACAGTTAATTGGCCTACAAAACGGCTTCCTACCGGGTTAGGGGCTTGTGTCTTCCGCCCCGTTTACGATGTTCGTGACCAGGTATTGTATAGAAGAGGTCTTAAAACATTTTACAGCACCAGTTGCTGCTTACTTAAACGGCTGGTACATTGGAATAAAGCTGATGTTGATTCCACCCTGTCTTCATCAAATAGTGACTTCTCAAATTAAACCAATTCAGCCAAGCAACCCAAATGAGAGACAAAGTTTGCTGATTGCAGCAATTTTATTTCTGTGCTTTATCTCAAGGAAAGAATTTTGCAATCGATAAGACATGTTTATTAACCGATTAAAAAATCATAATAATGATTCTAGTCTCACCAGATGATTTGTTTACAGCTTCTAATAAGAAAAAGAAAGGCTTCCCGTGACAGATAAAAAACCTTCTTTTTTTTTTGTTTGCGATAAAAAAAATTTCTTCTTAGACCGCCGGAATGTTTGATTTATTTCCAAATGATCGATTTGCATGTATCAGACAACTGCATTTCAAAATGATTCTAGCCTTGAAACAATTATTTAACTGGTCTCAAAATTTACGACGTTTCATTTACGTATAACGAGTAGTTTTCTAAGCTTTCCAAGTTATATTAGGCTATTGTTGACGAGATCATCCTTACAATATGAATCTACTGGGATTTGGTAATAAAGCACTGGTTGGCTAAATTAACAATCCAGTCATTCCGTTAAAATAAATTTGGGAAACCTCCAAAAAAAGAATATCTGGAGCGCCCCACCCCGAATTGAACTATGTCCCCCGCAAATGTTTCTGCTTATCCATCATCATTAGAAGGACACCAGATCTTGAATAATGTGTGTGAGAGACTTTTTGTGAGTACCGCTACATCACAGTCGAAGTTTGATTCACACATGAAAACGTGTAACGTGTGAATGAGACAGTATTCGACCCGAAGAACAAATGTGTATAAAAAATTTATGTAACGTAATAACAATGATACAGGTCTACAGCTGCATCTTTGTCAGTATTACAGACAGTATGACGGTAAACTCTCAAATGCAACTAACGTAAAAGAAATGTAAATTGTCGGCAGTTCGGACTTTGTGGATGCAGCCAGATCTTGATGCGTTGGCAACTGTCCCACTATCACATTATGTGCATATGACTGAAGTGTCATTCAGAATACAAAACTAAATACGAATTTACAGTAAAGTGAACAGTTTATACACATCATTTTAAATATTGTAATAGTGATGGGTAGGATGTTAGCTTAGAAGCATAAAAAGATTTTTTTTTATTGCAGGGAAAGGATGCTTGATAGTGTTGTAATAATAAACACATAGATGAAAATAATCACATTGCTACAGAGTTGAAATTTTGTGAACTTACCGCTTACTGACGAAGGAAGCTTCCTAGAAATCTTACTTTTTCTGTCCTTTTTTCTAAGGCTCTAAGCTTCCATGGCTTCTACTAGTTGCTTATTACCCTTATATACTGACTTCAAAGAAAAGATTTTTTTTAAAAAAAGCAGATAGGGTAATTTGACGATAGCGAAAAGTTTTACAACGTTTGTTCTGAGACGAGCGAATTGTTTTCTGCAGTATGTCCTTTTCTTTTAATTAAAGGCTTGGGAAATAAATCTCCTTTGGGATAATAATAAATGCAATCAGGCCTTCCCTGGACGCAGGTTCAAAACATGTCGTTACAAAAATGTGGTGCTTTGCAGCAAGAAGTAGATATGCAGCAAAATGTGTTGCCCTGTATGATATTTGATTGAAAAAAAAATAAATGATAGTAATAAGTAAAAACTAATTGTCCGGCTGTTTCAGAATAATGGCTCCAATGTTTCATTTGCATCATCAGCACTTAAACGCTAATTCATTTCAAATTAATTTTAAGTCACTCATTGGAGAAATGTTAGTACGAACTTAACCAGCGTTCGTGTTTGCAGCCATAACAGAACACATTTATCTCAAAACTGGGAGATAGTCATGCATCGAAAAAAGAATGATTCAGTATGATACTTTAGCCAAGACCTTAAAAAGATTTTTCTAGTGCTGAATTCCACAGAAAGTAATGAAAGAGAAGCTTAGGAACAAAATCGGAAGCTACTGAAATATGACGCTAATAGAGGATATTGAAAATTAGAGGGCTATATGAAAATATAAATTATTGTTGATTGGACACATTGTGGAAACGATTAGTGAGCAAAAAGAATTTTTGTGGAAGAGTTTTAAAAAGATAAGAGACAGGATGAAATATTACATTCAGAGGAAAATAGAATAAGAGGGTTAATGCCGTAAATTAGGTACCAGACTCTTATAAGATTTGTTCTACATAAGTTACACAAAGATGGGGTCGCTAGCTCCTTTTTTTCCGATTTGTTAAGCTGCCTATGACTTATACAAGTTTAAGAGCATTGTATGATGTTGGTTACATCGCGAACGACGGTGAAAGAAGGGAGAATGAAACTCCTTACCTGCAAATAAGGCCTAAAAGTTAAAAAAAAAAAAAACTTGGTATTCAAATGGAAGGTTGTTTGGATCCTCCCGAAGAAGGTACACTTAGACTGGTATTGGAGTTATGGTGGCCAGGTCCTTTCCTAACCTAACATAACCCGGTAATCCTAACAGGTAAAGGAGACCTACAGTTTAAACACTGTTACTTCCTGGCATACTTCACATTACGCAGCTAGCTGTGCCAGAGCTGCTGGTCTTGTTAAGGGTCAATGAAAATCCACGCCTATATTGGGATTAAAACCAAGAATCTTTCGATCTCCAGTATGACTCCTTAACCCCAGAGATTTGTTGGAGGGAATTAGGAGGCGCAATAGCACCCATCCAACGAAGAAATAATTAATAAGCATTAATAGTGCCACATGCCTTCCTCAATTTGAAACGCGTAGAAATGTAAGTTTTGATGCAGATTATCTGTACACCACTTAGATATTAGAATTTGTGGATCAAAACCTCTATAGTCGAGCTAGACAAGAACCGATAGAGAAAAACTTCTCTCGATGAGTTACGCGAGGTTTTTCTTCATGAATAATCACAGGAGCAAAAATTCAGGTACAAAATCCCATTTACTTGTCGGTTCGTAAATGTTGTTTTTATTGCCAACGTTTCGGCACCTATTCTGGGACCTTCCACAGGCATATTTCTAGGTGATGTATCCATTGGTGACGGGAAATGACGAGGTGATGTAACCAGCCGACAGCAGCGGATACATCAACTTCAAATAGCCATGAGGGAAGTCACAGCACGGGTGGCAAAACGTTGGGGGCAGCAAAAACATTGACCCAGCGCTAAACATGCAAAGTAACTGGAAATTTACATCTGAACTTTTACTCCAGTGACTACGACGGGTACCTATTAGGGAATACGGTGTATTTTAATTTGTCAGTAGTGGCTACAGTTAAAGCTATAACGAAAATAAAGTATTCGGAGAGGTAGGCCCTAACAGCTGCCCGTATATGGGGCCACTAACACGGAATGGGAAGCACAGGATTTCGTTAAGCCACTCGAGAGCTGACCACACAACACAAAACATGGAAGCCCCCGCTACTGGAGGCGATGTTGGTGCAGCCTCCCCGGACCGCGTTGTGTGGGCTTTTAGAGTCGGGCCGGGCCTGGACGGTGTTAATTGTGGGCACTGTTTGTCCGCTACCTGCCCGAGCTCTCTCTCCCTCCTTCGATTGTTTGCTCTGCTCGGGCCGGACCTACAGAACAGAACGGAAATACGAGGCGCTCTCAAAACAGGCACGACTGGCTGGGCGCAGCCCCACAAACATACTTCATAGCATCCGGAGTGCTCGTAAATTAGAGTGTAATAGTTTGTACACACGAAGAAGTCGAGCTAGGAGGTCGCCCGCGAGGGAGAAATCTCTCTGATCATATATGCAGTTTGTAAACGATTTTCTATGGCGGCTTGCCTTGGCTTTATAAAATTAAAACATTTACTTATTCCACAACTCCAAATGTTGTTTACATTCTCTCAAAGATGTCAGGAAGCTACTGTTACAGATAGCCTGATCATCATCATCATTAGATGTCTCCGCTTTTGCGGGTCATCCTACACACATCCTCTTCCAAGTCTGGCGGTCTTTCCAAGGTTTTTCCTCCTTCACTTTCCTCCAAACGACTCCTTTAGCCTCTACATCTTTCTTCACTTGGTCCATCAATCTTGCCCGAGTTCTTCCAACTGGTATCCTTCGCACTGTTCAGCAGTGCTACTTTCGACATCCTCTCCTCCTCCATCCTCATAACATGTCCAAACCACTGCAGTCTTTTCCTCTTTAACATCTCTTCTAATGCTTCCACTTGTAGTCTCTCCCATGTTTTTATTTCTAATTTTGCGTAACATTCTCTATCCTTCTCAGAAACCTCATCTCTGCCGCCTGCAATCTGCTAATATCTCTTTTTTTCCAGTTCCATGTTTCAGAACCATAAGTGAATATGGGCTGGTAATATACTTTATTGAGCAAAATTTTGGCATCCTTCCTTATATTCCACCTCCAGATTACATCCTTTATCTGCTGATACAAATGTCCGCTCTTCCTACTCTCTAACTTATTTCCTTGCTTCCCAGATACACAAATGATTCTACCCATTCCAATTCTTGCTGTCGAGTAATACATCCTTCCAGGGGCGGATCCGGGATTTTTGGGGGGGGGGGGCTTGAGCGGACTTTGGTTTGGGGGGGGGCTTGGCTTGAGTGAATTTTGGTTCAGAGGGCTTGCGTTCAGTGGAGGTGGACCTAGATACGTTTGGGGGAGGGCTTAAGCTCCCTAGCCCCCCCCCCCTGGATCCGCCCCTGCATCCTTCGAAGGGCCAGTGTTTCTTGCTATCTTCTTTATTTTGGTCTTTTCCACACTAATCTCCAGTCCATGTTTACCCATTGCAGTGCACCATTTCCGTAATTCTTTGTCCAGATCCTGTTCTGTCTCCTCCCATATTATGATGTCATCAGCTCTGTTGGATCTCTGTGTCCCTGGATTTCAGCTATAATTACATCTAATACTACATTAAATAGGACAGGTGACAACACACTTCCTTGTCTTACTCCTTTTTCCGTGTGAAACCATTCTGAATGTTTACTGTCTATGCGCATGCAATTCTCACACTTCTCAAGATGTTCTTTATTAATTCCACTATCCCTTCATCTATTCCTCTCTTTTTTAAACTTAGTCATATGCTTTCCCTCAGTACTTTTTCATAGGTCTTTCTTATGTCAATGAAAGCTATTACTGTATCTTTGCCATATTCCCACCATTTCTCTATGATTTACCTGAGTATGAAAATTGCATCCATTGTAGATCTTCCTTGCCTGAAACCAAACTGCACCTCTCTAGCTGTATCGCTATCAGATTATTATTTTTTTGTTTTAGACAACTGCAATTTTATGTAAGTAATTAGTAGTATTGGTACCATCCAGTGTGGTTCAATGCACTGAGCGCCTCACGATGGATAGGACTGGGCATGAACCCAGGACTCCTCGTACGTGCAGTCCTAACTGAGGTTTTTTATTCGGTTTTCCGCAGCCATCAAAGCGAATGTCGGAACAGTCCACAAATTCCGCCTCGTGAACTACACATTTCAAAACATAGTTAGAGGTTTCACAGACATAGGTGACACTTCACGTCCCCTATTATTACTTGATAAATCCTGGCAGTAGGTTTAAAATGTTTGGCATCAGGCCGTAAAATCATAGTTCCAAATTTTACCATACCATAAAACTCTTCGAAGACAGCCGTCCCCAAAATTCTGGGAAAATATGTTGAAGAAGAATTAATAGTATGGATCCCTCACAAAGAAGCGATCCGTTTGATGGTTAAGTTGTATGCTACCAAAAGATTTCTACGTAGAATCCTATTTTTTTATTTTTTTAAATTTACATGCTTTTATCATGATCTTAACAATTGCAAAATTACTTTCTACATGCCAGATGCGCTCTATGATTCAGGTTAGAAGTTAAACGGTAGGTCCACTTTACATGTTGGGGTAATGAGTGAAGTGAAACTTCGACAAAGGCGGAATATTTGTCAATATGAAATTAGTCGTTGATTATGGACGTTAAACTATAGGTCCCCTATACCCGGTAGGATTACCGGGGTAGGTTAAGCCAGTGGACTCCAAGAAGAAAGAAGAAAATATTGGAATAGACATACAGACAGAATGGATGAAGAAGTAATGGTTAGCAAAGCAACTGACGACATACTAATCAAGGAAGGACAGAATGCGAAAGGTTGCTAAAATGTTGGATGTTTAATACTGAGTTTATAGACTACATATAATTACACATGCAAGATTATATAACAGTATTTTGTTCAGTATATATGCATATTTAAAACTATCTTTTCAATATTAGAACAGAAAGTGAGGGTCAGATAAGTAGTTTAAATATTCAAGTACTTTAAAATTATCAGTTTTCGATTTGAAAACAGGTGGCTTAACGATAAAATATAAGCAAGCACTAAACCTTGTATTGGACCGCCGGTTTGGGAGGGGGAGCCAATACGTCGATGAAATATAATTATAAACAATATGTATGACATCCAATAAGTTGGTTATTTGGTTAAATGGTGAACTAGAACCATGATTTATACAAGAAGTTAGTTTCACACAAAATTATACTAAATTTATTTAGTCTTCTGGCTTATACAACGCCGGGTATAGTTAACGTTACGTTAAACATAATCCAAAGACAACAAACAAGCAATACCCGACATTTACAATCCGCCGGATAAAAGCAAACATAAAACTGATTTAGATATCTCAATGATTTTGCAAAGTCAACATGTTTTAAAGTGGCATCACAGGCCAACAACTTAAAGTTAACATTTACAAAAGAATCCCAGGGGTGCCGTTTAAAGTTAAAAGCATAATTTGAATTTAAAACAGTGAGCAAGATGCTTCAAATTTGAAGTTATGAACATGAAATATTGGTTAGCTCAGTAATTGTTATGATGGGAGAGTAGTAGTAATATGTATGTGCGGCGCCATCTTGTTTTTTCCGATTTTAATTGATTTTAATTGATTTTAATTGAATTGCGTGGGGTCCTTAATTGATTTTAATTGAATTGCGTGGGGTCCTTAATTGATTTTAATTGATTTTAATTGATTTGCGTGGGGGGGAGCCCTAATTGATTTTAATTAAGGCTAATTGAATTGCGTGGGGTCCTAATTGAATTAAGGAGGGGAGCCGAGGAACTAGGGGAGTTTAATTGAATTAAGGAGGGGAGCCGCTGCAATCTCACATCTGTAACCTCAGATTGACCTTATTATTTCCTTATGTACAGCGGTCATCGGACAGTTTTTCCCCCATGTATTCTTATGGACATATGTGTGAGCCCACTTTCCCCCTCCTCGCCGCGCACGTGCCGGTAACTAATTGAATGCGGGTTCGTAATTGAACGCACACAGCTGCGCTACACCCGGAAGCCATCAATTATCGCTCCCCTCGCAGCTGCATGATGCGGGTCCGTAATTGAATGCGCCACACCCGGATTATCGCTCCCCTCGCAGCTGCATGATGCGGGTCCGTAATTGAATGCGCCACACCCGAATTATCGCTCCCCACGCAGCTGCAGGATGCGGGTTCGTAATTGAATGTGCACAGCTGCACCACCACATTCATCATCGTGGGGCGCAGTCTTCCCACACCAATTCTCCATGGCTCCAGACGCGTGTATAAATAGGGCTGAGACCCCCCTTCAGCCATCCAGTCTTCTCTGAGTCGCCGAGCTGAACACTTCAATCATCGCAATGTCTTCTGAGGATCTTAGCTTATTCAGCGATATTGGTAAGTAAATTATTGTTATTTAACTTGTTTTCTGGCTGTTTTAAATTCTTTCACATATACTGATGAGCTTTTTTTTTGCTTCAGACATTGATGAAATTCTCGCTGAGGATGATTTCGGTAATGATAATTTTTCAAAGTAATTAGATTTATGAAAATGTATAGTGCTGAAGCAGTAGTCTATATTATTAATTTATTTGTTCGCAGGTGATTTGGATATTTCATTCAGCGACCTTTTTTATTTCAGTACGTATTTATCTATAGATTTTTTTTTCCATGCCTTTATAACTATTGCTAATACATTTTTTCTTTTTCAGATGAAGCATCACGCCCAGAGAAGCGTAAGGGAAATTCTCAAGAAATAAGTAGCCCAAAAAGAGCTTGTGATTCCTCACAATGGAGCATGCTCCCAAATATTGACGTGGATGTGCCGCAGAGCATGTCACCACCACATAGCATGCAGCCAACTCCGCCACCACAATGGGTTCTTCCACAACCACCAGCACACTGGAATATCGGTAAGTCCAGTACATCAGTAATTTACCTATATTATTTTATGCTTACAAAATTATGTTTTTCATGATACTAAAACATTTTTCTTCTTTTTATGTTTCAGAGGGGGCGGTCGGACACCAGGACAACGAGGCAGTTCCGCCACCAATATGGCGACCATGGGAGACGTCAGGACTTAGCCGACCGCCCGCCACAGCAGCAGCACCTCGCCTGCCCAGCCGCCCATCGCCGGGCCCAAGTCGACCACAGCCGGGGCCCAGCCGACAGTATGCCGGTCCATCGCCGGGACCCAGCCAGCACTTCAACAACCCACAGCCGGGACCCAGCCGACAGTATGCCGGTCCATCGCCGGGACCCAGCCGGCACTTCAACAACCCACTGCCGGGACCCAGCCGACAGTATGCCGATCCATCGCCGGGGCCCAGCCGCCAGTCCGCCGACCCATCGCCCGGCTCCAGCCGGCAGTATGCCGGTGCAGGGGCAGCCTTATGCAGTCATGATCATGCAGCAACGATGGGTGAGTCAGCAGCATCGCGCTTAGTCCTTGAAGACAGGCTTAGTGCATTTAAAAATAGAATTTATTCCGGAACAATTTCAAATTCTCAAAATTTCATAGATCCAATGAATTTCATTCATGCTTGCTTTAAACTTGTTGCTGGTAAAGTTCGCGAAATTGTGGATAATCGGTCCTCCCCATCTGTAAAGGTGCAGGTTGGACTGATTAACACATATAAAATACAGAAGGAAGTGATTTTGGAAACCACCCGTATGTGCTTTTTAACTAAAATGCGTGAAGTCACAACAAGCACTTGCCTGTCGGATTGGTATGAAAAATATGTGAAGCCGGAGCTCAGAGTAAAATTGTGTGAGTTTCAAGAAAGGACAAGTGGCAAAACTCTCGATAGAATAGAATCCCTCGACATTAGTATTTCTCATTTTCAACCTTTCTATCGTGGGTCATCCTATGTTGCACTGCCACTTGATATCTGTAGAAAGAGGGCCGTCATCAATGTTGAAAACAAGAATGACGAGTACTGCTTTCTATGGACACTTCTTGCAGCTCAAGTAAAGGCGCCGAAAACACATGCGTACCTAGTCAGTAATTATATGGAAGCCTTCGCCAACCACCGTTTCGATTTTTCAGGTATTGAGTTTCCGGTAAAACTCTCCGACATTTCTAAATTTGAGAGGCAAAATCCAGACTATTCTGTAAATGTTTTCGGTCTGGATGAAGTTAAAGGTAAACATGTAGTTTCCGGGGCCCTCCATCACACTGCAGACAAACGCGGAAACCATATAAACATGTTGATGCCGACGGCAGTGGGAAAAAATTCCATTACTGTTGGATTCACACCTGTCGGCGTAGTTAGATCTTCATTAACAG
>JARYHS010009186.1:82687898-82716446 GCA_031002005.1 Vandiemenella viatica
TGGGGAGCGATAATTCGGGTGTGGCGCATTCAATTACGGACCCGCATCATGCAGCTGCGAGGGGAGCGATAATCCGGGTGTGGCGCATTCAATTACGGACCCGCATCATGCAGCTGCGTAGGGGAGCGATAATTGATGGCTTCCGGGTGTAGCGCAGCTGTGTGCGTTCAATTACGAACCCGCATTCAATTAGTTACCGGCACGTGCGCGGCAGGAGGGGAAAGTGGCTCACACATATGTCCATAAGAATACATGGGGGAAAAACTGTCCGGTGACCGCTGTACATAAGGAAATAATAAGGTCAATCTGAGGTTACAGATGTGAGATTGCAGCGGCTCCCCTCCTTAATTCAATTAAACTCCCCTAGTTCCTCGGCTCCCCTCCTTAATTCAATTAGGACCCCACGCAATTCAATTAGCCTTAATTAAATCAATTAGGCTCCCCCCCACGCAAATCAATTAAAATCAATTAAAATCATTAAGGACCCCACGCAATTCAATTAAAATCAATTAAGGACCCCACGCAATTCAATTAAATCAATTAAAATCAATTAAAATCGGAGGGGGGAAAAACAAGATGGCGCCGCACATACATATTACTACTACTTGGGAGCAGAGTCTTATCTCAGGAGCCGTTTACGGGTTAGCAAGCCTCGTTAAAACCCAATGGAACTGTGGACCTTTGCGCGGTACTTTACCGTAATCGCATCTTCTCGACGAGGTGTGACACGCTCTGTGCCACTGCTGCAACGAATGCCAGATTTTGCGGATATGTCCGCGCTAGCACATCAGCTTACAATCCTCTGGCAGGTGGACCGCTCAGCTTCCAGTCCATCTGAGCCAGACTATGCGACCAGACACAGTCACTGATCAACGGCTAAGGGCGTGTCGGGTGACACGTCCGCACTGTAGCTCGTCTCGGCAGCAAGTGAAGTCGAATAAGGCGTCGTGTCCCCTTGTCGCGGCAAAGCCAGCTTTCCTCTCCCCGCACATGGAACAGAAGCCTTGAATTAACAACTGTGAACCCCTGTATCCGTTCACGATTGGTGCATCGATATATGTCCATCATCACGTGCTTCGTGTCGTCGCTAACATTTGCTACCCGTTCCCGCACATTTTGCTTGACCTTGTCGGGCCACTGGGAAGGGATGAGGTCATTACAATCGGCAGGTAACGGTTCCCGCGCGCCACCCCTTTGTAAGCGAAGGCGTCAGCATGTCGACGACACTGGGCATTGTCCCGTTCTCTGAACGTTCGAAACTGCAGTTCCAACTTCCCACATTTAATATTTTCTGAATTGCAAGTTTTGCACAGAAATTAAATCATATAATAATAAATCTGGCTGCCCGGGTTTAATACATAATTATTCACCTATGAATTAACCCTAATATTTATAATATTTACAATTTAGATAAATGAATATTACAAGTAAAATCTGAATATTAATTATTAATATTCATTGTGGATGACTCTGTCATACCACAACCTCCACATCTGCATCCACAAAGATGATGTCCGTTACAATCCTACTCCATACGCACTGCGGAGAGGTTTTGGATTCATTAATTCTTCCGTACTTCGACGCACAATCTGGTTATTAGAAATGGTGCAACATAACATATCCTACACTACCGGCCAAGTCGTGATGGTGAAAATTTTTTGCACCACCGTCGCCATACACCAACTGAGCCAACGAGACGGGCGTCTCACGTCAATAAATACTCTTTCGTGGTTATTGAGTGAAGCATCCACAAAATAGAAAGTAAAACTCGAACAGTCAATCAGATGGACGTCTCCCTTCACGCGTGTAACCTCGTGTCGGGCAGTGTTGTTGGATAGGCAGTCCGGCTAGCAGAGTGTCGGCTGGCTTAACGCAGCCTCTCTGCCTGAAATATTTAGCAGCGCGCCTGAAATACCGGCTCCCTCGCTGCCGAGGAGTGCGTAAAACAGCGACATCACCAAACAGCGCCCCTAACATGCCCCCGAATTTTCGCACCCCGCGAATATGGCCTCTGCTGCGCCTACTCTCCGCGCGTTGACTTAGTGCCGTGCTCCGCTGGGTTACGTCTCATGAAAAAGTCCTCTCGTGCCGGCCTCCCTATATCACTGCGACTCTCTCATGAATACTGTGTGACGTCACAACATACCCGAGGCCTGAAATCTTCGTAAAGCGTACGTCTAGAACAAAACTCACTACCTTAATCTAGAAAACTAATTTGCTAAAACTGATTTCTTATACCCTATTCACGTTCAGCTGGCGACTCAAGGTCAAGTTACCCTTCTCTAGCTTCTCACCTCACCACCCCCTACCTAATTGTCTACCTCGCTAATAACCTCGGCGTTACGCGCTCTAACCCCCCCCCCCCAGGTGACCACCGTGTCCACGTAGGCGAATAAAAAACTTGTCATTGAACTTAGGGCAGCGTAGTGGGGATAGAGCAGGTTAACCTTGAGTACTATAGTCAAATAAATGTTTACTCTGATGAATGAGTTCGACATTGAGAGAGTTAATGACCATGACGAAGATTCCTAACGATTTTTCGATCTTATAAGTAGGGTTCGACTCATTATGACCAAAAAAAAAAAAAAATAGAAAAATATGCAGGCAAATATGACCTTAAAAATAAGTAAATATGACCTAAAAAAAGAAGAAATATGACAAAACATTTAAATTTACTACACATCAAAACATGGTCAATTATATATCATTTATTTTATCTAGTACCGCCCGCTTTCATAAAAAAAAACAAAAAAAAATAAAAAATAAAAAAAAAAAAAACAATGAAGCGGGTACGGTATACCGCTGTACTGAATGATAATTAATATATATTTTAATTTTACCAAAAAGCATATGAGTATTTATATTATGGATTGAAAAGGGTTCTCAAAACGATTTATAATCTTATATATAAAATGAATTGCTGTTCGTTAGTCTCGCTAAAACTCGGGAATGGCTGGGCCGATTTGGCTAATTTTGATCTTGAACTATTTGTGGAAGTTCAGGGAAGGTTTAAACGGTGAGAAAAAATGGAAAAATTGTGAGGAAAATACTAAAAATGACAATTTAATCTTATATATAAAAATCAATGTGAGTTTTGTTTACGCTCTATGCACTGCTAAACCGTTCATCTGATTACGGTGAAACTTTGGTGAGTTGTCTAGAGCGTTTGAGAGATTATTCCTAAGAAATAAAATTTCAAAAAAATTACCACCTCCTTCCCATAACACCCCATAATTTAAACAACCCAACAGATTTTGTCCGATTTCCACCAAAATTTGCACACGTATACTTAAAAACAAATTGAAAAATATTGACTATATATGTTTTCCAAAAACGAAACCCCTCAACCCCTTCACATCCCCATAATTTACACAAACCCACAGATTTTGTCCGATTTCGACGGAAAATGGCACACTTATACAATTAAGTATACAGAAAAATACTGCCTATATATAAAGCATTTATAAAGCATCGTGTGTATGGGCAAGTCCATTGTTGGATGTACTCTGTTGAGTGGCAAAAGCGTGGTCTTCCACATGCGCATATATTAGTTTGGTTAGTTGACAAAATAAGGCCAGATGAAATTGATTTCATAATTTCAGCTGAGATTCCCGATGAAATAGTTGACCCAAAATTGCATGCAGTAGTGACTAAACACATTATACATGGACCTTGCGGAGTTTTCAACAACTCACCCTGTATGGTCGACGGCAAATGCTCCAAGCGATACCCGAGAGACGTGATTGCTGAAACCATCACGGGATATGACGGTTACCCATTGTATCGTTGACGATCAGTTGCGGATGGTGGGCGATCGGTAGTTGTGACGGTTAAAGGACAAGATTTTGAAGTAGACTATCGTTGGATTGTGCCGTACTCGCCAATGTTGTTAAAAGCTTTTGAAGCTCACATCAATGAAGAATATTGTAACTCCGTCAAGTCGATAAAGAACATATGTAAAAATGCAGTGGCGGATCCGGGGGGGGGGGGGGAAGCCGCCTGGTGGCTCAAGTCATCCCCCCCCCCCACACAAAAGTAGGTAGGTCAACCTCCGACATTGTGATTTTTGAGACATTTTTTTTTAGCTCTACGGATTCAACGCCCGAGAAGACTATAAATACTACCCTTTGCCCGACTCAAGCCACCCCCTGAAGGCAAGCCCCCCTAATCAAAATTCACTCAAACCAAGCCTACCCCCATACCAAAGTCCGCTCAAGCCCCTCCCAAACTAAAATCCTGGATCCGCCCCTGTAAATATATTAACAAAGGTAGCAACATGGCCATCTTCGCTGTAACAAATGCAAATGATGAAGTGTCTCAGTATCAGATGGGTCGCTATATAAGAAGCAACGAAGCTATTTGGCGCATATTTTCATTTGCGATCCACGAAAGACACTCTACAGTGGTCCATTTGGCAGTTCATCTAGAAAATGGACAACGAGTGTATTTCAATCATGCGAACGTGGCGGATAGGGCAGCACTTCCACCATCGACCACATTAACAAGTTTCTTTTCAGTTTGTCAAACAGATGTTTTCGCTCGCACTTCGCTGATATGCCACGCTATTACACTTGGAACGCATCATCGAAATCATCTCAGCGTCGGAAACAAGGAACACCAGTTGAAGGACACCGAAATGTATTTGCCTCAGATGCTCTTTATGTCGCATCTACACAGTTCATCCAATTAACGATGAATGTTATTATCTTCAATTGTTGTTGGTGAATGTTCATGGTCCGACATCGTTTCAACAACTGAGAACGGTTGATGGACATCTGTGTGCGACGTACCGTGAGGCGTGTTAACTACTACAATTGCTCGAGAACGATTCGCATTGGGATAATACGCTCAAGGAATCCGTCATATCCTCATCGCTTCATCAAATTCGCCCGTTGTTTGCGATTATAATATCGGCATGTTTTCCCTCGAATCCGAAAGATTTGTGGATGAAATATAGGGATGACATGTCTGAGGATGTGTTGCATCATGTGCGTTGTCAAACTTTGAATCCTATACTACAGAAATTTACAGTGAGACATTAAACATGATAGAAGATATGTGTTTATTGGTGGCAAATAAAGTATTGTCGTGTTTGGGCATGACATCACCCAATCGTCCTATGCGCGATGCATTTAACCACGAGTTACAAAGAGAACAACAGTACGATACTGAAGTATTGACCGAAACAGTTCGTTCAAATGTTCCGCATTTGAATGACCAACAACGATTTGTGTACGATACTTTGATTCAAGCTGTGAACAGTGGATTTGGGGGAATTTACTTCCTTGACGCTCCCGGGGGGACTGGGAGAACGTTCCTAATTTCATTGCTGTTGCCAAAGATCTGATCGCAAAATGAAGTAGCCCTAACGTTGGCTTCATCTGGAATAGCTGCAACATTGTTAGAAGGTGGACGAACTGCACATTCTGCCTTGAAATTACTATTAAACATGCAAATCAACGAAGCACCAGTTTGCAACATCACCAAAAACAGCGCAATGGCGAATATTCTACAGATATGCAAATTGATCGTTTGAGATGAATGTACGATGCCCCACAATTGGTCACTGGAGGCACTGGACGGAACGTTAAAAGATCTTCGTGACAACCAAAATATTTTTGGTGGAGCCATGATTGTGTTGTCAGGTGATTTACGTCAGACTCTTCCAATTATTCCCCGATCAACTGACGAACTAAAGGCATGCCTAAAATCATCTAATTTGTGGCGGAATGTTAAGACACTCCAATAAACAACCAACACGCGAGTGTTTTTGCGACAAGATCAAATTGCGTTTGTGTTTTCGAAGCAGTTATAAGATATTGCAAATGGTAAAGTCGCAGTTGACACCTCAACTGGATTAACTACACTACACACGCATTTCTGTCACTTCACCGACTCAAAAGAGGAGCTTATTCAGCGTAATTTTACGGACATAGAACGTCAGTTCAGTAACCATAATTGGCTGAGTCAACGAGCAATACTGGCCGCCAAAAACAAAAATGTCAATGATCTCAATGCGACCCAGGAGAGTTGTTTTCTTACAAATCAGTTGATGCAGTTACAAACCAGGAAGATGTAGTTAACTATCCCACAGAGTTTTTAAATTCACTTGAATTGCTTGGACTACCACCTCACAATTTACAATTAAAAGTAGGATCAGTTGTGATTATACTGCGTTACATTAATCAACCTCGACTATGGAATGGAACG
Source organism: Vandiemenella viatica (assembly GCA_031002005.1). Classification (NCBI taxonomy): domain Eukaryota; kingdom Metazoa; phylum Arthropoda; class Insecta; order Orthoptera; family Morabidae; genus Vandiemenella; species Vandiemenella viatica. The sequence continues at coordinate 82,694,109 of JARYHS010009186.1, forward strand.
AGACTGGCTTTGAAAAAGCTAATGAATAACGTGATCGAGACCAAGATCATCAAGGGAAAATACAAAAGAAAGGATCTCTTGATCCCGTGTATACCGATGATTCCAACGGATTTGCCATTCGATTTTAAGCGTCTACAATTTCCCGTGCATCTGGCCTTTGCGATGACCATAAATAAATCGCAAGGTCAGTCGTTGCAAGTTTTCGGAATCAACTTGGAGCTTCCCTGTTTCGCGCATGGACACTTATACGTCGCGTGCTAGCGCGTCGGAAAGCCATCATCTGTATATATTTACGCACCGCAAAAAAATATAGTTCATCAGAAAGCTTTAAATTGATTAAGTGTATAACTGTGTTGTATTTAATGTAGATAAAAATTTGTATTCATTTGAATTGTTAGCAAATTTCGTTTAGAGACCGATCGAAATTAAAAGTGTAAGATATAGTATCCTGAATGTGTGTGAGGGTGTGCGTGTGGGTGTATGTGAAATGTATATGTGGTGTTGTTACTAAAACATATCCGTCAGAATTAAAATCATTATTGTTTTACATTCGTCACAACGTAACAAAATGTTATAACAACTAGAAAATGAACATCGGTTGTCCTGCCGCTGAATCCACTTTTTTCAAAGCGGGCAATGCATATTACATTAGAAACAAAAAAAAAAATTGTAGACACCTTAGTATTTGACATAAGTGTCTGTAGTAGAACAACTGCATAAACCGTGACGTGCACAAAAGAGACACTATTGTACAGTCACGACAATAAAGAGTTTTTGATAGGTGATGCCATCTCAATACATTATACATATATGGTGTAGGTGAAACGAAGTTCACCGGGTCATCTAGTCACTAATAAGAATGAAAAAAGTCATAACCTGACCACATATTCTCTGAACGAAGGCCAACAGACATAAGGTGAATTTATATTTAATAATTATACACAATCAAAATTATTTACAAACAACACCTTAGCCCTACATTAATGGCCACTAAATTAAGCAGTACAAAACAACAAAATATCCGTTCCGATTTTCATATATAAAATTAGAGTTTACAGTCTTCGGCAAGACACGTAATGAGACTATTTGATAGTTGCTAATGTCCGTTTCAATCACGGAAACTACTGAATCAAGTTTTAAAAAAAATAATGCCACGGCTAATATCTCAGTTTATCTATCGGAGAGTGAGAACTCTTATCGTGCGCACTTCTCCGCTCAGAGCGTTATGTTGGGTAGAGTGCAAACACAATATTACTAACTGCTGCAATGTTTGTCTTTTACCGTCTGTCCGGCATTGGCGAAGTCAGCAAACAACGAACCCACACTGAATTTATTTGTCACCTTGTGACTCAAAATGCAGACACAACCGATCGCATGATATGCTGTCGGCTTCCTGGGTCGTTCTCGTGCGGAAGCACAAGAGTAGATCAACCAGCGTGACCCAAAAGACGACCCGAAAAGACGACCAGAAAGTACCACGAAGAGCATCTCGCAGCACCTTTTAAAACCTCGGCATGCTCTTCTCCTCCTCCAGCCGATTTTCTCTGGTCCTACCGTCGATGTAGACGTTCCTGCCACTCTCCTCATTGGCGGACATGAAACAAGATTATACAAAAAAAGATAAGAACTATTCTATATCCTAAAATACTATTAGCAAAACATTCGCCCCTCCAAGCATTCTCTGGTTCAACACATAAGTCCTATGACGGGGTTGGAGAATTTCTTCGGAAACTGTCGTTTTTCTTTCGTGTCCACTCGGTTTTACTATTTTCACGCAGTGAGCACTCACAGAATCTCTAATTTGGCGTGTCTTGACGTTATCACATTTCTGCATTCGTCACGCGATATATATCTCACCCGTCAACGCTGTCCGTCCACCGAACTGCGGCCGACCCCATACTGAGCAGTGAAAGGTCGTAACTCGTAAACCTGCCTTTACAAACTTCGTCTTTCTTCCAGCCTGAATGGAGAATTCGCCGTAATGCACTTGAATTCGCTGACCCCTGTCCTGGAGAATGTCCTTCTAAGCCAGCGTAATGCGAGCCTTGTTTCGTTACCCACATACCTCATGTTAATGTGGTCCTATGTCACACCACAGGAAATTAAATTTAAAATCGCTTTATTGAAAACACTTTAATTTCACATAACTTACAGAATATAACTCTTTCATTTGTATTAAAATATTCCTTTCCAAATTGCCATAGTAACTTCGCTCTTCAGAAAATTTTACTTTCGGCATTGTGGTAGGGCTACTTGTTGATCCACTGCAGATTTAACAATGACTGAGGATATTTCATAGAGATACTGAATGACGCGGATCGACACAGGCATGCTTCTGCTGCACTGTCGAGATTAAAAGGCGAGCAGAACATTACGCTCAGAGAGTGACAATAATGTATACTCTGTAACTTTAAATCTTGACTGGTGAATTCTGACCACACTGAAAATTAGTTTTTTCCCCACCTGTATAGCAGAACTACAGTTCTGTGAATAATTATCTTAATTTCTTCTCATCTATATCTAGTTAATTCCCGTTACTATTTTTTTTTTAAAACTAGTGAAGAAAGAACGGAGATGTTAAAACCTGGTGGTACCCTCCATACTCTAAAGTGTACACAAAGATGCCACTACCTATATATGTTGCTGTAAAGAACGCAGTATTACATGTTTCTCCTATTAAGTCCCAGGTTCACTCCCATAAAGTACTGTCATTCATATACATAGAATGAAAAGTCCTTTCAAAGTCCTAGGCCAGTAGTCTATTTGAAATTAAACTTTTTCTCTTTTTACACAAAGTTTTTTTCACTGGTGTTTTACTGTTTTAACACTTTCTTTCTTCCGCCATTAGTCATAATTATTATTATTATTATTATTTTCGTATGTCCCCTTAACGGAGAACGATAAGCAATCCTAAATGGATTCGTTCAGTTCATTTCTGGGATGTTCTTCTTGTCGGACCAATTTTTTTTTTTATTCTTTCACTGACGGCTTTTTTTTTTTCTCTCTCTCTCTGAAATAACTTCCCATGAGTTCACTTTCTTATTAACAATCTCTCGGTCTGTGACGTCTCCCTTAGCAATGCCTGCAGACTGCAGGTCTTTCTCATTAGTCATAATTTAATACCTAAGTTACATAATTCACTTATTCTATTACATTTGATCTCAATATTATATTTAGTCTAATGTAGTAATAGTCACTTCTGCGTCCTTTTATTACTATTGTCTTGCTTTGGTTTGTATTTAGTCCAAATTATTCTCCTATTTCTTCTTTCCTTACAGTAGTATCTCAGTATTCACACTGTTGTTCGTTAATACGACAATGTCATCGGCAAATCGCTGAAAATTGTTTCTTTCTTCTTGAAAAATTGCCATATTCAACTTATACTTCATTATTTGCTTCCTCTACACAGTCTACACCCAAGCTGAATGTTAGTGGTGACAGATAAAAAACTTATTTTTACTTTTTCCTCTTGATTCTTTATTTTTATTTAAAAAAATCTGATTCATATGTAGATTATTAATTATTATTATACGTAGAGCTTATAGACTTAAATTATTTACAAGATAAACAAACATTTTGGCCCATTTAACATTACCAAAGGCTTGTATGAAATACAAAAATGCTATGAAAGTGTCCTTGTTTTTTGATCCGCCTTTCCAGTGTGAATTTTAAAGCTAGAAAAATGCTCCAGTTGTGGCAGGTTTTACCCAAACTCAAACTGATCTTGTATCTGTTCCACTTTTCTTTCAGTTCTTCTGTACATTATCATAGTAATTCTGAAGCATGTGGCATTACATTTGTTGTGTTGTAATTCTAATGTTTATTAGCTTGTGCTCATTTCAGAATATTAAAAATGATACTTTTATTAAGATCCAAAGAAATTTCAACTATTTTATAAGTGTTTTATAGCTATTTGAACAATGTTTTCATTCCTTCTCCCGAGTTCTGCAGCGATCTCACTAATTGCCTTTTTGATTTCAGATCTTTGAAAGGTTTAGCAACTTGTGTTTTTAAAATATAATCTCCTAATTCATCATTACTACGCAACATCATCTGGTTGCAAACCTGCCAAGAAAACATCACTTAGAATTTACAAAGAATTAGCACACTAATTCGTGTCTCCAATTGAAGTTACTCGCACGGACAATTCCATCTCCCGAATTACAGTACACGCATAGTCAAGGGATCAGTATATAACCTCCATAAAGCAGCAAAAGAGCACAACAAATTGATTTCCCTTAGTACAACCAAAGTTATGGCCTTCGTCGGAAAAAATCAATAATGAACACAAATTTCAATAGAAAACACACCCATAGAAAAAGTAGCAAAATTTTAAAACCTAGGTTATAACCTCAGTTACAATCTAGAAACTGTTGTTGTTGCTTCGACTCTAGAAACTAATATGCAACAAAGTATCACAAATTTCGTGGAAGTTACAGGAATAATAAATAGCACCTTCAGACCCTCTTGTTCAACGGCACACAAGAATCAGATTATATAACATCCTGGCTATAGCTATTCCACTGTACGGCAGCGATGTCTGGAAACTCCGTAAAGGCAATGAACAGAGGCTAATGACTGGTGAGATACGATTCAAGAGAAGAACAGCATGCTACACATAACGAAACAGAAAGAGACCTGATTAAATCCTAAAAAAAAACTCAAAGTTAAACCAGTTTTCCAAACTGTGTAAAGCTGCAGAATATCTTGGACAGATCGTGTACTAAGGATGAAAAAGGATAAGATCCCACGAAAAATCCTTAAATACCATCCCAGAGGCAGAAGAGATGTATGAAGATCATCAAGAAGATGGATTGAGATCTTAACAGCCCACTAGGCCTAGTACTGGATAGGAAGAAGAAGAAGAATAGTCAAGAACGACTCAAATACAGGAAGAAAATCATGAAGAAGTTGGACGACTGATGATTATGAATCTCAACTTCATTTCCGTATAATACGATGCTGTTGGCAACTGTCCCGTCAAATATTTTTTCTGCGTGTAACTTAACGTCAAATGGATGCTAATCTGATGACGGTTTTATCTTAAATTCACAGCTTTTTGATGTCACCATGGGCTGTAACTTCGTCAAAATCCTACCTATTCTGTCTGCCTGAAACACACAGACAAACAGTATTTGCTTCTCGCAGTCGAAATATTTAAATTAAATATACAAATAAATGTAACACAAAGACTTCTTCCGTTTTTTATTAAGATATCAAGTTATATTTGGACATCCATGAGGTAATGATGTAGTTAAAATAACTTTCATTTAAAACCACACACGTTCTGAGTAAATTATAACTTTATAATGGGGGGGGGGGGAGATACTTCGCTGCCCATGTGGACTAGTATTGCCAACTTAGTGGATTTTCCAACAAAACTAATGGAGAAATATTGCTTTTAGTGGCTAGTCGTTTTTTCTAGTGGTTCAGTAGAATTGAGTTTCAATTGGTGAAAAGATGACCACCCAACCAATAAGCCACTTAGCCGTTTCGAAATATATTTTTTCCTCATTTCATGAGTATTTACTATTATTGTGTATGAAACACTGAAGTTGACGGAGTTTTTATATCGTCTCCAGTGTAAAGGGCTTAATCGAACTGATTATTATCGATTAAGGTTGCAAAGAAATTGACAAAGCACTTAGTCACAACAAAGAAAATATAATTGTCATAATGGTTAAGTTCAATGAAAGTGCAGAATTCATAGCAACAGTCGATAATGAAAGAAGGCATTCCAATGTTCGAAAAATGGTATGGACTATTGCGTTTCAAAGATGCTCAAGGAGAACGTAGATAAGCAGAATTAGTTACTTTTGCAATTACTCTTTTAATACTGCCGCATTCCAGTGCCGATGTTGAAAGGCTATTAGCAGTATGAATGTAATAAAATAATAATAATAATAATAAAAAAATCAGAGGAATAGAATGCACTTGGATCTTTTAACTGCAATATTATAATAATAGTAATAATTCCGTGTGGTCGTAATGACCTGAAGACAGATTTTCTATTGACTGCGCATTCCGCCCCTGTAGTGGCCGCCTTAACCTAACCCGGCAATCCTACCGGGTACAGCGGGAACAGGAGACCTACAGTTAAACGTGGAATCCGAATCACGGAAGCTATCTGGCGTACTTCGCACTACACAGCAAGCTGTGGCAGAAGTGAAGGTAAGGTTACGCGCCTTTGAATACCCCCTCCGAGACAGGGATTCGAACCGGGGACTTTTCGATCTCCAACCAGACGCGTTAATCACTGAGCCACCAGGTCGCTACAGCAATATTGAGAGTTCGCTGCGGTTTGAGATTGGTATCAAAATGCTGCAAAGACTATGAAATACTGATAAACGTTATAAAACAAATTGGTATCAAAGAATCGTATCAATCTGAAGCTAATGGTGCCAACAAAAATGATTTATCTGAATAACACGATTTAATACAGAATAGCAGTTGATTAAATAAATTGTTAATAATTCGTTGATTTACTAATTGCATATTGATGATTTATCGATTATTTATACAAAAATATAATGTGTAATATATAATAATAAAGGTAACTGTTTCACCAATATACCCATTATTTCCTTTCATAATATACAAACATTTGTTTAGTGGAAATTTGGTGACTGAGAGAATTGCACCGCTTTTCTTGTGGAGAGCTAGTTTAACTGTTGGCAACACTAGTGTGGACGTTACCCTATCTCTACACCGTCGGAAGTACTATCTCTCCTTTATCGCTTTCTTAGAACTCAAATCCTTTATTCTAACAACACGTACTTAGAGTTTCCTCTGAGGCATGATTGTTAATAGTGAGAAGTTGGAATTCTGCACATTTAAAATATCGGCAGAGCCCTATTATTACTCAAGGCAGTGCTTCAAGAGCAAGTTCTGGGAAAAAAAATGATGCTGCTACCAAACGCAACGTTTCAGGTCAAGTATTAATAAATATATCATAGCGAGCCCTGCGCTTTATATTCACCTGTTTCAAGCACTTAATTGTGAGGAAGAGAGTTTTCAGTTCTTGTTGCAATAAAAACAAACTTTTGAAGCAAACTCGATGTAGCCAATGATTTTCGTTGTGTTTTTTTTTTAAATATCCAAACAAGAACAGAGAATCTTGTAAAAACAAATGCTAGCTCTTTTTTTTCTGCAGTCATGGCTCTCGACTGGTTGGATGAAATCCTCCATCCCTTCCTATCTTGTGCTAACCTTTCATCTCAACGTACCGCTTTTACAACGCACGTCCTCAATTATCTGCTTCATATATTCTAATCAGTGTCTTCCTCTGCAGTTCTTCCCTTCGACTGTTCCCTCCACTAACAAGATAACCAATCTCGCCTGTCTCTTTTTTTTTTAAGGCTTTACACCTCGTCGACGGCTAAGGTTGGTAGAGGCGGGATGGGACTGGGAACAAGGAACAGGAAGGAATTTGGCCATGGCCTTTTTGAAGGATGCATCCCGGCATTCACCTGGAGTGATTTGGGGAAACCATGGAAAACTGGATGCCCGGACGGGGATTCGAACCTGCGCCCTGCCGAATGTGAGGCCAGAACGTTAACCCTTCACCCACCACGCTCGGTCTGCATATCTCAAAATAGGACCACAACCATGACTCTTCTTTCTGTAAGAGATTTCAAAAAACTTCTTTCTCGTCCATCTTTTCCAAAACTCGTTCGTTTCGTACTTAATGCGTCCAATTAATTTTTCTCTTCCAACTCACTGATTTATTTTTTAATTGTTTCTTCTTTTCAGTGATTTTTTTTTATTTTTAATGAAAATTTAAAATTAGTAAATTTTATAAGCAATAAATTATTTATATTCGATTTCATACGTTTTTACGTTTTTAACATAAACTTTGCGGCGTCAAGGGCGTGGTAAGTTTGATAGAAGAGGAGTTGATAAAAAAAAATTATGGGATCACTACTTATTGTAGATGAAAATTTAACTGAAAATCGGCGGCCTACAAATCAACCGCACCTGCACGGTACCCCAAGCTAACAGCAGGAGGCTACCTGAAATGATTAGAAGCGCCGTAACGCGTTAAGACGCGTAAGTGGAAAGCCGTGTCCAAGGTGAGGTGAGGAGGAAAAGTTGTCTACCTGGCGCAGTTGACCCATAATTAGCAGTCTAAAAGAGTGTACAGCTAGTGGCTCTTACGACCAGCAAACAAGAGGAGAAGCCCAAGTCTTGTCCTTTGATCTGGAACAGCATGCGCTGAGCGGCCGATTTCAAAGGAATGGAGTTTTAGGACCGGTAAACTGCGGAACGGTCGTATATCACTGTCCATCAACTACATGTCCAGTTGGCAGTCTGCCGAGACAAGGAGAAAAATTTGTAGCTCTGAACGCTATAGAGTGATACCGTCTTTGCAAAAATGTCTGTAACATGAAAATACCACACTGCGAATTAGTAACTGTTGGTCACTTCAGCAAACGTCGTTTGATTCTCAAGATGTTACGTTTGCTGAAGTGAATATGGCCTTATGCACCGATCTAATATAAAGCACTCTTTTTTAACACCATATTCTGCTTCGTCTCATAGATTATTGATAATTTTTTCTTGTGATTAATCTCTTCAGTGGCTTAAAATGCTATCATTAAAAAAAAAAAAACTTTAAATCTTTTCCTCCCTTGTTTGCTATTGTATTACGATATTATTTCAGGTGATAGTTTTAGTTAAGAGAGAGAGAAACAAGAAATACACAAATGTGAAAGATATGTTCGATTCGGAACTATATTTAAGCTTACAGTCATGTTTTAGCTTCGATTCCATTTGACATTAATGCAGATCTGTAGCTACACTTTATCGTTCTGAAAACCAGTAATATAAGGTGTTCCTAACATAGATACTATTTCTAGCGATAGAATATGTGTTTTGTTACAATTTATTTAGTTCAATGTAACTTGATACTTTTTTAGGAAAGTTATTTGAAAAAGAAACCAGCAACATCTAGGTGACAGTGAGTAAGTTCGTAACTTCCTGATATCTATCCTAAAATATATACGAGTTCTCAATCGTTTTGTATTAGAATTGATCAGATGAAGAGGCTACCTTAAGGTTGGAAGAGATGAAGGAGGACTGCATGAGACCAGTCGACAAACTGATGGCAGGGAGGAAAATATTCGATGAAACAAACTTGAGATAAATATAAATTACCGGTAACACTGTGCTACTTATTGGAAAAGTATCTGCGTAGGTTCTTTTCATACCTGCCTCTAAAGGCAAAATTTCTATTAACTGTGACTTACAATAATGACTGTTCTGATACCGAAGGTGGTAATACCCTTACAGATAAACTTCTTTTTCAAGAGGACAAAATTTCTGGCATCAAGCAATATCATTAACGCATAGTGACAAGTTCAGGACTAACATTTAGTTGGCGGAGTATAATTTTTATATTTTGTAAAGACATGTTATTACTTGCTCCCAGATGTTTTACACAAGTTAAAAAAGGAAGTGTAATCATTATTTTTATATCACCTGCATTGCCGAAATGTAAACACCCACTTAAATTAGTGCGATGGTTGAATTATATTACCATTTTTCTGAGATGAAAAATTATAAGTTTTTGTTGGCTGTCTAACTATACCACCTATAGGATTATCTTCGGAACCGTGCGTATATGGTTGAATAAGTTCCAGGAGAAAATAAATCAATGAATAATTCTGATGTTTCAGGTATATTTGTATATTTAACTTTTCTCTCTTTTTTTTTTTTTTTTTTTGCTGTCATCAGTCTTTCGACTGGTTTGATGCACTCCTCCATCCCTTCATATCTTCTGCTAACCTCTTCATCTCTAAATACGACTTAAAACCCCTGCTTCATATATTCTAATCTCTGTCTTCATCTACGATTCCTACCTTCGACTGTTCCCTCCACTAACAAATTAACCAATCCAGCATGTCTCAAAATATGACACACTAGCCTGTCTCTTCTTTCTGTAAGTTTCTTCCACAAACTTCATTGCTCACCTATCATTTCCAAAACTCGTTCATTTAGTACTTTGTCTGTCCACTCAATTTTCAATATTTAACTACCGTTGCACAAAGACATCAATTGATTCTTTTATAATCTGATTTTTGTAACAGCTACGCCTACATATAATAAATAATTGTTTATCTCCTATTTGAAATGGTAAGCAATCTATTTGTACTACAATCTGGTTACTTAACATAACACTTACGGTTGAAGGATACCTACGTCAGACTGTTTCGAATACGAATAATTGGTGCACAAAAGAGCACAGTGGCCGTAAACGCCACCGCGCTGACGTCTGATTATACATTCCGACATTGCATTTCTGCCCGAAATTAACATCGCGCCTGGTAAACAAGCGCGGCTTACGTAAACAGGCGCTTAACTGTCCTGGCCAAACGACAGCGGTCCGTATAAAGTCAGCACAGTGTTGAGATTTGACGTAAAATGCAGAGTTAAATTTTAAACCATATTACAGCTTGGACAAAAACACTGTAACCATGGAATTACTTTCTACATATTATTTAATATGTATTATACAAATTTCGTTTTCTTTTTTCACACACACACACACACACATATATGTATATATATATATATATATATATATATATATATATATATATACTCTCGAAGATGTGGTAGTTGCCGTGGTGAATCATGTTTTTTTGGAGCGCTAGTATCTTGATTTTTTGTTGATTTATTCCTGATACTAGAGTGTGTAGTTTTCTAAGCTTAAGTAGGGTGTTGATGTTTAGGGTACCATCGAAGGTAGGGGTTTCGTATGGAATTCTGCCAGAGAACTCCAACTTTCTCTGTGTTCTTGATCGCCCGGTTCCCCAAAATCCAAATACCCGGTTGTCGACCGGTGGATTGGTTACCACCTGGGGTAGTTTTGTTCGACAGGGTGATGGTCTGTCCCCGTTACTCTACAAACTTGTTCTAAAGAAAGTCATCCGAGAATGGGAGAAATAACTTAAAGATCAGAACTATTGGGAACCCATACAACTCGGACGACGCAAGAATGGTATTAAAATATCCTGCCTAGCTTTCGCAGATGATTTGGCCATAATAGCAAATGACGATACTACAGCAATTAAATAGATAGGAACTCTCAAAGAATAAGCTGAAAGAGTAGGCTTACAAATATCTTTACAAAAAACCAAGTTCATCTGCTCAAAACTCCATACTCAAAATCGTATCACAAAATATGGACAAATTGAGAGAGTCCCGTACTTCAAGTATTTGGGAGAAATCGTCGAACTCACAGAAGGAAAAAAAAAAAAAAAAAAAAAAAAAAAAAAAAAAAAAAAAAAAAAAAAAAACCAAGGAAAGTTCGCATGCAAAAACTTAGGAGAGTCTACGTTAGAACCTACATCATGTACAGTAAAAATGTTTGTCCATATACACAAAAGAAAGACATTACAACACATTTATCAAACTTGAATCCCTGTATGCCAGCGAATCTTTAATACTGGACAGGAAAGGTGATCTAGAAAACGTCCTCATGGAAGAATAAAAAATTATAAGAAAGATTCTCGGCCCAGGAAAAACAAATGGCCGATACAGGCTCAAATTTCGAAAAGCAGACATCAGCAAAAGAAGATTAAGATTTTGTGGTCATATTCAGAAACTGTGCCCTGAGTCCAGTAGATCAAAAAAGACTTACAAAAAGCCCCCAAAAAACTCATCAGAAATCATACTGACAAAAAATTAACAAATGGGAAGTACCGCCGGAGAATGAAGTCACTAAGAGACCTGGGACGAAGTGGACTGAAGAAAAAAGGAGAATCCATGGAGAAGAAATGAGAGCTGTACGGAAACTCAGAAAATTTAATCGTTAAGGTTTTGTGTGTTGCAGATAATAATATATATTTAAGTTTGCCTGATGAACAAAAATGTTTTGAGTGTTCCTCGTGGCATCTGTATCTAACACTATAAAACGGATGGTGTGTTGCGCTCGACGTGGGTTTGGCTGGATTCGATCCTCAGAAGGCGAAGGAATCTTTCATCATTCAGAAGTTGACAAGAAGGGTGGAAGACGAAATGATGCAGAGTTCCTAATAACGAAATCTTCTTTTGCCCTGGGTAAGCAGTGAGTGACTACGACATTTCTAATGGCAAGTGAACCTGACTTGTATTAACTCGAGAAATAATTTGGTTGGCACATATGACTTCAAAGGGCGGTTCAGATATGCACTATAAAACATATTTGAAAGTTATTCGACCCTAGACCATGACCTGTCGAATGTGCATAGTGAATCTCGAAATGCAATGTCTTTTCTCTAATATACCCGCGAACACTTGGTAATGACGTGCTCAACACGTAACTGCCGTGATAGGTTCTTCACCAGCTGCGACTTACAATTGAAATGTTTGACTTGCCAACCTCATAACGCGTCCTAGTGACCTTTAGATTCGTCTGTAAATTGACATGGGTGAAATCTTTAATTTATCACAGGCAAGAAACATACTGCAAGAGTTTTGCAACTTTCCAGGATTTCTCACATGTTGTACCATTACAGCAGATTAATTTTAAAACTTAAGCGTGTACTCAAACCGAAGGTTGGCTGGACTCATCCGAAGAAGACATAATAAGCCTGGTGTCAGAGGTAGGACGGTCAATTCCTTTCCTTTCCTCCTAACCCGAAAATCCTACCAGGTAAAGGGGACCTACAGTTTAACATGGAATCCAAACCACTGAAGCTATGCCAGAGGTGATGGCCTGGTCAAGGGCCTTTAAAAATCCCGCTCTGAAAGGGGTTCGAACCGGGAACCTCTCGATTGTCAGTCAGACTCCTTAATCACTGAACCATCAGACCAATCCATATCAATTCTATCTTTAAAAATAAAAAAATCGTATTTTTTGCTCTTCATAAATGTGCAGAAAAGCTATGATATAGTTAGATTTTTAAATCTGTCCATATAAAATGCTATACTTGGACACCATGTACCGATGCGACCAGAGATATTCAGGGTTATGTACGTTATTTAATAACGGTTAAACTTTTCTGAGCTTCCACAAGTAAATGTGCTGCCAGCACATAAACTAAAAGTATATGTTTCGTAAAAATTGGCATATTAATTATTCTTGCTTTTTCTTAATTAAAATTCGTTCGATGTAGATTTTTCTTATATCCTCTGTTCAGCGGTACTGTTGTTACAGTAAGTTAATAAATATCTGCACTACATCATTTTCAAGATTATGGGCGTTATTTAATGAAAATTACTGCTAAGATACTGCGTTCAATAAGTCATTTTTGACGGACTTACAAGATATTTATAATCGAAGAAATGTTAGATCGCAATACAATGAATGTACACGGATAACAGAAGATATGAATTTTGAACAGTAGTAGGAGTTGTGGTTATGTCGAAATGCATACAGGTTCGGAGTGACGACTGACACAATTTTGTACAGAATAATTCACATTGAAATGAGCTTCACAAATAATTTAAGCTACCTATTTTCATAAGCGCCGAGTTAATGAAGTTATCATTTCATAAGGATGGAAGTAGTTCCGTAATTATCCTGCCGAATGATACATGGACCGAGAATAGAACCAATATTACGCGCTATAGCTGATGATTTTGGGATTCCTAATTTATTTTTAATTTCATTGGTTCCCTAATTCTGGCATCATCAATTCAGTAGAATTTCCATCTGCATCGCTGCGTAAAACTACAACCGAAATATGTACAAATTAGAAAATAAGGTTATGAGCGTTACATAACAATGCTATTTATTTAATAAGTCGCAATATATTGCCAGACCGAGCGTGGTGGGTGAATGGTTAACGTTCTGGCCTCGCATCCGGGAGGACGCGGGTTCGAATCCCAGTCCGGACATCCAGATTTGGATTTTCCATGGTTTCCCCAAATCACTCCAGGTGAACGCCGGGATGCTTCCTTCGAAAAGCCCATGGCCGAATTCCTTCCCGTTCCTTGTCCCCAGTCCAATCCCGCCTCTAATGACCTTAGCCGTCAACGAGGCGTAATGACGGGCTTAGAGGATAGTTTATAAATAATTTATTTTATTTTGTCTAATTATTATTGTATATTCTGTGATTAAATAAAATATTAATGTGAAACATAGTCACTGAAAGAATACAAGAAAATTATACTGAATAACGTAGTAGGCTATGTACTGACCCTTAAATTTTCTTTTTGAATGGACCTTCTTCAGAAAAGCGTCTGGAACGTCGGAATTTTATCGCAATTTGCTTGGAACGCCATTTGGCACAGCACTGCAGGGTGGGTCAGGGGGTTACCACGGACTACTTGTTGGCTGCGGATTGGTGAGACTTCACCTCCAAATGTCAAGGACAGATGCGACTGGATACGTTGAGAACACTGTCCTTCCCGTCTTGTATTTCAAGGACATTACCTAACATTGAGAGCAACTATCGTAATCGCCGTCTTCTTTAGCATAAACAAAGGAATATGTATCTACCCCTGTATTCTGAATATTAAACTACAAACCACCTAGCTATACACTGCGGTGGTAAGAGGATTGGCTCAAGATAAATGATCACTTGCTCACGTATAAGTTCTGCTACCTACTGTGCCATAGCGTATAGTTTTACATAGTCACAACCGTTTCCGTTTGTGAAATGCTGTATCTACATAAGCCGCGACAGTGAGTCCAAGCTTTCCTTAACGCTTCGGCAATATTCGTTTCTGTAATGGTGTGTGAAGTCGCCGTTTTCAACAATTCGTTTAATAATGAAGCGGGTAAAGGTCTTAGAAGACAATGTAACATCGCTGGGATTTGAATGTGTTTTTAAGGTTTTTGCCCTGATAGACTGGAACCTGTTCCTGACCTCTGTAGCCTAGAAGAAATGTGTTAAACAACTCAATGTAAACTGTACTGAATTTATCAAGAAGTTGCTTGTGTTAGATAGAACGGAACAGGTTAGAACGTTAACAGATAGTTCAGATCAAAACAAAGCAGAAGATTCTTTCTTGCAGTTACAAGCCTAATTCTAAAGTGGAGATTGGTTAGACCCTCCCTAAGGAGGCATATTAAGCCTAGTATCACAGGTAGGACGGCCACTTCCTTTCATCCTTATCTGACCTAACTCTGTTATCCCAAAAGGTAAAGGGGGCCAACTATTTAGCGTAGAATGAAAAACACGTAACTTCTAATCTACTTTATAATTTCCGAAGCTCACTCACTCACTCACCTCGTTTGCTATTGGCTGAGGATCGGTGTCACATGACAGCCTTCGCTCGCAAAGTAACAGCGACCAGAGATACCATTAGAAGAAATTGACATAATACATCCTTTTAAGTTTTCTATTCTTAGCATTTCATAGTTAAAAAAAATCGATAATCTTTATGGCTGAAAAAATCGAGGAACTGCTTTTCATTAACATGTTATTAATGAAAGTAAAATAAAAAACTTTAATTACCCATGGTCTCTGCTGTAACCACGAATGCTAATTGTCATTCCGGCCTAAGCTAAATTTCAATTTGATTAAAACTTTCGCTAATGTTATTGCTTGACCAAAGTTTATACATTACGATTTAATTGATGTTTACGCATTTTAGTGACCACTTTCGTAAATTATCTTTGTTCCTGTTCGCTGTACGTGAGTTATTAGGTTATATAAAGTAGACATCAGGCCAAATATGTTACCGAATCGAGTGTTATGGCAATTCATTCAATTCATTTCTTCTGAGATGCTCAACTGTTTAATAATCTGGCATCTGTATAACGTTCTATGGCCGTTACAGATGCAATGACCAAAAAATACATTATGAATGTTTGCCAATCCTCAATTAAAAAAAAACAGGAATTCTTAAAATTTTGCAGAGTGAACTTTAAGGGTCAAATACAAGTTAAGTTTGTATTTCAGGAAGTACGAGTCTACGATATTTGCAGCAATTATACGATAGCGCGATTGTGCCTGTCAGTGTCCTGAGTTTTTCAAGCTCTAGAGATTTTACTCATCTTAAGGGCGAAACACTGTCTAGTTCATATTTGGTCATATCAGGTCAACCTGTTATAATGTTTGACCACAAAAACTTGACCTATTCTAGACCCGTGACGATAAGTAAAACGCGGTCACTGTTTTACACTAGTGAATAATAATGTCTTTTTTTTTGTTATTGCTTTACGCCTCGTCGACGGCTAAGGTCATTAGAGGCGGGATGGGACTGGGGAAAAGGAACGGGAAGGAATTCGGCCATGGCATTTTTTGAAGGAAAAATCCCGGCATTCGCCAGGAGCGATTTTGGGAAACCATGGAAAACCCAAATGTGGATTCCCGGACGGGGATTCGAACCCGTTTCCTCCCGAATGCGAGGCCAAATAATAATGTCGAGGTAGTGAATTGTAATACGGAACTCTACCACTTTACATACAGCTCCAACGGTTGCATTATGTTATTAATAAGTACCTTTAGCAGTTGTCACACATACAGTAGTAATAGCCAAAGAGCTTAGGACATTATACTGATTTAACTGAATTTTACTAATTAGCATTTTCTATGTCTGGATGACATAATAATTCGTTTTATTTCCAAAGATGTATTCCTGAAACTTCTGTTCTCCTGCAGTTACAGTATTACTTCTGACATATTTTTTTATTGTTGTTGGCTTGGAAAACTGGAAAACTGTTCTTTTATTTTTGATGCCATAACTATCAATGCTGAAGGATCTGGCTTCCTCTTGTTTGGCACTCAACAGCCAACTTCGATCAACTGCATTGACTATTTTTTTCAATTCTTGTGTGTAATGATGAAACTAAATCTTATACAAACTTATAAATCGCAGCATAAAATATGGTTTGCTTAAAGATTTTTGTATAAATACATCTGGTGACCTGGTGTTTGGAAGTATGGCACCCATCTTGCCCATATATGTCCGGAATCGAAAAATACAAAAATATAAAATATTTAACGGATTCCACAGTCGTTACGATGGTCAATGCTTCGCGAGATATACTCTGCGTTTATTATACATCTACTTTCTACCAGTGTTTGAACACGATCTCTGGTCTTCTTCAGGGGACACTGAGATAAACAACTTGAGATTACACACCTGAATAAGGTCGAAGACCAACGCCAATGTCGAATAGTTTGAAAAAAGTCGGAATGTATTGTAGGCAACATACTCGTATCTCACGAAATGCGTTTGGCAATATTCTATACATTCTTTCTTTCTGACTTAAACATTATAACTTATTGGTCATTTATTTTAATGACAGGATTATCCGGTCCTTGAAGTTTTCTAAAACCAAATCGTGGGCTAGCCTCATCGTTCTGTTTTTTTTTTTTTTTTTTTTTTTTCGTTATTGTATGCCTTGTCTTGAACAACATCTAGACAGTTTGCCTTGAAACATCTGACAACGGGTCTACTTTATTTCACAATGCGTCCCTAGACGCACCCAAACGTGATGGCCTCTTTTTTTGTCACGCCTTCACATCTGTATGGTTGCGTATTTTGAGTAACGTAACTAAATCTTGCTGCCTTTTCCTATAACTGCTTAACGTTAAAGATCCGACAACAGAAACTACGAGGCGCGTCCAGAAAGTAAGTTCCGTTTGGTGATAAAATGAAATTGTACACAGATACAGAAGAAATTTATATTGCACAAAATTCTACAACTCTTAAACTACTTTTCAACATAACTGCCGAAATTTTGCAGGCATTTTTCATAACGTGGCACCAGGTTTTGTATACCTTCTTCATAGAAATCTGCCGCCTGTATCTTCAACCACTTGGAAACAGTTTCTTTCAGCTCGTCGTCATTGGTGAAGTGATGACCGCCAAGGAAAGACTTGAGATGTAAGAACAGATGAAAGTTTTGCCAATTCTTCTGTAACCAAAGGTGGACGCCCACTTCGTTCTTCATCGTGCACATCAATACGCCCGCCATTGAACTGTCGGACCAATCTTCTCACCATCGAATCACTCATCGCATTTGGTCCGTAAACATCGCAAATTTGCTGATAAATTTAACTTGGTTTCACTTTCCTCGCATTCAGAAACCGAATCACAGTCCTGATTTCACAGGCGGCGGGATTTTCAATCAACGCCGACATTTCAAACAAGCACAACAAAGCGTACGTAACTGACAGCGATCCCCAAATGGCGGACGTTCTTCCCCTTGATACACATCGTCTACAGCACATGTGCGGAACTGCAATCGCAGCGCTGCAGCGGAGATAAATTGAAACGGAACTTACTTTCTGGACGCGCCTCGTAATATCCGCCATTAGACAATGTGTACCATCCGAAAAAAAAAAAGAATTCGTAGAAGCTAAGAGAGAAAAGCATTGTTAATTTTTTTTGAAGAAATATAATTAGAAACATGATTTGTCTGGACATTAGATAGTGACTTTAGGTGTACCCTGTTGGTAATAGTAAGCAACAAAATTTGGTTTGGACAACGACAATTTTATATAATTACTTACTCAGATAATTAACGATAACAATACATCTACATAAACTAAAAGAGTCACAACTAAAGTTTTAATTCTCTCTCAACGAATAATTTAAATTCAAGTCAGGTTCACTCGACCGTATTTCTGATAGATTTCCACAAACGATCTTCAGGTCAGTACACTTTTTCAGGAACCCGAAGCCAGAGTATGGCTGGTTCGTTTTATGAACGACTGTAAACTGATCAGGCCGTGTTACATTGGCAAAAATAAATGAAACCGGTTCCGTGGAACATTTTATTCTTGTCTTTTTCCTTTTTGCTCGGAACACAGTGGCTACTGCTGTACTCGTTTCGTATGGCAGCCAATTATCTGCCTCTTTGCGATCGGTTTTTCTGTCTCTTTCATCTCGCTAACGAATTGCACTTGGCCACACAACAGTTTCCCTTATCAGACTGTCTCTATGACTTGTTATGTTTTCTCTACACCAAGAGATCAATACCACGTGATTCGGCTTGCGAACCAGTTCGAATAATTACTGCCTTTGATAGGACGCAATTATTCTCCTTGTATCAAGCAGTTTGTCGTCCTTGAGTAGTATTTGATTGCGTTAGCAAATTTACAAATCTGACAGCATTATACATCGAGAAATAAGTGGCGTGACATGTCTGAAGTGCACTTTCAAGCTGATTAGAATTAATTGACATTTACTGATTAAATCCGGATTTTTAAAAAAGGTTTTATCTGTATTTGTCATAATTACGTTACTTCTTTCAAAGCTGCTATAATGTTAAACTGACTGATAAGTATTTCTCCCAACTGGGCTTGCTTCATAGGTATAAAAAATCGTAACCAAAGCCGTAAAATTTCTTAGTCTGTCTTGAACTGACCTTCATTTCCATCACAGCAATTTTTGTTCATCCGGAGTATATTAGGTCAGAATGCTACGTTGAATTATAGATCATATCTGTAGTTAGAATTACAAAGTGTCATTAAGCCACAACAGAGGAGTTCGGCGAAACAAATAAAAAATTTGACCAGATTGCAAGAGATTTATTTACATTACTCCATAATGCAAAATATTTAGTCTTTAATCACAGTCTGTCGACTCTTTAACTAAGATTGAACCTCATTTAGTCACTGACCAAATTCACGAGCAAGGAAAAATTCATAGTAGCAATGAATATGACCAAAAAATGTTCATGAACGCAAAATAATTAATTATTACATTCATCTAAGTATTACCATTGTGCCGTTGTTCACTATAAAGGGAAACCTGTTAAACTGAATACTAGGTAATAATTGGAGCTCTCAGCGGGATATGACGTTATTTTCAAGTACATGACGATATACCCAAGGGCAGTACGAGAATATACAGGCCAATTAGTGTTAAGAAGAAAATGGAAGGAGATCTCAACGGAATAGTTAAACAGTGACATAAGCAACGCCGCTGCCTAAATCTGGATTTATTTTCGTTAATTTAACCACTGTAGAAATTAACCAATGTCAACTTTTTAAGTTCCGAAGTTAAAGATTGGATTTGAAGTCACCAATTTATTATCGTGACCCAGTAGTCACAATCCATAAGTTAATTAAAGTAAATATATTCAAGAGACAAATATTATGGAATTCCTTCACAATGTTAATTTTGATGTTATCTAATGATGTGGGGAAAAAAGGTATTTCATCGCATGTACTTTATCTTTGACTTTAAAAAGAGAGTCAGTGACTGCATGATCCGGGAATCTCTGTGGAAATTAAATTGTAAATTTCTTTTTTCTTTTGTTTCGGGTTTTATGCCTCGTCGACATCTAGGTTATTAGAGCAGGAAGAGGAAGGAGGACATGGAACGAGAAGGAATTCGGTCATGGGCTTTTGGAGGAATCCACTCCCATTCGCCAGGCAACTATGGAGAATCTAAATCTGAAATGCAGGTCTGCGATTTCCGACCATGTACACCCGATTTCCAGGCCCAGGCCTATTCCGGGCTCAGGAAACGGAAATGAAATCAAAATGGCCCTCATCGAAACTGTTCGATTTTTGACTTAAAAATACCATTTAATGGTCTAATACTACTGGTTGTGCACGTCTTGTGTAATTTTCAAACAGATGGCGGCAAAACTATTATTCCCCCGTTTTGCAGCGTATAAATACAGAGAATACTATCCAAATTAACTTCTCCAGTGATGCAATGTAAAAAATATGAAGTAGGTGTATCTTCATATCGAAAATGGAGAATACAAGAAATCTTCCATTTAGAACGGACGATGTCCATCTCTCACAAATAGGTGGTATCATTACTAGTTACTTCTTTTCTATCATAAACATGAAGAAGTAAACTTTTACAGTCCCTAGTACCACCTCTATCTCTTGCACGAAGACTTTATTTTTGTTTGTTTCACCCGAACCACACTGTCTGGTATGATAACTGTTTCATCACGAAGCGTGGTGGGTGAGTGGGTAAGGCTCTAGGCATAAATTCGGGAGGACGACGGTTCTAGTCCTCGTTCAGCAAAACAGATATCGATTTTTCAAAATCAATAGAAGCGAATGCCGGGTTAATTTCTTCAAGAGATATGGCTGAATTCCTTCCTTTACCTTGCTACAGTCCTATATATCTTTTAATAACGCTGACTTTGACGGGGTGCACTGGGATAAGAAAAAGAAATTTTTTTCTCCACGCCTTTAATACGATTACTTTCTTCTTCTCCTTTCTGATGAGACCTGCTAGAACCACGGGGCAATATTAATCTTTCATTCTTTGTTGTTGATTCTATTTCCGTTCAATCCAATATTCCTTCGCCATTTCAATGTGTTTCTTCCTTCTCTGCTCAGATACCATCGTACTGGATTTATTTCCTCCTTTGCTTTGGAACCCTTCATTACCTAATTACTTCTTTCTAAAAATCTCTCTCCATAGTTTCCTTTTCTCACATATTTTATTCATTCCAAATCTGTGCAAGTATTTACCTCTTGAATCCAGCTTGCTGTTGGTTTTTTCCTCAAAAAGATAGTTGAGTATCATTTTTTATTAATTTTTCGTCATACATTCTGTTGCTACGTCCAAAAACAGCAAAATTCTTTCTCTTATTGTTTCTGTTATATTTTGTTGTGTTCTGATATATTTCCTTATTACTTGCTTAATTTCTATAATTCTTTTTTTTTTCGTTGGAACCAATATTTTTCTCATGATTATTCTTTCTAGTAGGTCCAATTTATCTAATCTATAGTTCAATAATAGGAATTCACAGTTTCACAACTGAATTTTATTGTCTTATTTTAAAATTCTCCGATAAACACTTTTTACTATAAAAATTCTTTATATCATCATACGCTCTTTCTATTTGCATATCCTTTCTTCTATTACAGACATTTTCTTGAATTATTTCCTCCCCTTCCCGATATATATATATTTTTTTACTTTCTATAGTCGTCCCATATCAGTCATTAAAAAATTTGGATAATTTTTTACGTTTGTATTTCATTTTTACAGAAATTCTGAAACTTATTTTTTGGATATTTCTTCCGGGAGCCTATTTTGTGCTGTCGCGTTTGTAAAACTCTGAAAGTATAGCGAAATCGTCCTTAAATGCCAGAAAATTAATTTCAACACCTTTATTTTACTCTCCCCAAAGTTATCGGTGAATACTTTTTTTTTTCTCTCTCTTTTTGTCCACAATGGACCATCTGACTCTCAACTCGGGCGAAGATTCTTCTTCGCCCACTATTCCTTCATACTTATACTGTGGTTGTATTTTCTTTCGTGGATCAATTTCACCCCATATCCGGAGCTCAGTGTTTTGGCTATTCTTGACTGAAGAGGACCGGATGCTTTAAACATATTTCTGTACTTATAACTATGGTAAATCTCACTGGGCTCAATTTACAGTTGATTGAGACCTTTTCTGACTAGCCTCCTTCAATTTCCAATAGCCTCGTTCGCTTTCCGTATAGAGCTGAAAATTTTTGAGGT
>JARYHS010009186.1:82717446-82883685 GCA_031002005.1 Vandiemenella viatica
TGTCCTCGCGAACACAAAGCGAATGACACTTCCGTCAATTATTATCAATTTACCGGGTGGGTGTACACATCACCATTTGTTTATAAACAATATAATCAGTGTTTTGTATGCTAAACGTTAATATGTATGTGTAATAAATCATTTTAATGTGGAATTTGCTTATTAAATTTTTTTAAAAATGAATGTTAAGATGAAAGCGTTTATCATATACGATAGTTTTGTGTAAAAAATCAAGTCTAAAGTATCAGTATATATTTAATTTATTCTGTTTTTAATCAAATTCAAGGAAGTCTGGGCAAACCTATCTCCCAAAACAGCATAAACAGAACATAGAAGTGAACTAATTTTTGTTTTTTAAATAACCACTCAGTAACACTAAATAACTTTTGTCCATCTATTTTAGAAAATAAAATTTAAAAAAACATTTGTCGTAATTTAACATCTATCACACCACTTCTACATCCATGATTTCTCATGAGAATTTTTTTTTTTTAACTTCTTGTTTCAATAGTATCTGATCGTGTACTAGAACCATGGGTCATCAAACATATTATTATATCAATGCCTATTTGAGAGATGTTAATAACAACGCATGCAAAATAGTCATGCAATAATAAACAGCTGATCCTCATGGAATTATTACCCTCTCCCGTTTAAAACGTTTCTCATGTATCATGTCAAATGACGTTAAGAATACTCAAGGGTTTCCATCAAAGGCCAAAGCCGGGTGAATTTTTTACTAACGTGCATACGTACGATCCTAATAAAAACCACTCTGAACCTGTAGATTAAACTACAAACATTAGCGGGGTTACAAAACGTCCTCTAGGTAATGTTTATTTATAATATACAGTATATGTATTAAACCTTGGCTGGGGTTATAACTGTAGTAACCACAATGCAGTTGATGCAAAGTAACTTTGATTTTGAAAATGTGTGCTTATCTCCCGTTACTGACAACGTTTCGGTGTCTGCTTATCACCATAACGACCCTGAATTTCTGGACACTCTCAACGCTGGAACCTCGGCAGCTGGAAGCCAATTACAGTGGTGCTTAACACTCCACATCTGGAACTGTGTATATCCATTTCTCATCGTCTCGGCCCACGTGTTCAGCAGCTCCGTGGGCCATTAGAGATTGTGATCTGTGGAAGCCGAGACGAGGTCTAATGGTGAGCCGTGACACTTCTCGCTCCACCGCTCATCTGCGCTCCAACGCACTCACCGCCACTCAAGTAGCACTCTACCATTAGCCCGCTACACTAACACGCATAAACATGTTGTCAGTATCTCGTATCGGCACGCCTCAGAATGACGGAAACCCAATAATTACACCTCTAACCCGGCAGTTGGAGCTGCCAAAATGAGCCGCCTGCTCTGACGTAGAGCCTGGCCCCCTTCATTTTGGTGCGTTCCTAGTTCTGACAGGTAATGGGTTGGTGTGCATCCGAGAAACTGTGTTTGGGCGGCGCTCGCAGACCTGGGATGTTGGATATGAGTTGGGCGGTTCCTTTCATACGGCTCCAATAATCACGCATAATGCCCTTGGCATCAGAAGAACAAAGGCCTACCCTGTCAGTGTAAAGCCGCATTCCCACGACGCGTGGTGTGACAGTACGCGCCTTTCATCTTTTACCGCCTGGCGGTGGGTCGAGGTGCGCCGTCCCTGCTTGCATATGCGGCAATGATGAAAGGCGTCCACAACCACGCGCCGAGGGAACGCACCTTAAAGCGTTAAAGTACTGACCTTCAGTACCAACGGTAACCAGTTCGAGTCAGCCGAAAGAGGGATGTAGGCGATGAATGGAAAGAAATCGGTGTCACTTTTTTGACGAAATATCTCAGCAAGCTTGAAAAACCGAAAACACTCAATTATGCAGCATGAAATAGCTATTAATATCAATAAATAATGGGAACGTCAATTAGCAGTGTTAACTGTCAGTGTCAGGCCTCCAATACCAAGGGTAACTGGTTCGATTCCAGCCTCGGGCATGGATGGTTTTAATTAAATGTAATCTTCATTCTGAGTTGTCCATACTACAAAGAGTAATAATGATACAAGCGAGGTAGAGACACATACTAGCGCTGACAAAATACGAAGTGTAGATAGCTGTACAGCCGAAGAAACAAAATGCAAAAAAGCGAAAGAAAAAGAACGGGCAGCCAATATTTGACACGTGGTTGTGGAATGTATGTTAATGAGTAAATGAATTCACCATATTCAATGTAAATTATTCAATAACACAATGAAACAAGGTACAACCGACATACAGTTATAAAATCCGTAGTATTTCTCCAATTATTATTACTATTATTTAGAGTTATTAAGATTTGCCAAAGACGTGGCAATTAGAGACGAAAGGGGGATATAGTCAGAGAATGAAAAGAAATCGGTGTCACCTTTTTGAAGAAACAATTCGGCAGGCTTGAGAAAAGGTGTAAAACCGAAAATTCGTAATTTTGCAGGATTACATAGCGATTAATATCAACAAATAATAGGAAAGTAAACTATTTAACATCATGTAACTTCTATAAATTCCAAAGTAAATGATTATTGCAAAAAAAGTCTTCATACATTCCCGAAAAGTCAAAAGGTCTCAGTACGCATGGTATTGGAGATCTTTGGCGAATCTTTCAAGAAAAATCAATCTACGTGACTAATGTTTTCATTTATGTAATTAATTTTCCTAACAGAAATGGGTACGCATATTCACAAGCAGATGGCATATTAAACACATCAAAATTTTACATTTATTATTTTAATTGAATGCATAATTCAAATGTCTATCTATCAGAAACATGCTAGTCTTCGATTGTTATTCAGTCTACCATCACATATTATGAACTTTTACTATGTGATATTCCTGAAATTTTCTAATTTATCTACCATTTGGATATTACAATCAGCAACGCACATTGCTGGAAATAATGTGGAAGGATTTCTATATAAAAAAAATCGTATGGGGCTTTACATCTTATGGAGGTAGAGGCCTTTACCGGCTGAATAGGAGTTGGAGGATAATAAACAGGAAGGAATTTGGCCAATGCCTTTCAAAGGAACCATCACGGTATTTGCCTGGAGTGATTTCGGAAACAATGAAAACCAATGAAAATCTGGATGGTCGGAAGCGGATTTGAACTTGCGTCTTCTCGAATGCCAGACCAGATTTTTTTTTTTTCCTTTTATAATGTTATAAAAGATGGAATTGGTCACGACACACACATTACAAGTTGGTTCTATTTCGGCGCATCCAGTTTACAGAAGTAGGTAGAGATATCATAAAAGAAAGTATTGTTATTTTCATCATTAGATAGTATTAATAACGGCGGAATGCCTAAGTTGGCTCTTTGCACAACAAACTTTTCACTTGTAATATTTTTTCCTTTTCTTTAGCCTTCATACCACCTTACATGGCGGTAATGTTGTTATCGGCAGAAAATTCAATGTAACTGGCAAAGCTGATCTGTTTTCAATTCACATCTTAAAGGGAACTCTTTTAAAAGTGAAATCAATCATTTAAGTTTAAGGATTACGTAGTCTGCCGTAATCGTCTCATATGAATGTAATGAAAATTAAATGAATCTTAAATGCTCCCTTCCAAATCACGTTTATTTCTTCGTTTCTACCAGCTACGAAATAAATTTCTTTAATCAGTATTCTTATTGGAAGTTTAACCTTTGCTCAGTATTCCCTAATCCGTTTCCGGTGTACTTCCTTCAATATTCCTGTACACATTTTGCCAGTTTCAGCTTTTTTTTTTTTGGAAAACCTGACTTCAGGAAATCACGCTTTCTGATATCTTCAGCTGCGATCCCTACTTATTATAAATCTCATTAAACCTCATTGAACAAGCCTCTTGGATTTCTTGTCCACTTACACTAATCACAAACCAAAAAGTCAAATAAGGAATATGTATGAAATTCAAATATACGTCTAGAATTTTTATTTGGTAGCTTTAGTACTGTAAAATTACAGCTACAACGTTATTTTCCTATTTTTTCGCTTTTTATTTATTGATTTGAATTAATCAAAATCAAGGGAAATGTAATTTCGCAGAAACGCAACGTTTTTTTTCTAATCGAAGGGTGACGTCAAAGTACACGTTCATATTATAAACGAAGGCGTAGTTGCTGGGAGTTTTTATAATTTTATGATTTATGGTAATTTATCAGCATAATTAGTGAAGTATTGCAATCTTGGAGTACAAGCTGCAAGGTAATTAAGTGATAGATGTTTGAATTAATAATTTTTTCCCATTAGGGCAGTAGATAAGTATTAGATACATCAAGACACACACCGGAGTAAGCGACAATTAAATACATGTCTGGTATATTAGCAGAGTTTGTGATAAAGTAAAAATGCACCCCCTGACCAGAATGACAAATGATAGTTTTTGTTACAGGTAAGACACATTGAATCATACCTTCCGGAACGGGATCACTGAAGCATTGTACTTTACAGGCCGATATCGCCTAGCAGAGACCACCTGTACGTGTTTCTCGTTATGAGATTTCTGGTGAGTAAGGCCCTTCTCACACGAAGCTACGCAAAGGAAACGGAACTGAACACAGACTGAAATTGCTTACTAGTTACTGACCAATGTTCACACACGATGCTACTCAAATCTCTGTAATTTCAGTCACTCGTGAGATTTGAGCGAGGCGACGATTTCTTCTGAATCAGATGAGGATGTTATATTATTCAAAGAAGGAATAGGAGATTTAAAAAAAAAAAATTATAAACAAAAGCTTTTGCTTGGAAAACTACGAAGTGATGAAAATACAAACGATTTCTCGTTCAACTATAGAATGTACATTTGTCATGATGTAAAAATTTCAAGTGTTTTACAGTCACATACGATGTAATGACTAACAAAAAGTGATTAATATACGAAAATCAGCTTGCACAATTGTCAGGAGTGGGAAAGGAGTCCTGTACATTCCGATTAAATTTGGAAATAATGCAACTTACGCACTACACATAATTCCGCTGTCACAACTTAAAATTAGTTTTCGTTCATCGGCATATTACACCAAAAATTATTTAGCCAATTACATTATTACTCCATAAAGAGCACTTCCGTGGCAATGGAGTTATATTATGTAATTTAATTTAAGAATCTGAAGTGTTTATATAAAATATTATTCAATGCTCTTTGTTAAAAACATGTTTACATAGCTGATAAATTAGCTTTCTGTCTGATAACACTCCATGCTTTTTCTGTGTCAACTTTCCATGAATATTCACTCAACCTGTAGTTGCATAAACACGGATGTTTCTCGATTTCAGCAACAAGGTTTAAATTTATTATCTGATCCGCCATTTTTATAGAGAAACTAGTTGAAAACTAGCAGCGCGGCACCTGGAATGCTGCGTCGCTTCGAACTATTCGCGAACGCGTTGCAGACTGGTTTCCAACCGATCGCCCCGTGTGAGAGCCTCCATACAAACTCTAGTGCTGTGACTGGAAAGAAACTGACTTGTGATCCTAGTTCGTAACTGGTTTCTTTTCAGTAGCGCCGTGTGAGAAGGGCCTAAGTCATCAAAAGCAAAGTTGAAGGCAATGGCGAATCTGCGACGCCTTCGGGTGATCGTTTTCCACGTGCAATGCGGGTCTGGAGACCTCCTTGCCATATGTCACACGCGGCACATCCATCAGAAGTGGTTCACCTTCGCGTCTTCCTACACACCGCCAGCCTCAGCCTGGCCCAAGGAGATCGCTGCCGGAAACGGCAGTATCTCTTCTGCGAGTTAGTTAGCGTTTCCTAACGCCGTCAGCACTGCAGAACATCAAGGACCCCAGTTTCCATCTTTGTTTCGGACTTTCGTCCGCGTAATGAAAACCACCCTACTTTACGTACTTCACACCAAATAACACACAGAAACATGCAGAAAAGGCATTGCATACTACGTCGATGGCCTTAAAATACCCTCACGTGATGATGTATATTATCCTGGTCGCAATGGAAGGGGTAGTAGAAGACATAGAAGGTAAGATCAGTTTGGGTTTTAAAAAAATTGCTGTTCAGGGGAAGCAATTCTGGCCTTAAGATTAATGCTTGAAGGGCGGATCAAGAAATACAAAGATACTTTTATGACATTTGTTGATTTAGAAAAAGCTTCTGCTAATGTTAGGTGGGGCAAGATGTTCAAAATTTTAAAGAAGTAAGGCTTAAAATATCGAGATAGAAGAATACTTTATAAACTGTATAAGAATCAAGTGACTGTAATAAAAGCAGAGAATTATGAGAGGCAAGCATCAGTTAAAAAGGGTGTGAGACAATGTTGTAGACTATCTTCGTTAATATTCAACTTGTATGTAGAGGAAGCAATGAAGAAAGTAAAAGAAAAATTTCCATGTGGCCAAAGTGTTCAGGGAGAAAAAATCAGTATACTACGATTTGCTGATGACATTGTCTTGTTAGCAGAAAGAGCTGAGGATGTTGAGATATTACTGAATGGCGTGAACAAAATACTGGTGGAAGATTTTTAACTGAATATAAATCAAAGCAAGACTAAAGTGATGAAATATAGCAGAAATGATACCAAAACTAGTAGATTAAATACAAAAATAGGATAGAATGCAAATGGAGAAGTAGGTGAATTCTGTTACTTGGGAAGCAAAATTACAACCGATGGCTAAAGCAGGAATGATGTTAAAAGCAGAATAGCATTAATGAAAAGAGCCTTCATGAAAAAGAGAAATCTTTTAGTTTCAGATATTGAACTAGGAATTAGAAAAAAACTTTTTAAGACTCTATGTGTGGAGCACAGCACTTTATGGTAGCGAAACACGTACTTTAGGTATACCGGAAATAAAGAAAATTGAAGCATTTGAAATGTGGTGCTACAGAATAATGCTGAAAATTAAGTGGACAGACAAAGAAAGAAATGAACGAGTTTTGGAATTGATGGATGTGAAAAGAAGTTTATGGAAGCAGCTTACAGAAAGAAGAGACCGGCTGGTAGGTCATATTTTGAGACATGCTGCATTGATTAATTTGTTAGTGGAGGGAACAGTCGAAGGTGAGAACTGTAGAGGAAGACAGAGATTAGAATATATGAAGCAGATAATTGAGGACGTGGGTTGTAAGGGATATGTGGTGATGAAGGGGTTAGAACAAGATAGGAAGGGATGGAGGATTGCATCAAGTCAATCGAAAGACTGATGAAAAAAAAAGATGGGTAGTAGCGTCATTACGATTCGTACACAATTATTACGGCGTGGTGACTTGCGCAATAAGTAATGGGGTGACAGGTAGACGATAAAGTGTCCTGAAGCTGAAAATGACATTTCGAAGTGAAATTTTATATCAAAATGATGGCAACTGCTTGAATAAGAGGCGTAATGTAATCATTATACAAGTTCCTGATTGCTGCCAAACGAATTCGCGTTTAATTTCCACAGGAAAGACACTTTGATCTTACGTTGTGGTGGTACCCGGTTAAGTCCATTGAAAATCAGATTTAACTGACTAATAATTTAATTAACAAGACAGAATAGACAACTGACGTATATTTTTGTTTTTTCTGAGAAATCACGGCACTCCGTCTGCCCAGTGATGGACCACACAATTCTCAATTGATGTAATCTCTAGAGTAGTTTGATAGCATACGTTATACCCGGTGATTGGTCATGCACCTCGGTCCGTAGAGTGAGTAACTGCGGACTAGATAATTAGGTCAATGAAATCGATTAATTTTTCTTTGAAGTTCAACATCAATATTGGCTTAGCAGAATCATTCAGCCTACTGTCAATTGAATGGTGATGATGTCACCATAACCGATGTACCAGGAGACATTGTTTGTCATGGAGCCAATTATATTTTGAAATTATCTAGGAAATGTGAACTTGAGTATTTACACTTTCCTTCTCCAACGAGAAGGTGTGTGTAAGTATTACTGTTTTGTTTGTTTAAATGTTATGTATGTTTATGTGTTAAGTCTAGTGTATTGTTTGCGTTATGAATTAATGAACGATGCGAGAAAGGAGAGGGTGAAATCAGGTGGCAGCCCATTCTGGCCTACTCTTCCGAAAGACACAGAGGAGACAGCCATGTTGAACGTCCCCATATGACAAATGAATAACCGTCGTGTACCCTCATCCCAACACACTCCGTAGAGATTTGGGATTCATCCAAAGACTTCGGTACCCAATTTGGTGGTTATCAATCATGCGCTATCACGTCTCTTATCCTCGTACGTAAAAGCATTGGAATTCTGATGATTTCAATGACCATACTGCTATTTATTCATCAAAGAATTATTCCGATTGCGTAAAATAAAGTTAGAGATGAATGTTGCAATTATTCGTTAATTTGTTATTTCTTTGTCGAAAAATCAGTACGATGATCGCTTCCGCCCCTTTACTATGGGTTAATTTGTTCGAATACAGAAGTGAAAGGAATTTTCACCATATATTACCTGGTCAGCGGGTAGGAGAGGTGGTAATGCACAATACCTGACAGTCAGAATGTAAACGAAAGACATTTGGTTTAATTCCAAACCTTTTAGCAGTGCATATCAACGAGCTACGTTGATGGTGGTTTGTCCGTTACATGGAGATGCTTTGCGTGGCAATTAGCATCTTAGTTCCTTTCGGAAGTGTTGGCCATAATCGGTCGACAGCAAGGCTCATTCTCGTGTATAGTTCATTCCAATATCAACTGCTGTGGAATTTAACAATAATCACATTGTTATGGCCCAATGAAGGTGGCCTCCAATTAACGTCTGTATTTACCTAGAAGTAGAGATGAACCTAGATGATAGTCCAAACCAAAGAGGCGTTCCAGGAAGGCTTCGCAGAAAGGAACATAACAATAGAAGAAAACTATATTTTTGAATATTAAGTGCAAAATCTATGTCTTAAATCGAATCTGAGTTCTTCCTATTTCCGCGGTGGATTTTCCATTTTAAACAAATCAAGAAGGTATTTCAACTAAAATACAACGTTCTTCAATTTTTTCAGGTTATTAGAAAGTTCTGAATGTTGTCTGAATTCAACAGAATGGACTTAATCAAATATCTTATTTTTTTAAAGGAGAAAACACTCGCTCGAATATTGTAGCATTTTCTGACGAATATATTCCCTGGTGGATTCCGTGCCATTTTAGACAGTTTCACAGAAATATACACATATTTTAAGAATTGAGTTACTAGAACAGCCATCCTAATTGTGCGATTGGATTAATTAATAATTTTTCTACATTCTAATCTAAGCAAATTGTCTTCCGTTAAAGTTATTGCGTATTCCTTATCCATCAACTTCTGAAAATTTTACATGCATCATTTTAGCTGAAAATTAGTAAGTTTTACTTACTATCTGACACTTTTATTTCCTTGCCCATGGACTATGGAAACGAGTAAAGAGTAGGCACAATTTGCAAAGTTGCCTGCTGAATTTGACGTGGTATAAAACAAGGTTATTTGCTTCCTTTCATGACCTTCAACACGCAATGAAATCACTGGCCTCAGAGGCCTTATTACAAGTATTTTTCTAGCAGTAACGCCTACGTTATCTAAGTGAGAGTAAATTTATGGCACAGTGGGTATCATTTTTCTGCTTGTGCGGAACGTATTGATTTTACGCACAGTCGTGTTTATTGACGTTGTCAGTGCATCACTATACCATCACTAGTACCAGCTTTATGTAATTTCTTTTCTACATTTTCTCAGTGTTGCTAAGCTGTTCTCGAAAAGCATACCTGAAGGTGTCGATACTACACTTCTGTATTTACTGCAGTCTGACAATTGAACCACTAAGAAAAGTTTGTGCGTTCATCTTTGAGTAATATTTCTTTTCGCGTTATATTTTATATGTAATTTTCGAAATGTTGTGGTTAGAGCTTTAAGGGAACACTCAAGTAATACAAATTTCGTTCCTGTTAATTAAGAATACCAATCCTGTGAATAGGAAATAAAAATGATAATATTTTGTATCAATTTACAATTTAGCAGTTTCACAACACTCTTGTTTCTTATGCAATCTAATAAAACAATGTATTGCATCAACGGCAATAATTTTTCGTTCTGTATCCGCCGCTTGGAACACAACGAAAATTAATAGATAGTTTCACTTAGCGAAGATGTTTCTAGTTCTTAACTTAAAGTGCTCAAATGATTTACAGAACAAATAGCGTGTAATAACTGTTTGTTATCATAAAACTAATCTTATTAAGTTAGTAATTAACGTTCATTAATTAGAAATCTGTGCAATAACTGTACGACAGTCATAAAAGACGGTTTTTACAAATAACTATGGTGTGATTTGATTTTTCAGTTTGTAAAACAGTTATTTCTAACAAATCATAATTGATAGTGAAGAACAAATAATTTCTAAGTCTTTTAACATTTTGGATTGTGACGCTGATGCAATTTGGCAGAACTGATGGCTCAAATGCTTGGGGCATCGTGATAATGTTCGGCGCCTTCCTCGGATTTATCTGAGTCGAAACCCAGCGGCGGCAATGCAGAAAGGCAGAGGTTAAAATCCGGTGTCATCCAATTCAGCAACTATCTTCCGAAAATACTAAGGGAGCCACAAAGCTTAACATCGCTATCCGATGGATGAATCATCATTAACAATGCTGTAAGAAAATATAACCACGGACAGCGGGTGGAGGTTCTAATCACTAGATTGTGTGCCAAAACACCAAGTGTGAAAACCCAAATCTTCCCGCAGTGCGTATGGATTGAGGTGATGGTTATTCGTTCTTGGGATAAGGGTGTTGAACCTGATGGTCTTCCAGCCATACACGTGGAGGCCGGGCCTCAAGGAAAGAGCCTGCGGTCCAGACATCAGGGATTTCATCGATGTAGCCCTGCGCACACATGCGACATAAATCTTCAAGGTTTTCTCAGTCTCGCAGGCAGCCTCTAGATGGCAACATCCGATGATGATCACGCATTGGCTACTCTTAGTTTGTTAATCGCGGCAAGTAGCGCTAAAACCCGCGCAAAGCAACGTATCAGAAGAAGTGTATGGTAAAGATTGGCTACTCAAAAGAAAAAAATATTCTCACACAAATCTTCTTTCGGAATTGAAGTGTTTTCCCAAAAATTTTCAAAATTACTTGAGGATGGACGAAGAAACCTATTTACATCTGTTATCACTAGTCACTCCATTTATTAAAAAGAAAGATACGGTTATGCGGAAAGCAATTTCGCCGCATGAAAGACTTATCGCTACGCTGCGGTGTTTGGCAACGGGAACAAACTATGAAGACCTCAAGTTTTCAACAATAATTTCTGCCAGGGTTCATCTTCATACATTTTTATAAATTCCTCCTGTACACGGACCATCACGAAACTGAACAGTACAAACAAACCAGAGAACCAAAATCACTGCACACACAGGCATTCACTAGGAATCCTCGAAGGCCGACTGAACGCAGGACACACACGCTGAGGTTCTTAACCTCAGTTCCGGCCTTCGAGGAAATAAGATTCTTTTTCGGTGAGGATTTGGTCGCATCAGCGGGTCACTGTGGTGCGGCCACGGCCTCAAGAAAATGCCCACATACGTTCCGGGATCGCTCAAGGCCGGGACCATTCCGTCCAAATCCCGAGGGTTTCCCGTACGTGTGTGGCGAAAGAGTGGCTGAATGGACTGACATCTGACTTCAATTCTCCCTTCTTTCATCATTATATGTATACAACACGTAACATAACCACAGTAATTAATACATTTTAACAACATTAAGAGTCATTAGTTTCCACCCAAAAAATTAAGTATATCTCAAATAGGTATCCCATTTCGGTTATGTAAAAAATAACTCCTCAAATACATTAAAGATAGGATTATGATTGTCACGGCAACGATGCAATTTGTCTACTGACTTTCGACAATATTATTTGACATAGTCTTGTTAGAACAGTGTGTTACTATAATTTCTCTTTGTTACAATAGGTAGGAAATTGATTATTCAATTTGCGAGTCCAAAAATTGTACAACACACATGTTCATCTTTCTTTTTCTTTTGGCAAAATTGGTTTTGAAACCAATGAAACAGATCAGTCGACTTCAGATATAGGCCATATCTTAAGTTCGCACCACACTAAAAACTTATTCGAAATCAGAATCACATTTTGTAGGAAAACATCTTCATTTTATTACCCAACATGTTTGCCATTCACTACTAGAAGCGTCCATTGGTCGTTTTACACAAATCAGTAATCGTTGTGTTTATTTCTTTCTGCTTAGGGCTTAATTCGTCTTCAACGTCAAGGTCATAGGTGGTAGTGGGTTTAGAACAAGGAGCGGGAAGGAACCATCCACGTATTCACCAGAAGTGATTTCGGGAAATTGTAGGAAAACAAAATCTGGATGGCCAGACGGGGATTTGAACCCGCCCCCTCACACCCGCTCATTCACAGTACTTGGTAATAATCCTTGTTCTTTACTGTTATGTCCTTCCAGTTTGGCTATGGCTCAAAATACATATGACAACTGACGCTTTGATCGTGCCAACATCCCACGTTCACGCCAACTTTATTCTCTCTCTCGTTTGCCCACCCCACGCAACAGCAGTGTGCTAATCCAGGCCAGCGACACAACACTACCGTACAGTGTTACAAACTCAACATTATCATCAAACTTGATAAAACAAAACTTATTAAAATTTTCATATGAAAATGGAGGAGAGAGCCTTGTTACCTGAAAAGCTCAAAACAGCGAATACAAAACTCTGCCTACCTGTTTGTTATTCTAAATGTGTCGTGCAGAACATCCAGACAGGGCTTTTCAGGCAGTTCTCTGTATTAATATATGTGAATACTGAGTTTTACTCCTTTTTGCATCCTTAAATGCAAAACAGCACAACAAATTTGTATAAACCTTGTAGCAAAAGAGAATTACTTTTTCATACTTTAACATGTATCCCTAATGCCATCTCTATTGGTGACGCTATAAGAATGTATAGTAAAATCTGTATTTCGACATGGTGCAACATACACTGTATATATATATATATAAGACAAATGCATTATTATTTACATATATATATATATAATGAATTTGTCTTTTTATTCTACCAGCGAAGTCTTTGTTCACACAACGAAACATAGAGTTTCTAATCCTCGTTAGCTTTACCGTAATTTAAATTTCACAATTTCCTTACCTATTATTGTGTTGATTTTTGATATAGCGGTTTCATTAACGTTATCCGTGTATTCTGGGATACAATTTTTCAGAAATCTTAAGAAGTTAGTAACCGAAGTTACGTTGTCATAACCGTGGAGGAAGGAAAAGAGTGCAGGCGACGAAAGGGACCACGCACTCGAGTGAATTCGGGTACAGAAAAGTGGGGTGGGGAGATCGCCATATTGGATTTCCCTGGAAACACGGAGAATGCACAAACATCTCAAGGGGACATTTTAGTTTTTCCCGGCGTATTGTTGAAATAAATAACTTTTGGGTTAAAAGAATTAAATAAATCAATCAACCGGCAGAAAATCCGAGAGTTATTTATTATCTCAAGGGGATTTTTCGAAAGCCATAGCGCCACAATTTGATGATTGATTATTATGTAACTCGACGAGACAAATAAAAATTCAAGAATAAAATTTTCTGATAACCTGCTTAGTTTTCGAGATATACAACCTCAAAAGTGAGGTGTTTGCGATTGAAATTCAGAAGAAATATTTCCTCAAAGCCGAATTTGATGATAGATTCTTATGTAATACGACGAAACAAATCGAATGTAAAGAATAATTTTTTGATATCTCGCTTAGTTCTCGAGATATACTGTCTCCAAATTGATGTGGTTAGGTTGGGATGAGGCACGGATCAAAAAATTATTTTGCCAAAGCCACTACGAACTACACGCTGGACATGCAGACTGGATATTTTATTGTTTACTTCCCTTTGTGGTTAGGTTGAAACACGACCTGGACCAGAATAAAAAATCACCAAAACCACAAGGAACTGTACCTATTACTAATTTTTGTTAGTCGATATCTCGAGAGCTAAAGGATACATCAAAAAATTTTACTCCTGATTTTAGATTAGTCTCGTCGGTTTACATGAGAATCAATATCATCGCCACGGTTATGATAGTGCTTCCCACCATAAAACATAAAATTCATTGCGAACTGCAGACTTTCAACACTTATTCCTAATAAGGCAGAGTAGTAAGATATTCTGACTATGTTAACTACACCAACAAATAGTTGAGAACAAAGTCATCCTCTTGAGAGCAGTGAAAAAATCTATAATGATAGTACCTACTCTTTCAGATAGATTAAACACTTTAAATACAATTGCAATGTGACTAACATATGGAACGATATTCCAGGTTGTTTCCTACCTCGTTCGTTGGTGCAATCGTATGCAACACAAGCTAGCATTATCAAAAAAATTGAAGTATTAGAAAAATAAATAATCACAGCAGCAAACACAGTGCAAACAGCTCAATGTTTTCGGAAATCTGATATGGCTGCCGCGCATGCGCAATAGGGGCTGAGTGTTTACAATAGGCTTCACAGATATAGCGGTATTTCGCCTCCACTATTTTCCTTCCTCCATGGTCATAACACCAGACAGAAACCAAAGAATGGAATGTTATGTATGATGCAGTAAGATCTTTGTTGTGTATCTCCGTATAAGAGTATTTTTCTAAGATGCAGTATGATATGTGGCGCTCATCTCAGTACAAACAAATTGACTTTTCTTGCTCCCATCCCCGGTCACGTAGAGTTAAAAGAAGATTGCAGATTTTAAACTAGATCATAATCTTTTAAACTGTGAAAACGCCATCGAAACTGGTATGGTAGTTTTTGCGTGACACTTCCGCAAATTCTTTTACAGATGTCACTTAGAGATTTGTAACAGTACTAATACAGTAGATCAGTGGTTCCCAATTAGGGGTAAGCGTACCCCCAGGGGCGTGTCCGGACAAAACCGCGAAGTGACAAAACCGCGAGGACAAAACCGCGCAGACAGAACCGCGAACGGACAAAACCGCGAACGGACAAAACAGCGAAACGGACAAAACCGCGAAACGTGGATGTTTCTTCCATTTTAAACAGTGCATTTGGCGAAAAATTCAGGAAATACCGGGATTTCAAGAAAAGTACAATGACAAAGAAGACATCACGTTTCAAACAAAGATAAAGAAACTTGCAGCAATTGCCTTTCTTCCTGTATCAGAAGTCATCTCTGTTTATGAAGAACTCTGTGATAGGGAGTTTGCAGACGAGGAATTCTCTCCACTTTTGGATTACATTGATGATACATGGATTGGACGTATTCTTCGAGGAAATCGACGACGAGAACCACTATTTCCAATCGAAATTTGGAACCAAAACCAGAATGTTAAAAATTCGTTAGAGAGAACCAACAACTCCGTCGAAGGTTGGCACAATGCTTTTCGGTTATTACTTGGATCAAGCCATCCTACAATTTGGAAACTCATAGAAGCTTTCAAGAAGCAGCAAAATCTGACGGAAGTTAAATTGGTGCAATATGGAAGGGGAGATAGAAAAATACAGAAAATGACATATGCGAGAGTCACCAAGTTGATTTTCAATTTAGTTAGTGAATATGATTGTAGCGATGCACAGAAATTTCTTTCTGGTATAGTTCATAATTTCGATTATTAGATAGTGTGCTTGTGTATTTTGTTACAATTTATATTAACTTATTAATGGTTTATTGATGTATATTTCGTATAATCCATCTATATTGTATTTTTATTTTCAATAATATTCATGCTTTTGTGTAATTTTTTTAAATAAAAAAAATAATGGGGTGTTACGTAGATCACCTCCTCGTGGTGCACCCTGGGTAACGCTAAGAATCTACGAACTCATGTGGTTTTATGTATTCCTGGTTTTTCTGCATTCGCGGTTTTGTTCTTTCGCGGTTTTGTCCGTTCGCTGTTTTGTCCGTTCGCGGTTTTGTCCGTCGTGGTTTTGTCCGTCGCGGTTTTGTCCGTCGCGGTTTTGCCCTAGAACCCCCAGGGGTACGTGAGGTTTCTTCAGGGGGTACGCGCGGTAGTATCTTGGCTAAGGTGATCACTAAAATAATTGAAAAAATCCACTTTTATCAGCCAAAAGAAACATTACTATCACCCAAATATATTTTAAGATAAACTGTGTTTGTGTCAATTATATCATTGTAATCCTGTGGTTGTGAGAAGCACTCTACTGGGATGAACGGATTCATTTATTTATCATTTCAGCTGTAAGGGGTACGCGCGGTTGAGCTCCTTCTCGCAGTGGTACTCGGGAAAAAATAATTGGGAACCACTGCAGTAGATTAAACAATGTTCACAAAACTATTACAACTGTTACAAAATGTTGGACCGCAATACCCGGAAATGTGTTGTTAATATAGAATTTAATATTTTTTACCTTTGTGACTAGTATTTTGTATTATATAATCATTAAACAATTTTATAGGTATCTCGTTTAAATGAAATACATAAGTCTAATCACTTTCAAGTATTTTTTTTAATAAAAATGACATTTGACTTTGTACAAAGATACTACGTACAAATCTAAACAAATGCTCCAGTGATTATAACTTACATCACCTTCAAAACTAAGCTTTTCGAATCTAAAACTCAACTAACTAAATCCTCTCTGCCGATCGCTTAAATAGGCGTTACAGAAAACATTAATACTAACAATTACAAAACTTTAATCAATGTTTCGTGTATAATATTGTTTTTGAATATATCACATAGCATTTACATAATTAATCTTCATAAACAATGTTCATTCACACAAAAACACAGTTAATTACAAGAAAAATATACAAAATCATATTTAATTATCTCCCAGCTTGCTACGCATAGTTCTTAAAATAAAATTTCATTCAATGCTGGGTCTAAGGGCCGTTATAAGTTGTTCACAGCTAGTCCAATATCTACTTCGCGTCATCTGCACTGCATTATCAAATTATTCCCACTTCTGTGGAATATTGTTGGCCTTGCAGATGAAATAAAAACTACCCTAATCCCGCTTCCCAGAGTTCCTTTTGTCTTCCCTTGAGTCCCTCTGGTCAGATTCTTATGTTTCGAAATAGAAAGTCCAGTGGATTCAAGCCAAAATAATACGAACCTTTCATCAGCTTTCGCCGCGTGCTTCATCAAAGTGTCTACATACGGTTGAAGACTCTATCTTGTGGTGTCTGATGAATTATACTGCACATATAAATATGACATCTGCAGACATCAGGATAATTGCAAAACACAATTAGCTTTCACCTATTTAGCAAAAGCTTTGTAGCGTCATCTACATAAACATATCAAATGAGTTATATTGTAGCAATAGAGCAACAAAACATTCAACACGGAGAATAATAAAACACTCAGCACCGCAGGAAGCCAGTAAAATAAATGCTTGACGTTAGTGGATTATAAACACGATGATTGTTATAGCGAAATTATCTGTGATGAGCGTCTGTCAGAGTTACGTGAGAGTCGTAGAACTCAAGTATCTCATCAGCATTACATTTCGAATATTATTTCAACGTCAGCAACGATCGTAAATACGTTTTAATTGTTCAGTTGATTTAACACACGTCAGCCAACGTTGCAATCTCGTTTCCGGGCTACGAAACCTGAACATAAATCTGAGCTGTCGATTGGAAAGAAATAACTCGTTTCTCAGTTGAATTTACAATGCTCTACCGTATGCTAACTAAGCTGCACCAACATCTGAGTTAATTTTGTTGTTTGCCGGACTCGATGTTATCATTGTAGTCTAGCAGCCACAGTGGGATGTCGTCTGCTTCGTGGTTCAGGGATCGTCGCTGTTTTGAAGGTGCGTAGACCAACGACCTAATGAGCGCTCCTCCTTGTACAGTGTTCGCAGAAACGGAATCGGAACCAATTACGCGATATTTTAAAGCCGGGAGAAGCGGGGAAAATGACGTAATTATAAAAGAGGGATTCCCAGAGAAGAAAGGACCTCGCTGTAGTGACACGGCGGAAATGAGTTTTGAGTGCGGGCAACGGACCAATTATGGAGCTTCCGACGCACCCTCCAATTCCGTGGACGAGAGACCGCAACGGATATGAAAACGAGGATGGGACAGATGCGACATTATTTGCAGTGCTCCGGCAAGTGTATGTACCAACAGAAACTATGTAGATATTAATAATAAAATTACTTTTACCTTTGGATACGATCCAGAACATTAAGTTCAGAAGGTTGTAACATCGCCATTGTTATCACCGTAACTAGCTTCTAAGGTACCAGTAGCAAATATTCTGAATTTATGGAAATTCTTTTTGCTATTTATACTGTTTTCGCTAAAAAAAAATATTCATCTTTGATGTATGAACACCAGTAATGGTGAGAAAGAGAAACTTTTGAGCAGTTGATAACAGTACAGCCGACTAAAATACGAAAGCTACATGGAAAGTTGTTCGTCAGTGGTAAAAAGTTATTAATTAATTGCTGTATAAATACAGATTAATTAGAAATAAATATAGATTGCTGAGAAATAGGGAAAAAAAAGATTGTATTGACTTAAACCATACTGTTCATAATAAGGAAATTGATAATTATTGATTAGATTAATTGATGCCATTATTGCAAAAAAAAAATCGACACTGCCTGGCTCAAAAACCCCGTAGGTACTTATCATATTTGTTATTAATGAGAAAGAAAATTGTTGCGCATTCGGGACGCGGGTTTGAATCCCAGTCCGGCCAATCAGATTTTGATTTTCCATGATTTCTCCAAATCACTCCTGATGAATGCCAGGATGTTTTCTCGAAAGGCCACAGGCAAATTCCTTCCTGTTCCTTGCCCTCAATACATTTGCGCCTCTAACAACATCAACGTTGACAAGGCATAAAGCCATTTCCAAAAACAAAACAAAAAAACAAAAAAACAAAAAAAAGATTTAATTACCAGTTCCTTGAATAGTTACCGTAAATTTGGTCACATAGTTACCCCTTATAGAATTGCCCCTTTCAAGATAGGAT
Source organism: Vandiemenella viatica (assembly GCA_031002005.1). Taxonomy (NCBI): domain Eukaryota; kingdom Metazoa; phylum Arthropoda; class Insecta; order Orthoptera; family Morabidae; genus Vandiemenella; species Vandiemenella viatica. The sequence goes on from JARYHS010009186.1 coordinate 82,736,390, forward strand.
GATCTGAGAAGTAATACTGAGAAAGGAATTTCAGATTTCAGTTATGGACCTTCCATTTCCTTAAATAAGTATTAGCACTTTGTTTTTTAAGTAATAAACGCAAGAACTGTATCATTTCACAGGTTTCGTTAATCGCGTTCATCATTCTACGAGGGGTAATCAGAAACTAAGGTAACAAATCCTGCAGTGAAACATGCAAATTTTATTTCACACAAACAATACAGCCATCTCATAGTACATACATTAGGTTATTTTTCAACATAGTCTTCTTATCGGTTTGTGGGATGAGTCTGAATATTCCCTCCTGGTAAATATAAACTCCTTACATGTTCGACGACATTGTCACGAAGTGTTTCACCTCCTCATCTGAAGCGATTTGTCGACCTCCTAAGTGCTCCTTCAAGTGAAGAAAAATGTGAAATTCGCTTGATGAGAGGTCCGGGTGATATTGACCTTTTTTGTGGCTTTACGCCCCGTCGACGTCGAAGTCATTAGAGGCGTGAAAGGATGGGGAACAAGGAACGGGAAGGAATTCGGCCATGGCCTTTTATAGGAAAAATTCCGGCATTCTCATGGAGTGATTTGGGGAAACCATGGAAAACCCAATTCAGGATGCCCGGACGGGGATTCGAACCCACGTCCTCCCGAATGCGAGGCCAGAGCGTTATCCACTCACCCACCACGTTCGGTCGTGATTATGCAGTGCTGGATCGGATATTATAGGCAGTACCTCTGAAAGTGACGTTTAGCTGAAGCATAGCTGCCAATCGCATGTCTTCAAATTACCGGCCACTACTAATTTCTCTATAACGGTCGACTCTACAGGAATATTAGCCTTGTAACCTCTCGTATTATCATGACAACCGTGGGTAAAACAAGAGTAACTCATTAATTTGGTAGAACTTCACTCGGCCATGAAACGGAAGGGGGTTTATACACATTTATAATTTTAATGTTGTTCACCACCTTGGTAATAATGTGGATGTTATTTTCGCTGCATGCTGAGACGAGGCAGGCATTGGTAACAGTATTTCGCACATATGTTGCGCACCCGTAATTTTGATGATGAGTGCCACCTAAGATTTTGTAGCCGTGTACTTTTCCTCTCAGACTCAGCTGCAAATCATCCTTGGTGGGTTTCTTGAACGCAGGCTATATCGACGTTGTGGTCAAGTAATAACTTTGAAAGGCAATCGCTTTTTGATCGGCTTATTCCTTCCATGTTAAGTTGGCAAACACTTAGTGAAGGTCCAAAGGTTCTTGCCTTTTGGTTCTGATAAGAACCGTTAGGTAACATGAGGATTTCTGTGCTCTGGTTGCCAGGAGATCCTACAGGATTGTCTGGCAGGCCGACTGTGTAGACTATTTAGCCGTGCAAGCACGTTGCCCAGGGTGTACCACGAGGAGGCTAGTCTACGTTACAGCCCACTTGACGTTCTTCTTGATGGCATTCCCCTCCGACACAACCCCTTCCCTAAGTATTTGGGAGTCGTAATGGATCGCACCTTGTCGTACAATAAACATCTAAACAACCTTGCAGCAAAACTAAGAACCAGGAATAATATTCTGCAGTAGTTAACTAGCACCTCCTGTGGAGTATCCGCCTCCACACTCCGCACATCAGCACTGAGCCTTGTAGTGAACAGTGTGTCACTCCACATTTTATCATATTAATAGGACCAAAGTGTGAATGGAAAGGTTGGTTGGAGAGACAGGGTATGCCACCTATTGACGGAAAGATGTGTTCTCTCTTTTCATGGCGAACGGTGGGGGTTGATAAGTGGCTGAACACCTGATTGGCAGATGGAATGTCGCGCCGCCAAATGGACAAAGGGGTGCGTCGGTCGCCGGAAGAAAAGGGAGAGTGAGCCATAGGTGGCGGGACAAGCAACACCTCTGTGCCACCTCTCTGTGGATGCAGACCAAGAAGCGGTGTAAAGTTATGAATATAAGTGTGTTTTTCAGCGGGAATTAGTGCAGTGGTTAAACTTAAAGTTTAACTAAGTTTATGGTTGCTTGGCGCCGCGGTAGGACCTCCTGATCGACTAAGGATGGTGGTTTGGTCCATCTACACAATATCATGCAATTGAGAAGGTGAATATAACATTACCACTGAATTGTTTAGGAATCAAGACTCCAGTAAACGTTCCTGGGTGAAGCGATTCACCAGATAAGAAGTTCTCATGTCCAGTAAAATTGTTTATAATGAGCTAGTCGGACAATTTGTCTTGAATCAAGAGCGTGTAAACCTATGTCTCATGTAGGGTGGCGCCCTTCATCAAGTTTCATATGTGAAAATAAATGTCTAGTTATGTTTGTGAATCTTTTGTTCAGAGCCAATTTGACCCATTCCCCGAAAAAATGAGGTGCTTATGAAATATCAATGTAAGAAGAATTGATCTAATGTTAAAATTAATGTGAATATAAAAAATTAAATTTCCATAATTATCATTGCTATTTAAGCACAGAGACGGTCGGACCGTCACAGCCTTGTGTATTCTGCAGCTGAGTACTTCTCATCTGTCTGGATAAATAGCACCGACGTCAAAAAGATCGACACAGTTTTGAACCAAACAATGCGAATAATTAGCGGATTTATCAAGACCACCCCACTGTACTGGCTACCCGTTTTGTGTAACATCGAACCGCCTACAATAAGACGACACAATCTCCTAATTGCCCAATATAAAAAGATCTGTCATAACTTGGATCTGCCCATCTATGACGACATGGATAATCAGTTTCAGAGACTTAAATCAAGAAATCCAAGCGTAAAAACTGTAAAACAGATTATATCTGATCATTTTAATGGGAGAGAAGCTTGGAAATTGGAGTGGATAGCCTCAGCCCCACCAGAATGGCACTCCCTGTTTGACAGTCAACAGGCACTAAAGGGACTCCACCTTCCTCGCAAGACCTGGGCAGCTCTCAACAGAGTTAGGTCTGGTCATGGCAGATCTGCTTCATCTTTGTGCACATTGGGAATGAGAGATTCACCAAGATGTGACTGTGGTGAGGAAACACAAACCATCCGTCACGTGACATTTGACTGCCCACTTCGAGCCTTCAGGGGATCACCGATAGATTTTTTAATAAGTTTTTTTTCTAATTTAATTTAATTGCAATGGAGCACACGCTCCGGTGGCAATTTCCCTACACACCCAACTTCACCCTATCCTACACTCACCTACATTTACCCTCTACAAATTTTAACTTTAAATTCTTTTAACGTTTTCGGTAGATTATTCATCATTCTTCTTGGTAACTCATTCCAATCCCTGACACCATTACGTAAAAAAGAAAATCTTCCCACACCCTTGTGCCTGAAATCGATTACCAGCTTGTGGTCACGGTCATCTTTTCCCTTCCATGAACTACTTTTCATACCTACTGCAATATCTTTCCATACCTCATCGCCAGTATACGCCCTGTACACTCCCATTACCCTCCTCATCCTCCTCCTATCTTGCAATGAATCCCATTCCAGCTCCTTTATCCTATCTGTCACTGATTGCATTCTGCGATAATTTCCAGAAACAAATCTAGCAGCCCTTTTTTGCACCTTCTCCAACTCCTGTATTTGATACTCAAAATGTGGGTCCCATACTACACTACCATATTCGAGCAATGGTTTTACCAAAGTTTTGTAACCCAATTCCTTTACTTCTCTCGTGCATCCCCTCATCACTCTCTCCAACAAGTGCAGAATTTTGAAACCTTTTCCTACCACCTGTCCAATGTGTCCTGCCCAGTTAAGCTTGTAATCAAATGTAATGCCAAGATATTTACATTTCAGGTCTTCAGCAATAAATTCTTTCCCCACCTTATATTCATAATTAACCTTTTGTTTTTTATTTGTGTATCTAATTAGCTGACTCTTCTTTGCATTTATCTTCATCCCATGTTTACCAACCCAACTAGATATCCTGTCCAGATCACCCTGCAACTGTTTACAATCCTCTATGGTTTTGATCCATTTATACAGCATTATGTCATCTGCTAACAATCTAATTTCTCAAATGAAGCTTTAGATTGACTAAACCATGTTAATTTTGAATTTTAATTGTAATTTAATCTTAAATTGTATTATTTTTGTGCAATGGCCATAAGCTAAATAAATAAATAAATAATACATTACTTAGTGAAAATAATTTTGTGCGGCAACTTGCAGAAAATAGGAAACAAACGCGAGCATTAATTGAAGCCACAAATTCCAGAGATCGTAATCGAACCAGTTACTTGGAATGTGGTAACATTGCGCTACATACAACGCTGTCGGATCGTATTACAACAGTTTGTTGTCTGAATCGGAGACCCGACCCTCTGTTTCTGGCTTCTATATTGTCCCGCGTCTGACATATTCCTGCATTTCTCTTGATCCTAGTAGTCGGCAGTGCTGACATCGTTCGTAGCGGAGAGCGGCTCTGAACGTCTGTGTCAGTGGCAACACAACAGCCTGAGCTCAGCAGTCTGACGAGGCAGTATCCGATTACGTCAGTGGTGTAGCCGTACTCCACGCTCATCAGATATGGAACTGGTTGGTCTCCACCGACCGTGACTAGTCCGTAGTTACACAGGAGACGGCCGCTCGAGTGAAACGATCCATCCGCCTCCAGTAGAGCGTAGGTCGTTTCGAAACAGTGCTCGCGCCCAGGGTGCTCGAGAACAAGTAGTTTCGAGTGAACAGTAGCCGCCGATTCGCTCTGCTGGTCACGGCTCGTATGAAGATGATGTGTAATTTTGGAAATGGGCTGACATGAGATGAATTATTGCCTACACACACTCGATTTCGTGCGCTGTATGGTAATACAGGGTGTCCAGAAAAGGACTCCCTGATTTCAAAATTAAATATCTCGAAAACAAAGATCGATAGAGGAATGCAGTAAACGGTATGTTTATTGTGACAGCTGTAAGAAGTGTATACAGCAGTGTGAAATAATAGTTACAAAAGCTGCTAACAGATGTACGCTGTATAGCTCATATTACCATACATAAGTGAAATAATCGTATGAAAACAATCTTTGCAAACAATCGCATCACAATGTTTTCAAAATGTTCACCATTGGCACTACAGAGGTGGCGCAAACGAAGAATGAAATTCGCAATCACATTTCGTAGTGTCTCGACCGAAATGGATTCACATGCCGCAGAGATCGCGAATTCCAGCTCGCCCAGCGTGGCGGGATGCTTCGGGTAGACCATGTCTTTCACTGTGCCCCACAAAAAAAGTCACAGGGAATCACATCCGGCGAATATGGAGGCCAATCCATGCCTGCACCAATAAATTCGGGATATCCCAAAGCAATGACTCGATTTCTGAAGTATTCCTCAAACTGCTATATACACTTCTTACAGCTGTCACGATAAACATACCGTTTACTGCATTTCTCTATCGATCTTTGTTTTCGAGATATTTAATTTTGAAATCAGGGAGTCCTTTTCTGGACACCCTGTATGAAGGTTACAGTCAAATACCACTTTTAAGGTAACTGCAACATACGCTCAGATGTATACTAGACAGGGGAATAACGGCAGCCGAACATCTTAAGAAGGTAATCAGTTTTAGGTACCTGGTAAGTGTTTTAGAGGAAATCGGAAGGAACGATGGAGATAGAAGCGAAAAAGGGAGGCAGGAAGAGGTATTTTTAAGAATCATCAGAAGAATGATACGGAATAAGGGCGTACCACATAGATGCGAAGGAGTAATTTATCGCAGACAACGAAGAAGCGGGACATGAACAGGATACAAGTAAACGAAGTGAAATTTCTAAGTAATAGAATGGGTGTTACTAAAATGAATAGGATAAGCAACGAAACGATCAGACACAGTTAAAGAGGAAATGATAGGAAAGGTAAGACTTAGATGGTATGGTAAAGAGAAGGGAGGAGCAGAGAATACCAAGAAAATACCGCGAACTCGTGATGCTGGTAACAGCTACATTTTTTTTTTTTTTTTTTTGTAACTAAGCATTTCTTCAATTTAAAAATAATAATAATAATTATTATTATTGTATTCTATACGAACATGTGGCTAATAATCGATATATTTCACGTAATAATTAGAAGTACATTCGATTTCTGTATAACAGTTTTGTTGCCGAAATACAATCCCTATTTTAGTCCATAAAATGAAAAAGCTAAACTATACTCAGTTGTGAGATGGGTGAGTCTAATTTTTGGATTGCCGGTTTATTATACTACTCACAGCGTCATAGCTGTGTATAAAGGATTGAATAAGTTGGAATAGAAAATGTAGCGATGAACGATTCAGATCGTTTGGATACATATGAGCATGGTAGTACCTAAGCGGATTCAAGAAAGATGTGGGTATCCGGAGTGTGTAACTTCAACAACCAAATAATACTTAAGTACGACTAACGTACGCCTCTGATCTAACATTTTAGGCATGTATTAAAAAAAGGGATGAATGGGGACGAAATACAGATTAGAAGTAATTGGAAGGTAACCACTTTTTTATTGCTATCTGCTCTCTAATATTGCTGTTAGAAAATATAATGTCTTCAACTAATCAAACAAACAATTTACTGTTACTTTAAAACAAGATACAAAATTAGCACCTATCGATAGATGATTTGTTTCACAATATTAATGTAAATGTAACTAACATATGAAATTTTAAAATAAACCTCCACTCTAGTCATTTTGGTTCTGATAGGATCTATTAAAACGAATGTCACATTTCCATAGTATAAATATATGCGAATATAAATGCCGCATATCCCTTTCAATTCCAATCACATAAAGCCATTTGAAACTGCAGTAGCAGTTCAGGATATTTAATCAGTAAAAAAGGTAATAAAACGTCAAAGAGGACACTACAATTATAGGAGAGGTGAAGTGGTTTTATATACCCAGTATTGCTGGTGTAACTGAAGAAACTGAACAAACTCCGAAATTGGCTGCATCTAATAAACTTCACGAAACAATGAGCAAAATAGACTGGATGATGTCTTCAAACATAATAACCAATTTATGGTCGGCTACTTCAATGAAGAATTTTTCGAAAACGACTGACAAATGATATAAGAATAAGCTAGGGCTTCATGTTTAAATTTCCCGAAAGCTATCGCTCACTTAAGAATTCCGTGTCAATCAATAGTTTCTTTTGATGGAAGACTGCGTACATATTTTGCCTTTGTTCCGGTAATTCATTGTATCATGTGACATTAATTGACCAGGAAATCGTCAGGATTCCGAGCCACATGGGAACTGATTTCCACTGATTCTCTGCTCTCGTCTTTCATTTTTGTTATTGATAACGGAACAAAAGTGTTCCCTTCAGACTGTGCAGCGTGTAATCTGTTTTGCATAATAATTGTGAAATTCGTTGTCCCGAAGATTTTTACGGATAATCTCGTAAAACAGCAATCAATATGGCTGGTAAGTCAGCTTGGAGGTTTGAATCTGGATCCATTGCATTTATTCGGCAGTATGGTCTGGCAGATTTTGAATCTTGTTGAATGTGTAGATCAGGATAATACGTAATGTGCAAAGTACATATTAAGCCTTTTCGTATGGTGTTGTAACTCAAGGACCAGCTTGGAAGGGTCGGTCGCTGGAGTGCGACAGTCGTCCGGTGGGTACTGGCTGCTGCCGTGAACCGCTTGGTCCACCAAGCGTGCAGACCCGGGCGGATTACCTTCAGGACGACACAGATCTTACCGTACAGACTAAATTCCTGTAAACGTTTTGTAGAAACGTTTCTATGCTTATCTTGAAATCATGGAGACTAGCATTCTTCGCCATACAAGCCGACACGAATAACATCTCCGTAAGTTCCTATGAGATAGTTCTATCCCATTGTGGTAACCGAGCGTGGTGGGTGAACGGTTAACGTTCTGGCTTCGCATTCGGGAGGACGCGGGTTCGAATCTCCGTTCGGGTATCCAGATTTGGGTTTTCCATGGTTTCCCCAAATCACTCCAGGCGAATGCCGGGAAGCTTCCTTCAAAAAGGCCATGGCCAAATTCCTTCCCGTTCCTTGTCCCCCGTCCCATCCCGCCTCTAATGACCTTAGCCGTCGACGAGGCGTAAAGCAAAAAGTAAAAAAAAAAAAAGACATTGCGGTAGCGTGGTGAGGATTGCTTTACACACTAGATTTATGTCATATAAATGATGTTATGAAAGATACATTGTATATTGAAGATAAAGCTTCTATGCGAATTATCTATCGGAGATAATATTGTAGTTAAGCTTAGGCTGTTACTTGATGATTCAAACGTCTGAATTAATGTAAAGCGAGTATAGTATTCTGAACTGGGGAACGTCAGAATCTTCTGTGTGAGTCATACTATGTCAGATTCATAATTAGGGCGGCCAGTTCCTTTCCTTTATGATATTGTTTGCTTGTTGACGACTGTTGTTAAATCTAGTGTGTTCCCTGTGTTGAGAATGAAACCATGTGACGGCAATTCAGGTCTACTCTTCCGAAAGATAACGTGAGCCGCCAAGTTTAACTTCTCCAGTCGACTGACGAATCACCATAAACACTCTTTGCAGGCCTTACCTACCCATTGCGTAGAAGTTTGGGATTTAACCAAAGATTTTGGTTCTCGGTGTGATTTTTAAGAATCATGCACCAACACCTCTTCTACTGTGCTTGTTAAGCTCAGAATAACAGACCGTACAGTATTGGTGCCTCAATTACGAAGCTAAGGATTAACTTATAATAGGGTATTTCCGATCATCGTTGGACCTATGGTATCGGGGATGCTCAGTATAAATCTTAATATTCAATTTCTAGCCCCGAAGAAAGAGACAGGGCTGGAATGACCAGTTACCACAATAAGTTTCGCAACACTCATTATAAGGCAAGTTAAGAAGAGCCTTGGAAGCCATACTTCAACAAAAATTATTCGGCTTCATTAACGACAAATATTTCGCCGGTCCTGGCAACGTAGAGCGCTCTGTCCTCGTGTTGTAACAGCCGCCGTTTCGAGCTTGGCTTCTGGCATGGGTGGTTTTGCGTAACTTTTGAGCTCCTGTTATGTTGTCCATACTGGAGAGTAAACAAAAATGATGGTTATATGATAATTATACACTGCTAGACACATAAAACACAAAGCTGTTTAGCTGACTGAACTAAATACCAATTTATCGTATATATATATATATATATATATATTGTGTGTGTGTGTGTCAAGTAACATTATTCTCCACTGTCCACACTAGACCACAGTGAATAATTTTAGAGACTCAATACCAGGGCCAACTACGTGTGGATTAAATTTCATATTTATGTCTAAGATCGATATGCGGGTATCAAGTATCAAGTAATAATCAAGAGCACCAGCCCTGTTGGCCGATGTGGCTGTGACACAATGATGGTGAATAGAATTTTCATCATTTCAGACTTGGCCAGCAGAAAGGTAGAGATGTTGCTGCACAGTTCCTAATCATCAGATTGAGTGCCGAAATCCTGTGATTAGTCCCAAACCTCTCCTTAGTACTTAAAGGAGTAACATCTCATAGTACTGTTGGTGATTCGTCCGCCAGATAGTGACGTAGAACTTTACAGCCCCTTTAACACCTTTCGATAGAGAAGAACTGACTGGGCTGTCTTGAGGTTTCATCCTCTAGCTACGGTGATCTTCATATTATACGATATTAAACAACACTCACCACTGTCACCTACACGCATACAATAAACGTTTCACTGGACGTACCATCGCTGTATCCTGGCCTACTGTTCCCTCGCTGGAGGATCAAAGCCACAATCTTACGTATTAAAATACAGCTAAAATAAATACCACTGGCTGCTACGTATTGATTGACTGCATGATCGCGAAGGTTAATTAGGTCGGGAGAAAGGCACTTCTTGCGGTATTGGCATCATTAGTAATAACTGTAGCTGCCAAATGAACGGCTCGTCGGTTTCAATCTGTGCTAGAACGTGACTAATTTTAATTAAATTCTGTATTATTTTTGTGGTGGGGGAGATAAATTAGATACGTATAGTAATAACTGAAATTGAACAGCCGTGTTTATGGCATAATGAGATGAAAGGGAAATTGGTTTAGGCATGAAACGTGCTCATGATTTCCATTGGGTATCCATGGCTTGTAAACAGTTGTGTTCATAATCAACCTAAGTGCGATGAACAATTCAACAAGTCCTGTATCTTGGCCCCTAACGTACTAAGTCCACTGATACTGGTCATGAAATTTTAAAACAAAAGAAAAACATGACTTATTTTAACTTTGCACAGACCACTTTACCCAGCCTTAGGAACTTTCATTTGTTTTGTGTGTCCAGAAAAATCTGCTCAGGGTTATCTTAAAACTGCTTGCTTTACGCGTACGGTGGCTCAGTTTGTTAGGGCTTGTGACTGGGGTGTTGTAGGTTCCCGGTTCAAACCCTTGTTTTGGAAGGAATTTTTATAGGTCTTAAAACTGACTTTCACCCCTAACAAAGCTTTGCTTTGTTAATGTGAAATTAGAGAACGCTCTGTGGTTCAGATTCCACATTAAACTGCACGTTCCCTATACCTGGCAGGTTTACCAGGTTAGGTTAGGTCACTGCACAGCCAGTAAGAAACTCTGTCATGAGGTATATGATACAACACGAAATTATTATTATGGTGCTTTCTATGTAAGAACGGAAACTTTTCTGGCGTATAACTGCAATGAAGTCTTCACGGGTGTACCGCCGGATTGTGTTGTGAAAACACGATGTTTCAACGACTAGCTCCGTCGTCTTCCTCAGGTGCGAACCCATCTGTACTGGTCGGCTGACCGACAGTTACTGTATAGTACACTACTGTGCAGTATATGTCGGTCAGCCTACCAGTACAGATGGGTTCGCACCTGAGGAAGATGACGGAGCTAGTCGTCGAAACATCGTGTTTTCACAACACAATCCGGCGGTACACCCGTGAAGACTTCATTGCATCATACTTTCTAGCTCTATATAAAATACTATTCGTGACTGCAAGTGTTGACTCTTTGGAATTATGATGTTTATACATTTTATTCTATCCCACAAATTTCCCAGATGTTAGAAGAAATCCCACACTCCCCGATTGTTAGAAGTATGGTCCCATTTCATTACTTTTCTCCTCAAATTTTAATGCGACAACCAAACTTAGATGCTGAAAGTTATTTTCGCTCTCTTACAATTTTGTTTTGTATATATCCAATAATTCTCTTGTAATTCTTCTTCAGTCAGTGAATAATTTCCTACAACTTAAGAAAACACCTTATAACGAATAAGTTTTCATTTCAGTCAGTCCTCTGAAGAAAGCCACTAAATGATGGCAGAAATCTTATGTTTCGATAAATTGATGCAGTTCACCCCGGACAACGAAGATAACATTAAGTAATCATCTTCAATCAGGACAACTGGTTAATTTATTATGTTTCTGAGTTTAGTCGATAAGGCTTTCTGGTATTTCGATGTTTCATACGTTCTGCCTAACGAAAGAACTTGTGACTGCATCTATCGCTTTCTCCTGGTCCATGAAGATAACAATCAGATCCCTTCCTCTTTAATTAAGTGATGCCCTGAAACGCAAAGATCAAATTCTTGAGTGGACCTGTAAAAGATTTATAACCAATGTAGAACAGTCCTGTTCACTTGCACTGCTCGCCTCTAAATACACTTCATCTAGGCAGACTGGCTGTTACGGAAACATGCGCTGTGTTTACCGGTTGGGAAACTACCGTCGGCGTTCTTGATAGCTAAGAGCACAGTGAAATAAGACAGCCGCCAATGTCTCACTTACTCCATTAGTCTTATCTTGAAAGCTATTCGGCCTCTGCGGTGGTAGAACATAGCTGATATATCTCCTAGGTTCTCCAGCGAATATGCTGCGTGAAGTTTGTTTACGTTGCTGTTGTTTCCCAGCAGAGTTTATCATACTGTTGTCTGCTCTTTAGTTACGCAGTTCGCTGTAGATGGTATGACTACAGGGAAACAGCACAACTCGAGTTATGGAAGTGAAACACAACAGGAAAACATTAAGAAGTTTGTTTGACCTTCATTCACTGGCCAGTGTAAACAGAACCGGCAGCTCTAAATTACGTGTTACTCGGGTGTCCCTAGAATATCAAAATCTTCGACCTACATATTCTAATTACTAGCTAATACGCCGACTTCGTACGCGTGGATTAAGAATTTCTTTGCCACAATTGAATATAGAAAGTTGTTGATAACGAAGGATTGGTCCCAAACAACACCGAGACAGCAAAGCTATCCCTATATCATTCTACCGTCGAACCTATCTCTTGAAGAGAATCTACTTCCAACATATTTCTGTCACCATTCAATATGTTCTTAAAATTTCGAGACTTCAATAGTTATTCATACTGCAAAAAGGTCCTGTGCCCTTCCTACAGATATTCTTGCCAAATTTCATCAATATAGATATAGCCATTTAGTCGTCAAAACGTAAAAACAAGACAGAGGCTTACTTTCGCATTTATAGTATAATTACTACAGATCACACACACTGCCTGCGAACAGGCGAGGGATCATTATAACATAAAAAAGTGTTCACCTACAGCATTGCAAGACAACCTACGATTTGCCTCGCATTGCACCCCTAACTTTGTGATATCTACAGTTTAACATTCAATCTGAATAACCGACGGTCCAGGCGTGACTCTTACGATCAATAATAATTTTTAAAAATCGTTACCTCCACGGAGATTTGAACCGGAGACCACGACCCAAACATTAGTATGCAAACGCTTTAACCAATGAGTTAGCTGACCGGTACACGGAAAAACAGTACAGAGACCTCCACATCCAACGCGTCTGTCTATCGCCGTTCAGTAATTTTTCTAAATTATAAGACAACATGTATTATTTATACAGATATTTTTTCAACCAAATGAAGACAGTATTTTTCTCCTTGTTTGAAAGGATAAGTGTGCTAAGTTTCATCGAGATCGATTGAAAACTGTGGATTTGTATGAAGAACAAACAAACAAACAAACATACATAGATTCATCTTTATATATATAGATTTCTTATTAGTCTTTAATTTTAACACCCACAAATTTTAATAAACTAATAGAACACCAAAAAAGTGTGTTTATTGTGGAATGTACGACAGAAGTAAGAACATTGTGTCTCTTTCATTTTACAAGGAATTCACACGTTTGCGCTTCCTAAGATTTCCCTGCTACAAGCATTGTGCATGCGCCATTGCGTGTCGTTCCTGTATATTGTGACGCGTCAATCTGTTGCCGCAGCGAGCTCATACCTCATTCCAGGCGCCACTGCAGTTCTCACTTTATGAAATGTATAGGTTTGGATACCTGCAATGACTCACCAAGTTGAATGATCAAATACCGTCTGAAGGAACATTGTAGAAGGAAATTTTTTCACCACGATTTTGGTTTTACAGGCTGTAAAAAAGAAATATGTTAATGTTGTAATGGAAAAGTGAGGGGAACGTACAATGACTCTCATCTTTATTGAACTCCTACTGCCAAATGAATAGTGAATTGCAGAATTAACCCAGTTATTTCCAACAGGCAAATTAGTAAATACGCCCTGACACAGCACACCAACAATCCCTGAATATGAAAATGCCCCCTTTTACATTTTCTCCCTGCAGTTTTATGTTTTACTTTATACCTAATACGACTGATTCCCGTTGTTCATCAGTAGGTTATCAAAAATTCTTGAACCTGCCAGTTAATAAATTCGTTTTAGTGGAATTACAGAACGTTCTGATGGCTCATTTTTTAAGGTATCTGACTGTGAATTGATAGGTCCCCGGTTCGATATCTGTCTCGGCGAGGATTTTTATACGCCGTTAACAGCCACACATCACCTCTGAAGTACTTCAGAACGCTTCCGTTGTTCGGAATCCACGATAAACTGCAGGTCCCCTGTAGTGGGTAGGATTGCTCAGTTAGTTCAAGGCGGCTGCAATAGGGGCGGAATGCACAGCCAATAGAAACCCTGCCGCAAGGTCATTACGATCAGAGTGAATTTATTATTATAGTTCAATTATAACAACCATATTTTTTCTATACTTTTTCGTATTCGTCTTCAACTTTAATGTCTTTACATAATATTCAAAGTGTTCTAAACTGGTCCATAAGTGTCTGATCAAACCTTCTATCAAGAGCTTCATTTTTTAAAATTTTTATTTATGTTTTGGTTAGGGCTTTACACCTCTTCGAAGTTCAGCTCTTAAATGCGGTTGGTTATTGGGTTAAGGAATTGGAAAGCATTTGGCTCTCTGGCCTTTTGAAGGAACCTTCCCGGCATTTACACGGAGTGATTTCAGGAAGAAGAAAAAAGAAACAGGATTACGGGACCGGTGATGAAAATCCTCATCCTCAAAATTCTCAGTTATTCTCTCTAAACTGAGAGAATGATAAACTCTATGCGATGAGAATAGGAACGTTACATAAAATGAATCCCGATTTGTGATGCTATATACGATTTTTTTCAGTAATAATTATCTTCCTAACAACGCTCAGAATGTAGTAACCAATATCGCAGTTCATATGTAGCTTTGCAATACTACGTAAGTACTCATTATCTGGAATTAAGATCGAGATGAAGTACATTGTAAACACTATTCCCACAAGAATATCTGTTTCTTTTCGTGTCAGACACCTCCTGCATGTACAGTTACAACAGCTGTAACTAAGGACGATGAGATAGAGAAATCTGAGCTAATAAACATGTTTTCGAGTATCATTTCCTGAACATGCATTCAGGAAGAACTGTAATAAGGGAAATCTCCCCTCTTCATACAGTTAATTGGCCTACAAAACGGCTTCCTACCGGGTCAGGGGCTTGTGTCTTCCGCCCCGTTTACGATGTTCGTGACCAGGTATTGTATAGAAGAGGTCTTAAAACATTTTACAGCACCAGTTGCTGCTTACTTAAACGGCTGGTACATTGGATTAAAGCTGACGTTGATTCCTCCCTGTCTACATCAAATAGTGACTTCTCAAATTAAACCAATTCAGCCAAGCAACCCAAATGGGAGACAAAGTTTGCTGATTGCAGCAATTTTATTTCTGTGCTGTATCTCAAGGAAAGAATTTTGCAATCGATAAGACATGTTTATTAATCGATTAGAAAACCATAATAATGATTCTGGTCTCACCAGATGATTTGTTTACAGCTTGTAATAAGAAAAACCTGTGAAGATTTCAGATAAAGGCTTCCCGTGACAGATAAAAAACCTTCTTTTTTTTTTGTTTGCGATAAAAAAAATTCCTCTTAGACCACCGGAATGTTTGATTTATTTCCAAATGATCGATTTGCATGCATGAGACAACTGCATTTCAAAATAATTCTAGCCTTGAAACAATTATTTAACTGGTCTCAAAATTTTCGACGTTTCATTTACGTATACGAGTAGTTTTCTAAGCTTTCCAAGTTATATTAGGCTATTCTTGACGAGATCATCCTTACAATAGGAATCTACTGGGATTCGGCAATAAAGCACTGGTTGGCTAAATTAACAATCCAGGCATTCCGTTAAAATAAGTTTGGGAAACCTCCAAAAAAAGAATATCTGGAGCGCCCCACCTCGAATCGAACTAGGTCCCCCGCAAATGTTTCTGCTTATCCATCATCATTAGAAGGACACCAGATCTTGAATAATGTGTGTGAGAGACTTTTTGTGAGTACCGCTACATCACAGTCGAAGTTACAAGAAAACGTGTAACTATAATACCATGAATGAGACAGTATTCGACCCGAAGAACAATTGTGTATAAAAAAATTTATGTAACGTAATAACAGTGATCCAGGTCTACAGCTGCATCTTTGTCAGTATTACAGACAGTATGACGGTAAACTCTCAAATGCAACTAACGTAAAAGAAATGTAAATTGTCGGCAGTTCAGACTTTGTGGGTGCAGCCAGATCTTGATGCGTTGGCAACTGTCCCACTATCACATTATGTACATATGACTGAAGTGCCATTCAGAATACAAAACTAAATACGAATTTACAGTAAAGTGAAGAGTTTATACACATCATTTTAAATATTGTAATAGTGATGGGTAGGATGTTAGCTTAGTAGCATAAAAAGATTTTTTTATTGCAGGGAAAGGATGCTTGATAGTGTTGTAATATTAAACACAGAGAGGAATATAATCACATTGCTATGGAGTTGAAATTTTATGAACTTTCCGCTTACTGACGAAGGAAGCTTCCTAGAAATCTTACTTTTTTCTGTCCTTTTTTCTAAGCCTCTAAGCTGCTACTAGTTGCTTATTACCCTTTTATACTGTTTTCAAAGAAAAGAATTTTAAAAAAAGCAGATGACGGATCAAACCAAAATCAGCAGAAAGGATAATTTGACGATAGCGAAAAGATTTACAATGTTTGTTCTGAGACGAGCGAATTGTTTTCTGCAGTATGTCCTTTTCTATTAATTAAAAGCTTGGGAAATAAATCTCCTTTGGGATAGTGATAAATGCAATCAGGCCTTCCCTGGACGCAGGTTCAAAACATGTCGTTACATAAATGTGGTGCTTTGCCGCAACAAGTAGATATGCAGCAAAATGTGTTGCCCTGTATGATATTTGATTGAAAAAAAATGATAGTAATAAGTAAAAACTAATTGTCCGGCTGTCTCAGAATAATGGCCCCAATGTTTCATTTGCATCATCAGCACTGAAACGCTAATTCATTTCAAATTAATTTTAAGTCACTCATCGGAGAAATGTTAGTACAAACTTAACCAGTGCTCGTGTTTGCAGCCATAACAGAGCACATTTATCTCAAAACTGGGAGATAGTCATGCTTCAAAAGAAGAATGATTCAGTTTTATACTCTAGCCAAGACCTTAAAAACATTTTTCTAGTGCTGAATACCACAGAACGTAATGAAAGAGAAGCTTAGGAACAAAATCGGAAGCTATATGACGCTAATAGAGGATATTGAAAATTAGAGGGCTATATGAAAATATAAATTATTGTTAATTGGACACATTCTGGAAACGATTAGTGAGCAAAAAGAATGTTTGTGGAAGAGTTTTAAAAAGATAAGAGACAGGATGAAAGATTACATTCAGAGGAAAATAGAATAAGAGGGTTCATGCAGTAAATTAGGTACCAGACTCTTATAAGATTTGTTCTACATAAGTTACACAAAGATGGGGTCGCTAGCTCCTTTTTTCCGATTTGTTAAACTGCCGATGACTTATACAAGTTTAAGAGAATTGCATGATGTTGGTTATATCGCGAACGACGATGAAAGAAGGGAGAATGAAACTCCTTACCTCCAAATAAGGCCTAAAAGTTAAAAAAAAACTTGGTATCCAAATGGAAGGTTGTTTGGATCCTCCCGAAGAAGGTACACTTAGACTGGTATTGGAGTTATGGTGGCCAGGTCCTTTCCTAACCTAACATAACCCGGTAATCCTAACAGGTAAAGGAGACCTACAGTTTAAACACTGTTACTTCCTGGCATACTTCACATTACGCAGCTAGCTGTGCCAGAGCTGCTGGTCTTGTTAAGGGTCCATGAAAATCCCCGCCGAGATTGGGATTAAAACGAGGAATCTTTCGATCTCCAGTATGACTCCTTAACCCCAGAGATTTGTTGGAGGGAATTAGGAGGCGCAATAGCACCCATCCAACGAAGAAATAATTAATAAGCATTAATAGTGCCACATGCCTTCCTCAATTTTAAACGCGCAGAAATGTAAGTTTTGATGCAGATTATCTGTACACCACTTAGAGATTAGAATTTGTGGATCAAAACCTCTATAGTCGAGCTAGACAAGAACCGATAGAGAAAAACTTCTCTTGATGAGTTAAGTGAGGTTTTTCTTCAAAAAAATAATCACAGGAGCAAAAATTCAGGTACAAAATCCCACTTACTTGTCGGTTCGTAAATGTTGTTTTTATTGCCAACGTTTCGGCACCTATTCTGGGACCATCCACAGGGATGTTTCTAGGTGATGTATCCATTGGTGACGGGAAATGACGAGATGATGTACCTAGCCGACAGAAGCGGATACATCAACTTCAAATAGCCATGAGGAAAGTCACAGCACGTGGTGCCGAAACGTTGGGGGCAGTAAAAACATTGACCCAGCGCTAAACGTGCAAAGTAACTGGAAATTTACATCTGAACTTTTACTCCAGTGACTACGACGGGTACCTATTAGGGAATACGGTGTACTTTAATTTGTCAGTAGTGGCTACAGTTAAAGCTATAACGAAAATAAAGTATTCGGAGAGGTAGGCTCTAACAGCTGCCCGTATATGGGGCCACTAACACGGAATGGGAAGCACAGGATTTCGTTAAGCCACTCGAGAGCTGACCACACAACACAAAACATGGAAGCCCCCGCTACTGGAGGCGATGTTGGTGCAGCCTCCCCGGACCGCGTTGTGTGGGCTTTTAGAGTCGGGCCGGGCCTGGACGGTGTTAATTGTGGGCACTGTTTGTCCGCTACCTGCCCGAGCTCTCTCTCCCTCCTTCGATTGTTTGCTCTGCTCGGGCCGGACCTACAGAACAGAACGGAAATACGAGGCGCTCTCAAAACAGGCACGACTGCCTGGGCGCAGCCCCACAAACATACTTCATAGCATCCGGAGTGCTCGTAAATTAGAGTGTAATAGTTTGTACACACGAAGAAGTCGAGCTAGGAGGTCGCCCGCGAGGGAGAAATCTCTCTGATCATATATGCAGTTTGTAAACGATTTTCTATGGCGGCTTACCTTGGCTTTATAAAATTAAAACATTTACTTATTCCACAACTCCAAATGTTATTTACATTCTCTCAAAGATGTCAGTAAGCTACTGTTGCAGATAGCCGGATCATCATCATCATTAGATGTTTCCGCTTTTGCGGGTCATCCTGCACATCCTCTTCCAAGTCTGGCGGTCTTTCCAAGGTTTTTCCTCCATCACTTTCCTCCAAACGACTCCTTTAGCCTCTACATCTTTTTTCACTTGGTCCATCCATCTTGCCAGAGGTCTTCCAACTGGTATCCTTCCCTTCGCACTGTTCAGCAGTGCTACTTTCGACATCATCTCCTCTTCCATCCTCATAACATGTCCAAACCACTGCAGTCTTTTCCTCTTTAACATCTCTTCTAATGCTTCCACTTGTAGTCTCTCCCATGTTTTTATTTCTAATTTTGCGTAACATTCTCTATCCTTCTCAGAAACCTTATCTCTGCCGCCTGCAATCTGCTAATATCTCTTTTTGTCCAAGTCCATGTTTCAGAACCATAAGTCAGTAAGGGCTGGTAATATACTTTACAGATCAGAATTTTGGCATCCTTCCTTATATTCCTTCTCCAGATTACATCCTTTATCTGCTGATACAAATGTCCGCTCTTCCTTACTCTCTGACTTATTTCCTTGCTTCCCAGATACACATGATTCTACCCATTCCAATTTCTTGCCGTCGAGTAATACATCCTTCGAAGGGCCAGTGTTTCTTGCTATCTTCTTTATTTTGGATTTTTTCCACACTAATCTCCAGGTCATGTTTACCCATTGCTGTCCTCCATTTCCGTAATTCTTTCTCCAGATCCACTTCTGTCTCCACCCATATTATGATGTCATCAGCATATGCTATCACCTTCAGCTCTGTTGGATCTCTGTGTCCCTGGTCTTCAGCTATTATTACACCTAATACTACATTAAATATGACAGGAGACAACACACTTCCTTGTCTTACTCCTTCTTCCGTGTGAAACCATCTGAATGTTTACTGTCTACGCGCACGCAATTCTCACACTGCTCAAGATTTTCTTTATTAATTCCACTATCCCTTCATCTATTCCTCTCTTTTTTAAACTTAGTCATATGCTTTCCCTCAGTACTTTGTCATAGGTCTTTCTTCTGCCAATGAAAGCTATTACTGTGTTACTGTATCTTTTCCACATTCCCACCATTTCTCTATGATTTACCTGAGTATCAAAATTGCATCCAATGTAGATCTTCCTTGCCTGAAACCAAACTGCACCTCTCTAGCTGTATCGCTATCAGATTTTTTAGACAACTGTAATTTTATGTAAGTAATTAGTAGTATTGGTACCATCCAGTGTGGTTCAATGCACTGAGCGCCTCACGATGGTTAGGGGAGGTATAACGGACTGGGCATGAACCCAGGACTCCTCGTACGGGCAGTCCTGACTGCGATTTTTAAGCGGTTTTCCGCAGCCATCAAAGCGAATGTCGGAACAGTCCACAAATTCCGCCTCGTAAACTACACATTTCACAAACATAGTTACAGGTTTCACAGACATAGGTGACACTTCACGTCCCCTATTATTACTTCATACATCCTGGCAGTAGGTTTGAAATGTTTGGCATCAGGCCGTAAAACCATAGTTCCACATTTTACCATACCGTAAAACTCGTCGAAGGCAGCCGTCCCCAAAATTCTGGGAAAATATGTTGAAGAAGAATTAATAGTTTGGATCCCTCACAAAGAAGCGATCCGTTTGATGGTTAAGTTGTAGGCTACCAAAAGATTTCTACGTAGAATACTAATTTAAAAATAAACAAAAAATTACATGCTTTTATCATGATCTTAACAATAGCAAAATTACTTTCTACATGCCAGGTACGCTCCATGATTCAGGTTAGAAGTTAAACGGTAGGTCAACTTTACATGTTGGAGTAAGGAGTGAAGTGAAACTTCGACAAAGGCGGAATATTTGTCACTATAAAATTAGTCGTTGATTATGGCCGTTGAACTATAGGTCCCCTATACCCGGTAGGATTACCGGGGTAGGTTAAGCCAGTGGACTCCAAGAAGAAAGAAGGAAATATTGGAATAGACATACAGACAGAATGGATGAAGAAGTAATGGTTAGCAAAGCAACTGACGACATACTAATCAAGGAAGGACAGAATGCGAAAGGTTGCTAAAATGTTGGATGTTTAATACTGAGTTTATAGACTACATATAATTACACATGCAAGATTATATAACAGTATTTTGTTCAGTATATATGCATATTTAAAACTATCTTTTCAATATTAGAACAGAAAGTGAGGGTCAGATAAGTAGTTTAAATATTCAAGTACTTTAAAATTATCAGTTTTCGATTTGATAACAGGTGGCTTAGCGATAAAATATAAGCAAGCACTAAACCTTGTATTGGACCGCCGGTTTGGGAGGGGGGAGCCAATACGTCGATGAAATATAATTATAAACAATATGTATGACATCCAATAAGTTGGTTATTTGGTTAAATGGTGAACTAGAACCATGATTTATACAAGAAGTTAGTTTCACACAAAATTATACTAAATTTATTTAGTCTTCTGGCTTATACAACGCCGGGTATAGTTAACGTTACGTTAAACATAATCCAAAGACAACAAACAAGCAATACCCGACATTTACAATCCGCCGGATAAAAGCAAACATAAAACTGATTTAGATATCTCAATGATTTTGCAAAGTCAACATGTTTTAAAGTGGCATTACCGGCCAACAACTTAAAGTTAACATTTACAAAAGAATCCCAGGGGCGCCGTTTAAAGTTAAAAGCATCGTTTGAATTTAAAACAATGAGCAAGATGCTTCGAATTTGAAGTTATGAACATGAAATATTGGTTAGCTCAGTAATTGTTATGATGGGAGCAGAGTCTTATCTCAGGAGCCGTTTACATGTTAGCAAGCCTCGTTAAAACCCAATGAAACTGTGGACCTATACGTCGGTACTTTACCGTAATCGCATCTTCTCGACGAGGTGTGACACGCTCTGTGCCACTGCTGCAACGAATGCCAGATTTTGCGGATATGTCCGCGCTAGCACATCAGCTTACAATCTCTGGCAGGTGGACCGCTCAGCTTCCAGCCCATCTGAGCCAGACTATGCGACCAGACACAGTCACTGATCAACGTCTAGGGCGTGTCGGGTGACACGTCCGCACTGTAGCTCGTCTCGGCAGCAAGTGAAGTCGAATATGGCGTCGTGTCCCCTTGTCGCAGCAAAGCCAGCTTTCCTCTCCCCGCACATGGAACAGAAGCCTTGAATTAACAACTGTGAACCCCTGTATCCGTTCACGATTGGTGCATCGATATATGTCCATCATCACGTGCTTCGTGTCGTCGCTAACATTTGCTACCCGTTCCCGCACATTTTGCTTGACCTTGTCGGGCCACTGGGAAGGGATGAGGTCATTACAATCGGCAGGTAACGGTTCCCGCGCGCCACCCCTTTGTAAGCGAAGGCGTCAGCATGTCGACGACACTGGGCATTGTCCCGTTCTCTGAACGTTCGAAACTGCAGTTCCAACTTCCCACATTTAATATTTTCTGAATGGCAAGTTTTGCACAGAAATTAAATCATATAATAATAAATCTGGCTGCCGGGTTTAATACATAATTATTCCTAATTAACCCTAATATTTATAATATTTACAATTTAGATAAATGAATATTACAAGGAAAATCTGAATATTAATTAATTATTTATTAATATTCATTGTGGATGACTCTGTCATACCACAACCTCCACATCTGCATCCGCAAATATGATGTCCGTTACAATCCTACTCCACACGCACTGCGAAGAGGTTTTGGTTTCATTAATTCTTCCGTACTTCGGCGCACAATCTGGTTATTAGAAATGGTGCAACATAACATATCCTACCCTACCGGCCAAGTCGTGATGGTGAAAATTTTTTGCACCACCGTCGCCAGACACCAACTGAGCCAACGAGACGGGCGTCTCACGTCAATAAATAATCTTTCGTTGTTATAGAGTGAAGCATCCACAAAATAGAAAGGAAAAACTCGAACAGTCAATCAGATGGACATCTCCCTTCACGCGTGTAACTTCGTGTCGGGCAGTGTTGTTGGATAGGCAGTCCGGCTAGCAGAGTGTCGGCTGGCTTAACGCAGCCTCTCTGCCTGAAATATTTAGCAGCGCGCCTGAAATACCGGCTCCCTCGCTGCCGAGGAGTGCGTAAAACAGCGACATCACCAAACAGCGCCCCTAACATGCCCCCGAATTTTCGCACCCCGCGAATATGGCCTCTGCTGCGCCTACTCTCCGCGCGTTGACTTAGTGCCGTGCTCCGCTGGGTTACGTCTCATGAAAAAGTCCTCTCGTGCCGGCCCCCCTATATCACTGCGACTCTCTCATGAATACTGTGTGACGTCACAACATACCCGAGGCCTGAAATCTTCGTAAAGCGTACGTCTAGAACAAAACTCACTACCTTAATCTAGAAATATTTAACTAATTTTGCTAAAACTGATTTCTTATACCCTGTTCACGTTCAGCTGGCGGCTCAAGGTCAAGTTACCCTTCTCTAGCTCCTCACCTCACCACCCCTCCCTAATTGTCTACCTCGCTAATAACCTCGTCGTTGACGCGCTCTAATCCCCTCCCCCCAAATTATCTACCTTTCCGAGCTGACCACCGGGTCCACGTAGGCGAATAAAAAACTTTTCATTCAACTTAGGGCAGCGGATTGGGGATAGAGCAGGTTAACCTTGAGCACTATAGTCAAATAAATGTTTACTCTGATGAATGAGTTCGACATTGAGAGAGTTAATGACCATGACGATTCCTCACGATTTTTCGATCTTATAAGTAGGGTTCGACTCATTATGACCAAAAAAAAAAAACAAATAGAAAAATATGCAGGCAAATATGACCTTAAAAATAAGTAAATATGACCTAAAAATGAAGAAATATGACAAAATATTTAAATTTACTATACACCAAAACATGGTCAATTATACATCATTTATTTTATCTAGTACCGCCGCTTTCATAAAAACAAAAAAACAAAAAAAAAACCAATGAAGCAGGTACGGTATACCGCTGTACTGAATGATAATTAATATTTATTTTAATTTTACCAAAAGCATATGAGTATTTATATTATGGATTGAAAAGGGTTTTCAAAACGATTTATAATCACTAATAAGAATGAAAAAAGTCATAATCTGACCATATATTCTCTGAACGAAGGCCAACAGGCATAAGGTGAATTTATATTTAATAATTATACACAATCAAAATTATTTACAAACAACACCTTAGCCCTACATTAATGGCCACTAAATTAAGCAATACAAAACGACAAAATATCCGTTCACATTTTCATATATAAAATAACAGTTAACAGTCTTCGGCAAGACACGTAATGAGACTATTTGATAGTTTCTAATGTCCGTTTCAATCACAGTTAAAAAAAATAATGCCACGGCTAATATCTCAGTCTATCTATCGGAGAGTGAGAATTCTTATCGTGCGGACTTCTCCGCTCAGAGCGTTATGTTGGGTAGAGTGCAAACACAATATTACTAACTGCTGCAATGTTTGTCTTTTACCGTCTGTCCGGCATTGGCGAAGTCAGCAAACTCCGAACCCACACTGAATTTATTTGTCGCCTTGTGACTCAAAATGCAGACACAACCGATTGCATGATATGCTGTCGGCTTTCTGGGTCGTTCTCGTGTGGAAGCACAAGAGTAGATCAACCAGCGTGACCACCAAAAACGACCAGAAAAGACGACCACGAAGAGCATCTCGCAGCACCTTTTAAAACCTCGGCATGCTCTTCTCCTCCTCCAGCCGATTTTCTCTGGTCCTACCGTCGATGTAGACGTTCCTGCCTCTCTCCTCATTGGCGGACATGAAACAAGATTATACAAAAAAATAAGAACTATTCTATATCCTAAAATACTATTGGCAAAACATTCGCCCCTCCAAGCACTCTCTGGTTCAACACATAATTCCTATGACGGGGTTGGAGAATTTCTTCGGAAACTGTCGTTTTTCTTTCGTGTCCACTCGGTTTGACTATTTTCACGCAGTGGACACTCACAGAATCTCTAATTTGGCGTGTCTTGACGTTATCACGTTTCTGCATTCGTCACGCGATATATATCTCACCCGTCAACGCTGTCCGTCCACCGAACTGCGGCCGACCCCATACTGAGCAGTGAAAGGTCGTAAATCTGCCTTTACAAACTGGCAAGTCCCCTTGTGTTTCGTCTTTCTTCCAGCCTGAATGGAGAATTCGCCGTAATGCACTTGAATTCGCTGACCCCTGTCCTGGAGAATGTCCTTCTAAGCCAGCGTAACGCGAGCCTTGTTTCGTTACCCACATACCTCATGTTAATGTGGTTCTATGTCACACCACAGGAAATTAAATTTAAAATCGCTTTATTGAAAACACTTTAATTTCACATAACTTACAGAATATAACTCTTTCATTTGTATTAAAATATTCCTCTCCAAATTGCCTAACGTAACTTCGCTCTTCAGAAAATTTTACTTTCGGCATTGTGGTAGGGCTACTTATTGATCCACTGCAGATTTAACAATGACTGAGGATATTTCATAGAGATACTGAATGACGCGGATCGACACAGGCATGCTTCTGCTGCACTGTCGAGATTAAAAGGCGAGCAGAACATTACGCTCAGAGAGTGACAATAATGTATACTCTGTAACTTTAAATCTTGACTGGTGAATTCTGACAACACTGAAAATTAGTTTTTCCCCACCTGTATAGCAGAAGTACAGTTCTGTGAATAATTATCTTAATTTCTTCTCATCTATATGTAATTAATTTCCGTTACTATTTTTAAAAAAAAACTAGTGAAGAAAGAACGGAGATGTTAAAACCTGGTGGTACCCTCCATACTCTAAAGTGTACACAAAGATGCCACTACCTAAAAATGTTGCTATAAAGAACGCAGTATTACATGATTCTCCTATTATTTAAGTCCCAGGTTCACTCCCATAAAGTACTGTCTTTCATATACATAGAATGAAAAGTTCTTTCAAAGTCCTAGGTCAGTAGTCTATTTGAAATTAAACTTTTTCTCTTTTTACACAAAGTTTTTTTAACTGGTGTTTTACTGTTTTAACACTTTCTTTCTTCCGCCATTAGTCATAATTATTATTATTATTATTTTCGTATGTCCCCTTAACGGAGAACGATAAGCAATCCTAAATGGATTAGTTCAGTTCCTTTCTGGGATGTTCTTCTTGTAGGACCAATATTTTTTTTTATTCTTTCACTGACGCCTTTTTTTTTCTTCAACAGTCCAGACGCGTTTAGATTTTTTTTTTTCTCTCTCTCTCTGAAATAACTTCCCATGAGTTCACTTTTTTATTAACAATCTCTCGGTCTGTGACGTCTCCCTTAGCAATGCCTGCAGACTTCAGGTCTTTCTCATTACTCATAATTTAATACCTAAGTTACATAATTCACTTATTCTATTACATTTGATCTCAATATTATATTTAGTCTACTGTAGTAATAGTCACTTCTGCGTCCTTTTATTACTATTGTCTTGCTTTGGTTTGTATTTAGTCCAAATTATTCTCCTATTTCTTCTTTCCTTACAGTAGTATCTCAGTATTCTCACTGTTGTTCGTTAATACGACAATGTCATCGGCAAATCGCTGAAAATTGTTTGTTTCTTCTTGAAAAATTACCATATTCAACTTATACTTCATTATTTGCTTCCTCTACACAGTCTACACCCAAGCTGAATGTTGGTGGTGACAGATAAAAAACTTATTTTTACTTTTTCCTCTTGATTATTTATTTTTATTAAAAAAATCTGATTCATATGTAGATTATTAATTATTATTATACGTAGAGCTTATAGACTTAAATTATTTACAAGATAAACAAACATCTTGCCCCATTTAACATTACCAAAGGCTTGTATGAAATACAAAAATGCTATGAAAGTGTCCTTGTTTTTTGATCCGTCTTTCCAGTGTGAATTTTAAAGCTAGAAAAATGCTCCAGTTGTTGTAGGTTTTACCCAAACCCAAACTGATCTTGTATCTGTTCCACTTTTCTTTCAGTTCTTCTGTACATTATCATAGTAATTCTGAAGCATGTGGCATTACATTTATTGTGTTATAATTCTAATGTTTATTAGCTTGTGCTCTTTTCAGGATATTAAAAATGATACTTTTATTAAGATCCAAAGAAATCTCAACTATTTTATAAGTGTTTTATAGCTATTTGAACAATGTTTTGATTCCTTCTCCCGAGTTCTGCAGCGATCTCACTAATTTCTTCTGCCTTTTTGATTTCAGATCTTTGAAAGGTTTAGCAACTTGTGTTTTTAAAATATAATCTCCTAATTCATCATTACTATGCAACATCATCTGGCTGCAAACCTGCCAAGAAAACATCTCTTAGAATTTACAAAGGATTAGCACACTAATTCGTGTCTCCAATTGAAGTTACTCGCACGGACAATTCCATCTCCCGAATTACAGTACACGCATAGTCAATGGATCAGCATATAACCTCCATAAAACAGCAAAAGAGCACAACATGTTGATTTCCCTCAGTAAAACAAAAGTTATGGCCTTCATCGGAAAAAAATCACTAATGAACAAAAATTTCAATAGAAAACACACCCATAGAAAAAGTAGCAACATTTTAAAACCTAGGTAATAACCTCAGTTACCATCTAGAAACTGTTGTTGCTGTTGTTGTTGCTTCGACTCTAGAAACTAATATGCAACAAAGTATCACAAATTTCGTGGAAGTTACAGTAATAATAAATAGCACCTTCAGACCCTCTTGTTCAACGGCACACAAGAATCAGACTATATAACAACCTGGATAAAGCTATTCCACTGTACGGCAGCGATGTCTGGAAACTCCGTAGAGGCAATGAACAGAGGCTAATGACTGGTGAGATACGATTCAAGAGAAGAACAGCATGCTACACATAACGAAACAGAAAGAGACCTGATTAAATCCTAAAAAAAACTCAAAGTTAAACCAGTTTTCCAAACTGTGTAAAGCTGCAGAATATCTTGGACAGATCGTGTACTAAGGATGAAAAAGGATCAGATCCCACGAAAAATCCTTAAATACCATCCCAGAGGCAGAAGAGATGTATGAAGATCAGCAAGAAGATGGTTTGAGATCTTAACAGCCCACTAGGCCTACTACTGGATAGGAAGAAGAAGAAGAATAGTCAAGAACGACTCAAATACAGGAAGAAAATCATGAAGAAGTTGGACGACTGATGATTATGAATCTCAACTTCATTTCCGTATAATACGATGCTGTTGGCAACTGTCCCGTCAAATATTTTTTCTGCGTGTAACTTAACGTCAAATGGATGCTAATCTGATGACGGTTTTATCTTAAATTCACAGCTTTTTGATGTCACCATGGGCTGTAACTTCGTCAAAATCCTACCTATTCTGTCTGCCTGAAACACACAGACAAACAGTATTTGCTTCTCGCAGTCGAAATATTTGAATTAAATATACAAATAAATGTAACACAAAGACTTCTTCCGTTTTTTATTAAGATATCAGGTTATATTTGGACATCCATGAGGTAATGATGTAGTTAAAATAACTTTCATTTAAAACCACACACGTTCTGAGTAAATTATAACTTTATAATGGGGGGGGGGGGGGGGGAGGTACTTCGCTGCCCATGTGGACTAGTATTGCCAACTTAGTGGATTTTCCAACAAAACTAATGGAGAAATATTGCTTTTAGTGGCTAGTCGTTTTTTCTAGTGGTTCAGTAGAATTGAGTTTCAATTGGTGAAAAGATGACCACCCAACCAATAAGCCACTTAGCCGTTTCGAAATATATTTTTTCCCCATTTCATGAGTATTTACTATTATTGTGTGTGAAACACTGAAGTTGACGGAGTTTTTATATCGTCTCCAGTGTAAAGGGCTTAATCGAACTGATTATTATCGATTAAGGTTGCTAAGAAATTGAACAAGCACTTAGTTACAACAAAGAAAATATAATTGACATAATGGTTCAGTTCAATGAAAGTGCAGAATTCCATGTGGACTAGTATTGCCAACTTAGTGGATTTTCCAACAAAACTAATGGAGAAATATTGCTTTTAGTGGCTAGTCGTTTTTTCTAGTGGTTCAGTAGAATTGAGTTTCAATTGGTGAAAAGATGACCACCCAACCAATAAGCCACTTCAGCCGTTTCGAAATATATTTTTTCCCCATTTCATGAGTATTTACTATTATTGTGTGTGAAACACTGAAGTTGACGGAGTTTTGTATATCGTCTCCAGTGTAAAGGGCTTAATCGAACTGATTATTATCGATTAAGGTTGCTAAGAAATTGAACAAGCACTTAGTTACAACAAAGAAAATATAATTGACATACATGTTCAGTTCAATGAAAGTGCAGAATTCATAGCAACAGTCGATGTTCGAAAAATGGTATGGACTATCGCGTTTCAAAGATGCTCAAGGAGAACGTAGATAAGCAGAATTAGTTACTTTTGCAATTACTCTTTTAATACTGCCGCATTCCAGTGCATGTTGAAAGGCTACTTAGCAGTATGAATGTAATAAAATAAAAAATCAATAAAAAAAAATCAGAGGAATAGAATGCACTTGGATCTTTTAACTGCAATATTATAATAATAATAATAATTCCGTGTGGTCGTAATGACCTGAAGACAGGGTTTCTATTGACTGCGCATTCCGCCCCTGTAGTGGCCGCCTTAACCTAACCCGGCAATCCTACCGGGTACAGCGGGAACAGGAGACCTACAGTTAAACGTGGAATCCGAATCACGGAAGCTATCTGGCGTACTTCGCACTACACAGCAAGCTGTGGCAGAAGTGAAGGTAAGGTTAAGCGCCTTTGAATACCCCCTCCGAGACAGGGATTCGAACCGGGGACTTTTCGATCTCCAACCAGACGCGTTAATCACTGAGCCACCAGGTCGCTACAACAATATTGAGAGTTCGCTGCGGTTTGAGATTGCTATCAAAATGCTGCAAAGACTATGAAATACTGATAAACGTTATAAAACAAATTGGTATCAAAGAATAGTATCAATCTGAAGCTAATGGTGCCAACAAAAATGATTTATCTGAATAACACGATTTAATACAGAATAGCAGTAGATTAAATAAATTGTTAATAATTCGTTGATTTACTAATTGCATATTGATGATTTATCGACTATTTATACAAAAAAATAATGTGTAATATGTAATAATAAAGGTAACTGTTTCACCAATATATCCATTATTTCCTTTCATAATAAACAAACAATTGTTTAGTAGGAAATTTGGTGATTAAGAGAATCGCACCGCTTTTTGCTTGTGGTTTTAGAAGTTGAATCTGGTGGAGAGCTAGTTTAACTGTTGGCAACACTAGTGTGGACGTTACCATAGCTCTACACCGTCGGAAGTACTATGTCTCCTTTATCGCTTTCTTAGAACTGAAATCCTTTATTCTAATAACACGTACTTAGAGTTTCCTCTGAGACATGATTGTTAATACTGAGAAGTTGAAATTCTGCACATTTAAAATATCGGCAGAGCCCTATTATTACTCAAAGTAGTGCTTCAAGAGCAAGTTCTGGAAAAAAAAAAAAAAAAAAAAAATGATTCTGCTACCAAATACGACTGGATAAATCAACGTTTCAGGTCAAGTATTAATAAATATATCATAGCGAGCCCTGCGCTTTATATTCACCTGTTTCAAGCACTTAATTGTGAGGAAGAGAGTTTTCAGTTCTTGTTGCAATAAAAACAAACTTTGGAAGCAAACTCGATGTAGCCAATGATTTTCGTTGTGTTTTTTTTTTTTAAATATCCAAACAAGAACAGAGAATCTTGTAAAAACAAATGCTAGCTCTTTTTTTTCTGCAGTCATGACTCTCGACTAGTTTGATGAAATCCTCCATCCCTTCCTATCTTGTGCTAACCTTTCATCTCAACGTACCGCTTTTACAACGCACGTCCTCAATTATCTGCTTCATATATTCTAATCAGTGTCTTCCTCTGCAGTTCTTCCCTTCGACTGTTCCCTCCACTAACAAGATAACCAATCTCGCCTGTCTCTTTTTTTTTAAGGCTTTACCTCGTCGACGGCTAAGGTTGGTAGAGGCGGGATGGGACTGGGAACAAGGAACAGGAAGGAATTTGGCCATGGCCTTTTTGAAGGATGCATCCCGGCATTCACCTGGAGTGATTTGGGGAAACCATGGAAAACTGGATGCCCGGACGGGGATTCGAACCTGCGCCCTGCCGAATGTGAGGCCAGAACGTTAACCCTTCACCCACCACGCTCGGTCTGCATATCTCAAAATAGGACCACAACCATGACTCTTCTTTCTGTAAGAGATTTCAAAAAACTTCTTTCTCGTCCATCTTTTCCAAAACTCGTTCGTTTCGTACTTAATGCGTCCAATTAATTTTTCTCTTCCAACTCACTGATTTATTTTTTGTTTCTTCTTTTCAGTGATTTTTTTTTATTTTTAATGAAAATTTAAAATTAGTAAATTTTATAAGCAATAAATTATTTATATTCGATTTCATACGTTTTTACGTTTTTAACATACAATTTGCGGCGTCAAGCGCGTGGTAACGTTTATAGTGATAGAAGAGGAGTTGATAAAAAAAAATTATGGGATCACTACTTATTGTAGATGAAAATTTACCTGAAAATCGGCGGCCTACAAATCAACCGCACCTGCACGGTACCCCAAGCTAACAGCAGGAGGCTACCTGAAATGATTAGAAGCGCCGTAACGCGTTAAGACGCGTAAGTGGAAAGCCGTGTCCAAGGTGAGGTGAGGAGGAAAAGTTGTCTACCTGGCGCAGTTGACCCATAATTAGCAGTCTAAAAGAGTGTACAGCTAGTGGCTCTTACGACCAGCAAACAAGAGGAGAAGCCCAAGTCTCGTCCTTTGATCTGGAACAGCATGCGCTGAGCGGCCGATGTCAAAGGAATGGAGTTTTAGGACCGGTAAACTGCGGAACGGTCGTATATCACTGTCCATCAACTACATGTCCAGTTGGCAGTCTGCCGAGACAAGGAGAAAAATTTGTAGCTCTGAACGCTATAGAGTGATACCGTCTTTGCAAAAATGTCTGTAACATGAAAATACCACACTGCGAATTAGTAACTGTTGGTCACTTCAGCAAACGTCGTTTGATTCTCAAGATGTTACGTTTGCTGAAGTGAATATGGCCTTATGCACCGATCTAATATAAAGCACTCTTTTTTAACACCATATTCTGCTTCGTCTCATAGATTATTGATAATTTTTTCTTGTGATTAATCTCTTCAGTGGCTTAAAATGCTATCATTAAAAAAAAAAAAAAAACTTTAAATCTTTTCCTCCCTTGTTTGTTATTGTATTACGATATTATTTCAGGTGATAGTTTTAGTTAAGAGAGAGAGAAACAAGAAATACACAAATGTGAAAGATATGTTCGATTCGGAACTATATTTAAGCTTACAGTCATGTTTTAGCTTCGATTCCATTTGACATTAATGCAGATCTGTAGCTACACTTTATCGTTCTGAAAACCAGTAATATAAGGTGTTCCTAACATAGTTACTATTTCTAGCGATAGAAAATGTGTTTTGTGACAATTTATTTAGTTCAATGTAACTTGATACTTTTTTAGGAAAGTTATTTGAAAAAGAAACCAGCAACATCTAGGTGACAGTGAGTAAGTTCGTAACTTCCTGATATCTATCCTAAAATATATACGAGTTCTCAATCGTTTTGTATTACATTTGATCAGATGAAGAGGCTACCTTAAGGTTGGAAGAGATGAAGGAGGACTGCATGAGACCAGTCGACAAACTGATGGCAGGGAGGAAAATATTCGATGAAACAAACCTGAGATAAATATAAATTACCGGTAACACTGTGCTACTTATTGGAAAAGTATCTGCGTAGGTTCATTTCATACTTGCCTCTAAAGGAAAAATTTCTGTTAACTGTGACTTACAATAATGACTGTTCTGATACCGAAGGTGGTAGTACCCTTACAGATAAACTTCTTTTGCAAGAGGACAAAATTTCTGGCATCAAGCAATATCATTAACGCATAGTGTCAAGTGACAAGTTCAGGATTAACATTTAGTTGGCGGAGTATAATTTTTATATTTTGTAAAGACATGTTATTACTTGCTCCCAGATGTTTTACACAAATTAAAAAAGAAAGTGAAATCATTATTTTTATATCACCTGCATTGCCGAAAATGTAAACACCCACTTGAATTAGTGCGATGGTTGAATTATATATTACAATTTTTCTGAGATGTAAAATTTTAAGTTTTTGTTGGCTGTCTAACTATACCACCTACAGGATTATCTTCGGAACCGTGCGTATATGGTTGAATAAGTTCCAGGAGAAAATAAATCAATGAATAATTCTGATCTTTCGGGTAAACTTGTATATTTAACTTCTCTTTTTTTTTTTTTTTTTTGCTGTCATCAGTCTTTCGACTGGTTTGATGCACTCCTACATCCCCTTCATATCTTCTGCTAACTTCTTCATCTCTAAATACCACTTACAACCCCTGCTTCATATACAGGGTGTCCAGAAAAGGACTCCCTGATTTCAAAATTAAATATCTCGAAAACAAAGATCGATAGAGGAATGCAGTAAACGGTATGTTTATCGTGATAGCTGTAAGAAGTGTATACAGCAGTTTGAAATAATAGTTACAAAAGCTGCTAACAGATGGCGCTGTAATCACCATACGTAATGCCTAAGTAGTGATCCGAAGCTCAGGGTAGTGCCAATGGTGAACATTTTGAAAACATTGTGATGTGATTGTTTGCAAAGATTGTTTTCATACGATTATTTCACTTATGTATGCCGATATGAGCTGTACAGCGTACGGCGCCATCTGTTAGCAGCTTTTGTAACTATTATTTCACACTGCTGTATACACTTCTTACAGCTGTCACAATAAACATACCGTTTACTGCATTACTCTATCGATCTTTGTTTTCGAGATATTTAATTTTGAAATCAGGGAGTCCTTTTCTGGACACCGTGTATTCTAATCTCTGTCTTCATCTACAATTCCCACCTTCGACTGTTCCCTCCACTAACAAATTAACCAATCCAGCATGTCTCAAAATATTACCAACTAGCCTGTCTCTTCTTTCTGTAAGTTTCTTCCACAAACTTCATTCCTCACCTATCATTTCCAAAACTCGTTCACTTAGTACTTTGTCTGTCCACTCAATTTTCAATATTTAACTACCGTTGCACAAAGACATCAATTGATTCTTTTATAATCTGATTTTTGTAACAGCTACGCCTACATATAATAAATAATTGTTTATCTCCTATTTGAAATGGTAAGCAATCTATTTGTACTACAATCTGGTTACTTAACATAACACTTACGGTCGAAGGATACCTACGTCAGACTGTTTCGAATAATTGGTGCACAAAAGAGCACAGTGGCCGTAAACGCCACCGCGCTGACGTCTGATTATACATTCCAACATTGCATTTCTGCCCGAAATTAACATCGCGCCTGGTAAACAAGCGCGGCTTACGTAAACAGGCGCTTAACTGTCCTGGCCAAATGACAGCGGTCCGTATAACGTCAGCACAGTGTTGAGATTTGACGTAAAATGCAGAGTTAAATTTTAAACCATATTACAGCTTGCACAAAAGCACTGTAACTATGGAACTACTTTCTACATATTATTGAAGATGTATTATATAAATTTTGTTTTCTTTTTGTTCACACACGCACACACACACACACACACACACACACATATATATATATATATATATTCTCGAAGATGTGGTAGTTGCCGTGATGAATCGTGTTTTTTGGAGCGCTAGTATCTTGATTTCTTGTTGATTTATTCCTGATACTAGAGTGTGTAGTTTTCTAAGCTTAAGTAGGGTGTTGATGTTTAGGGTACCATTGGAGGTAGGGGTTTCGTATGGAATTCTGCCAGAGAACTCCGACTTTCTCTGTGTTCTTGATCGTCCGGTCCCCGATACTCTACAACCTTGTTCTAAAGAAAGTCATCCGAGAATGGGAGAAATAACTTAAAGACCAGAACTATTGGAAACCCATACAACTCGGACGATCCAAGAATGATATTAAAATTTCCTGCCTCGCTTTCAAAGATGATTTGGCCATACTAGCAGATGATGAGACTACAGCAATTAAACAGATAGAAACTCTCAAAGAATAAGCTGAAATAATAGACTTACAAATATCTTTCCAAAAAAAACAAGTTAATCTGCTCAAAAACTCCATACTCAAAATCTTATCACAAAATATGAACAAATTGAGAGAGTCCCGGTGAGAAATCGTCGAACTCACAGAAGGAGAGAAAATAGCTTAGAAAGTTCGCATGCAAAAACTTAGGAGATCCTTCGGTAAAACCTATAACATGTACAGTAAAAATGTTTGTCCATATTCACAAAAATCAACACATTTGTCAAACCTGAATACCTGTATGCCAGCGAAACATTAACACTGGACTGGAAAGGTTATCTAGAAAACATCCTCAAAGAAGAAAATAAAGTTATAAGGAAGATTCTCGACCCAGAAAAAAAAAAAAACAGATGACGGATACAGACTTAAATCTCGAAAAGAATAAGAACCATCGTCGTTCCTCGCGGCAGACATCAGGAAAAGAAGACTAAGATTTTGTGGTCATATTCAGAAACTATGCCCTGAGTCCAGCAGATCAAAAAAGACCTAGAAAAAGCCCCAAATAAACTCATCAGAAATCATACTGACAAAAAATTAACAAATGGGAGGTACCGCCGGAGAATGAAGTCACTTAGAGACCTAGGACGAAGTGGACTGAAGAAAAAAGAGAATCCATGCAGAAGAAATGAGAGCTGTATGGAAACACAGAAAATTTAATCATTAGGTTTTGTGTGTGATCCGACAGGATCCAGATGCAGATAATAATATATTTAAGTTTACTTGTTGAACAAATGTTTTGAGTGTTCCTATTGGCAACTGTATCTAACACCATAAAACGGATGGTGTGTTGCGCTCTACGTGGGTTTAGCTGGATTCGATTCTCAATGGGATAAGAACTCTTTCATCGTTCAGAAGTTGACAATAAGGGTGGAAGACGAAATAATGCAGTGTTCCTAATAACGAAATCTGCTTTTGCCCTGGGAGCACGGTGAGATTTTTGGGCACATATGACTTCAAAGGGCGGTTCAGATATGCACTATAAAACATATTTGAAAGTTATTCGACCATGACCTGTCGAATGTGCATCGAAGTGAAATGACTTTTCTGTAATGTACCCGCGAACACTTGGTAATGACGTGCGCAACAGGTAACTGCCGTGATAGGTTCGTCAACAGCTGCGAGTTACCATTGAAATGTTTGACTTGTCAACCTCACAACGTGTCCGAGTGACGTATAGATTCGTCTGTCAATTGACACTGGTGAAATCTTTAATTTATAACAGGCAAGAAACATACTGCAAGAGCTTTGTAACTTTCCAGGATTTCTCACATGTTGTACCATTACGGTAGATTAATTTTAAAACCTAAGCGTGTACTCAAACCGAAGGTTGGCTGGACTCATCCGAAGAAAACATAATAAGCCTGGTGTCAGAGGTAGGGCGGTCAATTCCTTTCCTTTCCTCCTAACCCGAAAATCCTACCAGGTAAAGGGGACGTACAGTTTAACATGGAATCCAAACCACTGAAGCGTTTTGGAGTACTTTACATTACATGGGAAGCTATGCCAGAGGTGATGGCCTGGTCAAGGGGCTTTAAAAATCCCGCTCTGAAAGGGGTTCGAACCGGGAACCTCTCGATTGTCAGTTGTGAGATAACAACCATAGGGCTAGTTAATTGTAAAATAACTAATGTAAGTAATAGTAAAAAAATACTATGGTCGAATATTTAAGTTGGCAAACATGTAATGCCAAGAGCTATACAATTAATATCGCTGACTGCATTGGAAGTTTTTGTTTTATCATGAACTGGTGGTTGTCATGGATGTTTTAGCAGTAGAGGTTTGACTTGCAAGTCGATGATTTAAGATTGTTAAGTTTGTGAGAAATTCAATACTGAAGATAAATAAATAATCAATGTTGGAAAATTATTGGAGAATTATTTAGTTGAGTACTGAATAAAATTAATCAAGATAATGATTTGTACTAATCAGCAGCGAGGCGGCTATCGTTCGTAATTTTGGTTTAAATCCAGAATTCATAACGTGCCATTTTAAACAGCAAATGTAAGCCTTAACCTCGCAATTGGCGAACCTGGACCAGGATTATGGGTGTTAATTAAGATGATTAACATAACACCTTAAACGTCTGGAGTTTCTTCTGAAGCAGTGTTATCAGTTGAGCAGCAGCAGAGAGCTGATCTACGGGCAAGTGCATCAAGTAAGAAATTCCAGTTTTTCATTTTGTTTTTGGGGCTGCAGTGTCAACGATCAGATTCCAACAGGAAGTATATTAACTAAATTTTGAACACTCAGTAAATGATTATGAAAGTGGAATCAAAGTTGAACTTACAAGTTGAGTTATAGTTCGTTAAAGAACAGTTGCAAAGTTAATTTTTTTTCATGTGAGAAAAGTAGTTAAAGGGGTAAAATTTGTGATTTTAAGAAATTGTAAAGAAAAGTAATACCATCGATTAGTGGTAAAAATTTTATCATATAAAAAATTGTACTAAC
Source organism: Vandiemenella viatica (assembly GCA_031002005.1). Taxonomy (NCBI): domain Eukaryota; kingdom Metazoa; phylum Arthropoda; class Insecta; order Orthoptera; family Morabidae; genus Vandiemenella; species Vandiemenella viatica. Next base: position 82,773,797 of record JARYHS010009186.1, read on the forward strand.
ATGTGTAGAGCAGTCTTTAATCTGTGGATTTCCGTCGAGAAGCAAGAAGCTAATAAGGAATTATTACAAACAAAACAAAGAAAAGGGGGGAATTTATATGTACAGCCAAATTAAAAGAGCAAAAGATCAGCATTTTAAGCATTTGTATATTATATATGTGTCGGCTTTGTTTCCAGATATAAGGCCGCCGAATTTTGTTGTCTCTTTTCTGTGATAATATACATGTTTTCAGCTGTTACGATAAAAAGTTGTAAGTTAATTGGTATTTTTTTTCTGTGTGTTCCTAAAAATTGTGTTGCAGAGTTGAATGTGGACAGCGTTGTATCATTGTTGTGGATTGGAGTTGTAAGTTTGTAATATCGATTGCGGTTTAAAGAATTTCTGCTAAGAGTAATAATACCGTTGTGTTTGCTTGCATTATGAAATTTTAAATGTCAAATTATTATGGAAAATAAGTGTGGAAAATTGGTTAGTGAGTTGGGAGAAACAAATAGTATTATGTCAGAGGGGGAAACGGTAAGTTCCGGAATCTTAAGTTTTGATGGGAAATATGAAGACCGAATGGGTGTCCGAGGAGATAGTAATTACGTGCAAAATAATTTCAGTAGTAGTCCTATTAATAACGGGGATAAAGATGGGGTTACCGGTTATTTTCCAAACAATGATCTCAGCAACATTGATGAGGATGACGAATTGGTTGATGGAGAAAATGAAATTAATGGGGGGCAGAATTCAATAGGACATGCAGTTTTGCCAAAACCAAATCAACCTGAGTACGCTCGAGAAGGGAATACGGACCTAAGGTTGCTATTAAATGCTATCAGAGAAATGAAACAAGAAATGAATCAGAGCCAAGAAAAAGTTATTGAGAGTATTGAGAAAAATCAAGAGAAATTCAGGCAAGAATTGAAACAAGACATAGGAGAACTTAATGAAAAAATCGAACGTAGTCAAAGGAGGGCAGAAGAGATGATGGGGAGGATGTCAGACAGAATTGAAAAAAGTGGAAAAGGAATCAGAAGAAAGATTACAGACGATTGAGAGCGATATTTTTGAAGTTAAGAAAAATGTACAGCGAGACGTTAATGTTTTGGTAGTCCGCTGTATAGAGGAAAAAGAGAAAATTATCGCTGAAAGAATAGAAGGATCACTAAGTCAGAAAATGGAAGGACATCAGAAGGATATGGAAAGCAGGATCGAAACTATTTTAGAAGGCCAAGTGCAATGTGAGATTAAAATACATAGCGTAGCGGAACATGCTGATAATGTAGGAAGACAAATTACTGGTTTGTCGACGGAAGTAGGCCAAATATGTGGGAATATGAGTCACATTAATGAAAGACTGGAAAAAGCGGAAAAGCGGCCAGACACCGTGGTTAGCCGTATACCAAGTTATTGTGAGATTACTTTACCAGAGACTGCGTTTGAACCAAGCGGAAAAGTACACCCCGCCGATTTTGTAAAGATATATTCCCGAACCTTGCCAATAGAGTGGTCGGATACAAATAAAATCCGCTATGTACAAAGCAAAATTAAGGGATGAGGCTTTTTCATGGAGTTGTGAAGTTACAGAGAGGTGTACTAATTATGACGATTTCCTAAAAATGTTCCGAGATAGATACTGGTCTCAGAGAAAACAGCGCAAGGTAAGGAGTGATTTTTACAACTGTAGGAGATACTATAGAGGCGACGGCAGTATGAGGAAATTTTGCGAGTAGATGAGAAAGGAATTGCGGCACCTGGACCAAAAGGTAGGGGAAGTAGAACAAGTGGAGATATTACTACAAAAGCTGCCGCGGCAAGTTCAAGATAAACTGGTGGTTACACAATGGGATAAGATGGAAGATTTCTTGGACATGCTGGAAAGACTCGACCGATTCCAAGAAAGTTATGAAAATAATATTGAAAGGAATCGAGAATCTGATCACAGATATGGTAAGCCAAGGGACTATCAATACCGGGAGCGAGCAAATTTTTGGCCACCGAAAGGAAGTGGAGGATATGGACGAGGATTGCACAGGCAAGAATCTCGGGAAGAGATTGTTGAGGAATTCAAAAACCATAATTTTGGTAACAATGGAAGGAGGTACGACTGGAGGAATAGTTCTAATATGAACCAAGTATCTGCAAGAGGGAATTACGGATATAATGAGGGTAAAATGGTGAGACACCCGGCAGAATACAGAGGAAGAGGCTATTTCGAAAAAAGTACTCCCGGAAATGGTGGAAACTCTTTTACAGCAAACAAGGAATATAATCAGGGATCAAATTACAATGCAGAGACACGAGAAGGAGGGGAAGGCAGATTTCGGCGGAATGAAGAAGGGAAGGAAAACTGTTAACCGGGACTGATGCGGTCCGTTCGGTTTCGGATTGGAAGGGTACAGGACCAAAATGTAATGAGAGTAATATCAAGAAAGGAGAATTTAAGGCAGTAAAGTTAAACGGTGAATTGGATCGAGACCGAAAGGATTATGACGATCACGAAGAAAAATTGTAATTTAGCGAAATGTTACCTTAATGAAGTGAAACAAACACAGGAAGAAGCTCCTATACATTGGTGGGAATGTTTTGAATTGGAAAAGAATAAATTAAGAGTAGGGGACGAAAAGGAGAACCCTAAATATAGCTGGACAGATGAAGGAATTTCCGATTTGATGAGAATAAATCAATGGAGAAATGAAGATCAGAAGGAATGTATTTCTTATGAGGAAGTGGTGGATGACATGGACAATAAAAGTATGATTTCAGAAGATGCCGGTGTCAGAGGAGGAATCAAGTGAAGAAGACGGATGTTCGGGAATGGACAGTATTGTGAGTGATGAAGAAGCTGAAATTAGTAATAAGGAAGGAGGAAAAGAAGGAGCCAAGGAAGATACAGAAGATGAAGTTAGATATTTTTTTACCAGGAAGGACGAGTTAAAGGAATGTGGACAGTCTGTTTGTGAGTGGAGAATCAAAAACCGAGTTAACAAAGAAAGACGACTTAAGGACAGTATCAGCAGCAAGTTGTGGAATAACTAAAGTAGAAGTTTATGACGACAATAGTAAAAAGAATGGAAAGCAACCAACAATAGAAATTTGTTCTAATAATCTAGAGGAGGCATGTGAAGGTCACGTAAAATTGCTGAAGATAAGAAAAAAATAAAATAGAGAAAATATGCAAAATGAAGATTTTAATGAAAGTATAATGAAGGATGAGGACAATACGTAATCGAGAGAATAAAGAAAATGAATAATATATATGAAGAAGAGATGAGAAACTGGAAAAAGAGAAAGAAATAAACAAATACTACAAGCAGATAATGCTGACCGAATTCAATGTCGGTGATTTGGTGTGGGTTAAAACAACAAAAAATCGTGTGAGATCAATGCCCAAATTAAGAAATAAATTGATATATATTGGGAGCCTTTCATAGTCAAGGATAAACCTCAACCAAATGCTTATTTGTTAGTCTACCCTGTATCAAAAAAGAGATTTGGATTGCGGAATATAGTAGACTTAAAGCTTTACAGGGCAAAGGAACACTAATATTATGACTGATGATCACACAGCACATATTCTTATTTGGCCATGTATGGTATTAGATATTTCGATACATGTTCGATTTTTTTTGTTGAATTGAGGCAATTTTTAATAACATAATGTATATATTGAGTTCTCATTAAGTGGTAGTCTAAATTTAACCTTAATAATTTTTATTAATTGAATACAAAGAATATCTAAAACTGATCCTGAAATACGATGAGTGTAAAATCTGAACATTATTTCGATGAAAAGATTTTGATAGACTTATTTAGTTGAATAATTTACTTGTTTTTGAAAATGTAACTGTGGTTGTTATTTAACATTTCGTTTTGTTGAAATCATCATTTAGTTAAATAATGATTTGACTGCTCCGAAATGGGGGGCATATGTGAGATAACAACCATAGGGCTAGTTAATTGTAAAATAACTAATGTAAGTAATAGTAAAAAATACTATGGTCGAATATTTAAGTTGGCAAACATGTAATGCCAAGAGCTATACAATTAATATCGCTGACTGCATTGGAAGTTTTTTGTTTTATCATGAACTGGTGGTTGTCATGGATGTTTTAGCAGTAGAGGTTTGACTTGCAAGTCGATGATTTAAGATTTGTTAAGTTTGTGAGAAATTCAATACTGAAGATAAATAAATAATCAATGTTGGAAAATTATTGGAGAATTATTTAGTTGAGTACTGAATAAAATTAATCAAGATAATGATTTGTACTAATCAGCAGCGAGGCGGCTATCGTTCGTAATTTTTTGGTTTAAATCCAGAATTCATAACGTGCCATTTTAAACAGCAAATGTAAGCCTTAACCTCGCACAGTCAGACTCCTTAATCACTGAACCATCAGACCAATCCATATCAATTCTATCTTTTAAAAAAATCGTATTTTTTGCTCTTCATAAATGTGCAGAAAAGCTATGATATAGTTAGATTTTTAAATCTGTACATATAAAATGCTATACTTGGTCACCATGTACCGATGCGACCAGAGATATTCAAGGGTTACGCACGTTATTTAATAACAGTTCAGTTTTTCTGAGCTTCCACAAGTAAATGTGCTGCCAGTACATAAAACTAAAAGTATACATTTCGTAAAAATTGACATATTAATTATTACTTGATTGTTCTTAATTAAAATTCGTTCGATGTAGATTTTTTCTTATACTCTGTTCAGCGGTACTGGTGTTACAGTAAGTTAATAAATATCTGCACTACATCATTTTCAAGATTATGAGCGTTATTTAATGAAAATTATACTTAGTTACGAAGAAACGAATTGCTAAGATACTGCGTTCAATACGTCATTTTTGACGGACTTAAAAGACATTTATATTCGATGTAGATATTTTAAGTCACTGTTATAATATGTCCGAAGAAATGTTAGATCGCAATACAATGAATGTATTCGTACACGGGAAACAGAAGATATGAATTTTGAACAGTAATATTATTAGGAGTTGTGGTTATGTCGAAATGCATACAGATTCAGAGTGACGACTGACACAATTTTTTTACAGAATAATTCCCATTGAAATAAGTTTCATAAATAATTTAAGCTATTTTCATAAGCGCCGAGTTAATGAAGTTATCATTTCATAAGGATGGAAGTAGTTCCGTAATTATCGTACCGAATGATACATGGACCGAGAATAGAATCATTATTACGCGCTATAGATGAAGATTTTGGGATTCCTAATTTATTTTTAATTTCATTGGTTCCCTAATTCTGGCATCATCAATTCAGTAGAATTTCCATCAGCATCGCTGCTTAAAACTACAACCGAAATATGTACAAATTAGAAAATTAGGTTATGAACATTACATAACAATGTTATTTATTTAATCAGTCGGAATATATATCCAGACCGAGCGTGGTGGGTGAACGGTTAACGTTCTGGCCTCGCATCCGGGAGGACGCGGGTTCGAATCCCAGTCCGGACATCCAGATTTGGATTTTCCATGGTTTCCCCAAATCACTCCAGGTGAACGCCGGGATGCTTCCTTCGAAAAGCCCATGGCCGAATTCCTTCCCGTTCCTTGTCCCAGTCCAATCCCGCCTCTAATGACCTTGACGTCGACGAGGCGTAATGACGGGCTTACAGGATAGTTTATAAATAATTTATTTTATTTTGTCTAATTATTATTGTATATTCTGTGATTAAATAAAATATTAATGTGAAACATAGTCACTGAAAGAACACAAGAAAATTATACTGAATAACGTAGTAGGCTATGTACTTACCCTTAAATTTTCTTTTTGAATGGACCTTCTTCAGAAAAGCGTCTGGAACGTCGGAATTTTATCGCAATTTGCTTGGAACGCCATTTGGCACAGCACTGCAGGGTGGGTCAGGGGGTTACCACGGACTACTTGTTGGCTGCGGATGGTGAGACTTCACCTCCAAATGTCAAGGACAGATGCGACTGGATACGTTGAGAACACTGTCCTTCCCTTCTTGTATTTCAAGGACATTACCTGACATTGAGAGCAACTATCGTAATCGTCGTCTTCTTTAGCATAAACAGAGGAATGTGTATCTATTATGAATATTAAACTACAAACCACCAAGATAGCTATACACTGCAGAGCTAAGAGGATTGGCTCAAGAGGAAAAATGATTACTTGCTCACATATAAACACTGCTACCTACTCTACCTACTGTGACATAGTTTTACATGGTCACAAACGTTTATGTTTGTGAAATACTGTTTCTACATAAGTCGCGACAGTCTGTCCAAACTTTCCTGACGCTTCGGCAATAGTCGTTTCTGTAAGGGAAAGCGCGGTCTCCGTTTTCAGCAATTCGTTTAATAATGAAGTTGGTACAGGTCCTAGAAGACAATGTGAGATTGCTGTGATGTAAATGTGTTTTTCAGGTTTTAGCCCTGGTAGACTGGAACCTGTTGCTAATCTCTGTAGCCTAAAAGAAATGTGTTAAGCAACTCAATGTAAACTGTACTGAATTTAACAAGAGCTAACCCTGCCAAAAGCAAGAGGAGGTTTAGGCTTAATGGATGCAAGAACCAAAGCAAATGCGATCTTCATACAGGCAATGAGGAAAGTATCTGAAAACAAAGAAACCATAACGGCACAATTATTGGAACACTACAAACCGGTGAGTACAACGGCACCGGTAGGGATTGCCCATATCAATAATTCCCTTTACCATTTCAGGCTGTACTTCATCGAAAGCAGCTATATCATGGAGACAAGAAAGAACAACTTTCCCAAGACAACAAAAGAGATTTACGCATGTATGATGGCCCATAAACGGGGAAATATAATAGAAACTAAATACCCGGAAATCAACTGGAAAAACGTGTGGGCAAACATTTTCAACAAAACAATTCCGTCCGAGACTCATGCTCTTTGATACAAAGTAGCCAACGAGACCCTGGCCACCAATGAGAAGCTACATCGTATTCACCTCAAGCCAACAGATAGATGTGACACTTGCGGCAACACAGATACGCTAGTACACCGAATCTCTTGCGGAAGAGCGCAAACAATCTGGAGGTGGACAAAACATTTAGCGGCACACATGATGCAAAAACCGCCCAGGAAAATACTCACCAATATAATAACAAAGCCGGATTTCAAGATTATACCTATAGAGAAACATAACAGTCTAATATGGATTTTAGGACACGCAATGCAGGATATACTGCAGAAGACGTCCCAGAACTTAGAAGAGTATTTATCAACCTTGAAAATTAAAGTCTGGAGTTTAAAGAAAACGACGAAATACAAAACAAAATTTGGAAGCTATCTGGACGAAATACCAAAAATAAAAAGACCGTCAAATTAAAAAGCAAAAACTTCAGAACTTGAGACTTCTGGCAAAAAAAAAAAAAAAAAATAACCAATAATGTGACGGCTAAATAAGAACGTTGGATACGTGAAAATTTTAATTGTTGTTTTTTTCAGACAATGGCGTGCGAGGAAATGCCAAAGTCCATTGTCTTCTTCTTTGATCACTTAACAACACATCAGGAGAAGATAAAAAAAAAAGACGGTAACGGCAAACCCAAAGCCTGGGAAATAGAAAAATATTTAAGTTATAAATATAAATGGCGGAGAAGCCAAGCCGAAGAAGGCAGTAATGGAGAGCGAAAGGACGGCTGTAAGGGGTGGAGGAGGCCGATAAAAAAAAAACAAAAAAAAAAAAAAACAAGAAGTTGCATGTGTAAGACAGATCGGAACAGGTTAGAATTTTAACATATAGTTCAGGTCCAAATAAAGCAGAAAATCCTTTCTTGCAGTTACAGGCGTAATTCTAATGCGAAGATTGGTTGGACCCTCCGGAAGGAGGTATATTATGCCTGGTATCACAGCTAGGACGGCAAGTTCCTTTCCTCCTATATCTGACCTAACCCTGTTATCCCAAAAGGTAAAAGAGACCAACTATTTAGTATGGAATGAAAAACACAGAACTTCTAATCTACTATATAATTTCCTAAGCTCACTCATCTCGATAGCTGTTGGTTGGGGAACGGTGTCACGTGTCAGCCTTCGCTCGCAAAATAACAGCGACCAGAGATACCATTAGAAGAAATTCGAAGTTATCTCCACAATTTAATAGCTAATCAGCTGCAACCAAATTAATTGCCATAATACATCCTTTTAAGTTTTCCATTCGTAGCATTCCATAGTAAAAAAAATCGATAATCTTTATGGCTAAAAAATCGAGGAACTGCTTTACAATAACATGTTACTAATGAAAGCAACATAAAAGAAACTTTAATGACCCATGGTCAATGATGTAACCACGAATGTTAATTGCCATTCCGGCTTAAACTAAATTTCAATTTGATTAAAACTTTCGCTAATGTTATTGCTTGACCAAAGTTTATACATTACGATTTATTTGCTGTTTTGCATTTTAGTGACCACTTTCGTAAATTATCTTTGTTCCTGTTCATTGTACGTGAGTTATTAGGTTATTTAAAGTGGAAATCAGGGCAAGTATGTTACCGAATAAAGTAATCTGGCAATTCATTTCTTCTGAGATGCTCAACTGTTTAATAATCTGGCATCTGTATTACGTTCTTTGGCCGTTACAGACACTATAACCAAAAATTACATTATGAATGTTTCGAAGCAAACAGGAATTCTTCAAATTTTGCAGAGTGAACTTTAAGGGTCAAATAGAAGTCAAGTTTGTATTTGAGCAAGTTCGAGTCTACGATCTTTGCAACAATTATACGATAGCGCGATTGTGCCTGTCAGTGTCCTGAGTTTTTCAAGCTCAAGAGATTTTACTCATCCTAAGGGCGAAACACTGTCAAGTTCATATTTGGTAAGATCAGGTCAACCTGTCATAATGTTTGACCACAAAGACTGGAACGATTCTAGACCCGTGACGATAAGTAAAACGCGGTCACTGGTTTACAGTAGTGAATAATAATGTATTTTTTTGTGTTATTGCTTTACGCCTCGTCGACGGCTAAGGTCATTAGAGGCGGGATGGGACTGGGGAAAGGAACGGGAAGGAATTCGGCCATGGCCTTTTTGAAGGAAAAATCCCGGCATTCGCCAGGAGCGATTTGGGGAAACCATGGAAAACCCAAATGTAGATGCCCGGAGGGGGATTCGAACCCGCGTCCTCCCGAATACGAGGCCAAATAATAATGTCGAGGTAGTGAATTGTAATACGGAACTCTACCACTTTACATACAGCTCCAACGGTTGCATTATGTTATTAATAAGTACCTTTAGCAGTTGTCACACATACAGTCGTAATAGCCAAAGAGCTTAGGACATTATACTGATTTAACTGAATTTTACTATTTAGCATTATCTATGTCTGGATGACATAATAATCAGTTTTATTACCAACAATGGCTTCCTGAAACTTCTGTTCTTCTGCAGTTACAGTATTACTTCTGACATATTTTTTATTGTTGTCGGCTTGATGCCAAAACTATCAATGCTGAAGGATCTGACTACCTCTTGTTTGCCGCTCAACAGCTGACTTCGATCAATTGAATTGACTATTTTTTTTTCAATTCTTGCGTGTAATAATAAAACTAAATCCTATCCAAAGTTATAAGTCGCTGCATAAAATATGGTTTGTTCAAAAATATTTATATAAATACAACTGGTGGCCTAGTGTTTGAAAGTATGGCACCCATCTTGCGCATATATGTCCGGGATCGAAAAATATAAAAACTTAAAATATTTAAAGGATTCAACAGCCGTTATGATGTTCAATGCTTTGCGAGATATACGCTGCGTTTATTATAAACATACTTTCTACCAGTGTTTTAACACGATCTCTGGTCTTCTTCAGAGGACACTGAGTTACACAATATGAAGTTGCACACCTGAAGAAGGTCGAAGACCAACCCCTGGGTCGAATCGTTTGAAAAAAGTGGGAATGTACTGTAGGCAAAGTACTCGTATATCACGAAATACGTTTCCCAATATTCTATACATTCTTTCTTTTTTCCTTATACATTATAACATATTGCTCATACAATATCACAGAAACTAATTTTAATGAATTCTCGTGTTGTCACAACATCTTGATTTCGCATTTCGTCACGTGCATCATCCTCAACGTCACCACGGTCATGTTATAATTCAGCAGACCTATCGTTTTTTTTTTTAAAATATATTTTATTTCGATACTAAATTAGAACAGTATCTATAAATTTTTATGCTCTTGGTTTGGATTTTTTTCGGCGTTGAATTTTCGTATAAAAATAATTTTATCATAACATGATTTTAAATTTTATCCGTTTTAGGAATTTCAATCAAGAATAGGAAACTAAAATTAGAAATTTTAGGAGCGTGTAATGAAAAATTTATTTTAACGACAGGATTACCATTTAACAATCTGGTCCTAGAAGTTTTCTAAAACCAAATCGTGGGGCTAGCCTCATCGTTATTTTTTGTTTTTTCTGTTCGTTATTGTATGCCTTGTCTTGAACAACATCTAGACAGTTTGCCTTGAAACATCTGACAACGGGACTACTTTATTTCACAATGCGTCCCTGGGCGCACCCAAACGTGATGGCCTCTTTTTTTGTCACGCCTTCACATCTGTATGGTTTCGTATTTTGAGTAACGTAACTAAATCTTGCTGCCTTTTCCTATAACTGCTTAACGTTAAAGATCCGACAACAGAAACTAATATCCGCCATTAGACAATGTGTAACAGCTAAAAAAAAAAAAAAAAAAAAAAAAAAAAAAAAAAAAAAAAATGAATTCGTAGAAGCTAAGAGAGAAAAGCATTGTTAATTTTTTTGAAGAAATATAATTAGAATGATTTGTCTGGATGTTAGATAGTGACTTTAGGTGTACCCTGTTGGTAATAGTAAGCAACAAAATTTGGTTTGGACAGCGACAATTTTATATAATTACTTACTCAGATAACTAACGATAACAATACATATGCATAAACTTAAAGAGTCACAACTAAAGTTTTAATTCTTTCTCAACGAATAATTTTAATACAAGTCAGATTCATTCGACCGTATTTCTGAGAGATTTCCACAAACGATCTTCAGGTCAGTACACTTTTTCAGCAACCCGAAGCCAGAGTATGGCTGGTTCGTTTTATGAACGACTGTAAACTGATCAGGCCGTGTTACATTGGCAAAAATAAATGAAACCGGTTCCGTGGAACATTTTATTCTTGTCTTTTTCCTTTTTGCTCGGAACACAGTGGCTACTGCTGTACTCGTTTCGTATGGCAGCCAATTATCTGCCTCTTTGCGATCGGTTTTTCTGTCTCTTTCATCTCGCTAACGAATTGCACTTGGCCACACAACAGTTTCCCTTATCAGACTGTCTCTATGACTTGTTATGTTTTCTCTACACCAAGAGATCAATACCACGTGATTCGGCTTGCGAACCAGTTAGAATAATTTTATTCGCCACGTGAACTGCCTTTGATAGGACGCAATTATTCTCCTTGTATCAAGCAGTTTGTCGTCCTTGAGTAGTATTTGATTGCGGTAGCAAACGTACAAATCTGACAGCATGATACATCGAGAAATAAGTGGCGTGACATGTCTGAAGAGCACATTCAAGCTGATTAGAATTAATTGACATTTACTGATTAAATCCGGATTTTTTAAAAAGGTTTTATCTGTATTTGTCATAATTACGTTACTTCTTTCAAAGCTGCTATATTGTTAAACTGACTGATAAGTACTTCTCCCAACTGGGCTTGCTTCATAGGTATAAAAAATCGTAACCAAAGCCGTAACATTTCTTAGTCTGCCTTAAACTGACCTTCATTTCCATCACAGCAATTTTTGTTCATCCGAAGTACATTAGGTCTGAATGCTACGTTGAATTATAGATCATATCTGTCGTTAGAATTACAAAGTGTCATTAAGCCACAACAGAGGAGTTCGGCGAAGCAAATAAAGTTTGACCAGATTGCAAGAGATTTATTTACATTACTCCATAATGCAAAATATTTAGTCCTTAATCACAGTCTGTCGACTCTTTAAATAAGATTGAACCTCATTTAGTCACTGACCAAATTCACGAGCAAGGAAAAATTCATAGTAGCCATGAATATGAACAACAGATGTTGATGAACACAAAATAATTAATTATTACATTCATCTAAGTATTACCATTGTGCCGTTGTTCACTATAAAGGGAAACCTGTTAAATTGAATACTAGGTAATAATTGGAGCTCTCAACGGGATATGACGATATTTTCAAGTACATGACGATATAGGCCAATTGGTGTTAAGAAGAAAATGGAAGGAGATCTCAACGGAATAGTTAAACAGTGACAGAAGCTACGCCGCTGCCTAAATCTGGATTTATTTTCGTTAATTTTAACCACTGTAGAAAGTAACCAATGTCAAGGCCTACACTTTTTAAGTTCTGAAGTTAAAGATTGGATTTGAAATCACCAATTTATTATCGTGACCCAGTAGTCACAATCCATAAGTTAATTAAAGTAAATATATTCAAGAGACAAATATTATGGAATTCCTTCACAATGTTAATTTTGATGTTATCTAATGATGTGGGGAATAAAAGGTATTTCATCGTATGTACTATATCTTTGACTTTAAAAAGAGAGTCAGTTATTGCATGATCCGGGAATCTCTGTGGAAATTAAATTGTAAGTTTCTTTTTTCTTTTGTTTCGGGTTTTATGCCTCGTCGACATCTAGGTCATTAGAGCAGGAAGAGGAAGGAGGACATGGAACGAGAAGGAATTCGGTCATGGGCTTTTGGAGGAATCCACTCGCATTCGCCAGGCAACTATGGAGAATCTAAATCTGAAATGCAGGTCTGCTATTTCCGACCATGTACACCCGATTTCCAGGCTCAGGCCTATTCCGGGCTCAGGAAACGGAAATGAAATCAAAATGGCCTTTCTCCAAACTGTTCCATTTTTGACCAAATGCCAAACAATTAATTTCAACACATTTCATTTGTTTTACTCTCCCCGAAGTTATCGATGCTTTCCTTTTTTTTTTCTTCATTCTCTTTTTGGCCACTATGGACCACGTGACTCTTAACTCTGGCGAAGTTTCTTCTTCGCCCACTATTCCTTCATACTTGTACTGTGGTTGTATTTTCTTTCGTGGATCAATTTCACCCCATATCTGGAGTTCAGTGTTTTGGCTATTCTTGACTGAAGAGGATCGGATGCTTTAAACATATTTCTGTACTTATAACTATGGTAAATCTCACTGGGCTCAATTTACAGTCGATTGAGACCTTTTCTGACTAGCCGCATTCAATTTGCAATAGCCTCGTTCGCTTTCCGCCTAGAGATGAAAATTTTTGAGTTGTCTAGACTATCCATTCGAACTATGAGAGCATCTGAGATAAATCTCCTTTTTCTCGTAGCTGTTGCAATGATCTCCAGTTGTTGGTTATGCATCAGTCTGTATTTTTCCTTTTCTTTGACTGGGTCCATTACTTTTCTCTATTATTTATTGTCTCTTGTCACTGTATCTATCCTCCTTTTCGCCCGTTTTTGTGATTGTCCCCACTGCGATAATATACGATATTTTAATTCTCAGTACAAGCTGCATGTTCGCTCCCCTCGGCTAGCTTGTATTCGTTACGTGACCCAAAGATCTCGGTTACCGACGGGGGCCGCTGCGGGTGAAGAGTTATTTGAGACTTTGGCACCGCCGAGGGCCGCAGACGGGTCGAGCCGGTCGTCGAGACCCACAAAAACTCGGCTGGTCTCAACAGAACAGACAACGTCTGCGGTCTGATCTACAGCTGACGCCAACGCGCTGCGTCTCACAAGGACAACGGCGCATTGTGGTGATGCAAGACGTCGTACTACCTACAGGTCACTGACTGATCTTCAAGTATTTGTGGAGTTCTGGAAAGTCAGGATTGAGGAATATGAATGAACTATTATTCATGTTCTTTACAAAAGTGGTACATTCTTTGGCTCCTCTGACGATTTTGACATAACCCCTTTGTCAGGCTGAAAAATCTTTACATACAAGAGCTACTTCTTCTTTCGAACAACCCGTTTACTGGTTCGCCTTTTCCTCTCCTCCCAGAATATTTCCATTTTTTCACTGAGGTCCCTCCTTCTTTCTTCAGACCAGGTGGTCTTGGCCTTTGTACTGTACATTGTTCCAGGAACGCCATGTATTTATAAATTTTAATTTGAAACACTCTTCGATTCTCTATTTTATATGGGTGGATCCCAACTGTTTTCATATTTTTTCTCGTCTCCTCAATCCATTTTGTTGTCACCTTTAATTACTGATATAGGTGAAAAGTATTTTAGTCAACCTACTCTCACTCGTCTCCTCAATCCATTTTGTTGTCACCTTTAATTTAGTGATGAAGGTGAAAATTCTTTTTGTGAATTTATTCTCACTCATTCTCATAAGGAGCCAATAAAATTTCAGTCTTCTATTATGCGTTTTCTCTCCATACACTTATAGGTCTTCATTTTACCTATTCCTCCAGGTACCCATTACTGGTACTTAGTTTTTTCTTTCTTTTTTTCTTTGAATTATTTTATTCAATACCAGGCATTCTGAGCTAAAAATTGCCTCTGTCATGACAACTGCTGTATAAGCTCTAATATCTGCTTTTTAGGAGATTGCTTCCTTGTTGTATCTGTTTTGTGTTAGCCATGATGGCTCAGTTTTCTAGTTCTAGCTTTATTCGCTTCCTTGTCATGCTCATTGGGTTGTATGCATTCATCCAGATATTTAAACCTGTCAATCCTATTAAATTTTTCAGGTTTAGTTTTGAGATGTTTTTCATTATTGTGTTTTGTATTCTATACACTTTATTTTTTCATTATAAGATCATGATGGAATCTCTTATAACTTTTATCCCTTATTTTCTGCTTGAAATGCCATATCAACAGCAAAAGCAAAACTACTTGTTTGGACCTGAATATATCTCTTCTATTCCATCTATTGTTATTGAATTTTTCCCTGTTCTCATTAATTTTTCCAACACAATGTTAGATAAGATGGGAGAAAGGCGTCTGTTCGTATCTCGAATTTAACCACTTTTGAAATTTCACCAGTACTTTTTATTTTAGAAGCAGTTCCTATCAGTGTTTGCTGAACAATAGCTCTAGTCTTCCTATTATACGAGAGCTTTAATAAACCTAAAGTGCATATAGGAGTGTGTCAGTTACCACTGTGATTTCAATATGTAAGTTTCTTTAATATTTGAAATACGACTATAATTCTATAACCCAAATAATAAATAACAAGCCAAGGTTGCGGTGATATTTTTGTTACGCGTGTTGAGGGTCGCCGGTTCGTGACCTGCTGCGTGCAATGATGGTTTTAATTGGGAGTTGTCGGTGACTTGGGTGGTTTTTCACTTTCATAGTAACGAACAACTTAAATGTTTAACATACATATCGTAATAATATATATTTAAAACATAGCATTTGGTTGTATAGCTTGATCTGCCGAATGTCATTTTAAAAATAAATAAGTGGTTAATTTACAAAATTAACTTTACAGAATCTACTCGTAATGAACTGAAGATCAGATTAGTAAATAAATGAAACTTCGCCTATGTATTCATTTTGAATCGCTGTATTCTACAAGGAACAGTGGCCAGAAATTTTTACGATTTTAGATACAGAGTTAATGATGTAAAATACAGGATAACGTAGGTAGACAGTTTCTGAAGTAGAAGAGAGGAGTCTGCATTATCACGTAAATTCTTTGAAATGTGAAGGATTTTTGGAATTCATAACATTGTATACTAGAGGCGTCGCTAAAGTAATAGCAACTATGTTTTTCAAGTTACTGATGATTGGGAAAGGAATTTTAAAATGTACTATCAAATAGTCACAACATATCCTAATATTTAACGTACAAATTTTGAAGAAACTGGAGTTCTGTAACAGCTTGGAGAAAAAGACAAAATAAGAAACATCAGTATTTCTTTATACATGTGTTTATCTCTCCTGTTACAACATGTAAGTTACATACACATCCGGAAGCATGCGTGTGGCATGAACAGTCCATCCATGGAGTCTCCTAAAGAATTCACTATACGCTCTCAAAGGCGTGGATGACGTCTAACACATTCAGCTTCATCAGAAGAAAATCTGAACTCACTTCTCAGTGTTGTGGCAATGTCTTCATGTATCCTAAAGTGCATCCTACGAAATTGAATTGCTCCTTCAAATTTGATACGAACACGAAATTAACACCGAGAGAAAGCATCCTGGCATTCACCTGGAACGATTTGGGGAAACCATGGAAACCCAAATCTGCATGCTCGGACGGGGATTCGAACCGTCGTCCTCCAGAATGCGAGGCCAGAGCGTTAACCACTCACCCACCACAGTTGGTCCGAGACTGGTGTATGAGCAGAAACCCTACGACACTGTATTCGGGAGGCCACGGGGTCATATCCCATCCTGATTTCAGTTTTCCATGGCGAATGCCTGAATGGTTCCTTCAAAAGACTATGGCCGAATTCCTTCCCGGTTCTAGTGATTTAGTGGTTAACTAAGCGAAAAGTCATAAATAAAAAAAAAAATTGAAATCACAACGAGAAAGATGCGAATAGGATGCATCCCGGAGTACTTCCCTTCAACATCGCTCTAGAGCATGTAGTGGGTGCCTCAGCGGGCAAACTACGTTACAATTATCTTTCATACCTTTATGATTAATAATTGTGGATTTTTAATTTTTATGAAGGAGTGAAAATTTATTAATTTTGCAAGAATCTCGACGTTAATTGGAATTTAGGAAAAATTGTCACAATATGACATTTATTTTCTTATCACTGGCGATTACAAGTCTGAATTTACCGTTAAATTAACACAAATTGTCAAAATCATAAAAGCAACGCTCAGAGGTACAATTAGCCGTCATGAGCAAGCAAAAAATTGTAAATTTACTTTTAAATATATCTCAGAATCAAAATGCAAGAAATAATGACAACTGGAAACAATGAAAAATACAAGTTATGACGACCTCAGACAAAGGCATCATAATACTGTGACTTTACAGTTAAAAAGACAATCATGGGCGCCACGAATGAACAATATATCATTCGAAAATAACTAGTTCTGGCAAATTATGCCGCTAGCTCAGGGGTTTTTACAATTACAAAGTGAGAACATGGATCTATCATCTCAAAGTCGTTTAAGGGTTCTGTTTCACGGAATGCACAATCAGATGGCTTGGTCGTAATAAGTTACCATTGTAGTTCTGCGTGTGATGTCTGCGGTGATTGGAGCGGACCCACGGTATGTGAGACTATCTCACAAGTCGGCTACAGGCATCTCTGGTCTGACAATGCGCGTCATCGCATTACCGGCTGTGTTGCTGTGATAAGCTTGCAGCCAGAAGTCGTATAGCAGCAGTTGGCGAAAGAAGTCAACTTTCCAAGTCAACCTCAGACTAGACTCGCATAGCATGGACTCGAAGATCGAATTGCCGCTCGTCGCTCTTCTCTCTAGCGAGGAAACTTCTCGCTCCACCCCTTGTAGTCTCGAAGCTCACGTATAACAGAAATTCCCAGGATTTTAAGTTATACGCTCATTTGGATTGGATCTTCAGGTTGGCACCTAATGTCACGTGATATCCCCGATATGTGATTTGCCCCGCTCATATCACAAAGGTCGGACATATTCGGCTAAGCTCGCCGGGGTGAGAGCACATTCGGGTGTCGGGCGGCAGGCATTTCCCGCCAGGTGAGTGACTCTGTTGACCATCCATCCCCAGGGAGCAGAGTGTGTGGTCCGGCAAACCCCAAATCCGTGACTTCTTGTCGCCATGGTTCGGGAAGACCAAGATTAGCTTCAAGCCTACATAGCTCAATAATTCTTTAATATTCGCTTTACCAAGATACACTGTCTGTTCACCATTTCATTACAGTCCTCACTTGGAATCTTGCGTACTTTATAAAATTACAACAAAAATCTATTTAGGTGGTCGCCCAAGATTTATGTAAATTACTCCAACATTATGACATATATAATAAAAATGCACATTGTAACGTGGCGACAGCGCGTCATGTTACAAGCAGCGGTTCCCAACCTATGGGTTGCGACCCACTGGTGGGTCGCGGCGTGTGCTTTGGTGGGTCGCAAAACAGTCTAGGTTTTTGCCACAAAAATATATCTTTTACTTCATATATTTTTGAAGAGGAACAATTGAAAGGCCCAAAACTCTTAACAGCTGAAGAAAACTCGCTAATAGAACTATCTTGCGATTCTTCTTTAAAGACAATTTTCAAGGTAAAATCCTTAATTTCTTTCTGGATGAATGTACAAGCAGAGCATCCAGAAATCTCTAAATTATCTGTACTAGTGTGAACTAGCATTTTCTACTATATTGTTTTTGAAAAACAAATACAGAAATAAACTATGTGTAGAAAGTGTCTTAAGGTTAAAACTAACCAGTGTTAACCCTGATATCGATGCCCTCGTCAGTAAACACCAGTGCCAGAAATCTCACTGTTTGTGAAGTTGTGCTTTTATAATAGTTAAACGTATTTTTCATTATCTTTGTAATTAAGCGGGAGGCAGCTGCACAAAGCATCACCTCATCAAGATGAAGGCTGAAATTCCAGGATTAGTTAAACCTCTATTTGCACATTAAAATGCCATTGACGTGCCAAGCCATATCTTGGTGGAAAACTCCTACAAATCCCATTTTAATGGTTTACTTGTAAGTTTACCATTGTGTTATCCTGCTCCCGGTCTTCCGTATTTTCATACATTTGGGTGTAGTAAAACACAATGATAAAACCACCAATCAACAACTAAAATCGGGTGATCGATTTACATCTAATCGTGGAATTTCAGCAGTCGACTCTTCAGGTAAGATTACCAACTATACTTTATTATAAAGTATCATCTTGATTTCTGGTCGCCATACTTTACTCTAAAATTTTGTAGAAATACTTTATTTCCGATAAAATATACAAATTATGGAAAGGAATGTCCTTCTAATTTTATTTATAAATGTAGAGGGTACATTTGAAAGTAATTCAAAAATTCATAGCTAGTTCCATAAGCCGGAAAAAATGTATATATTCAAGGCAATAAACATCCTTCCATATACTTTTAACTTTCCTCTTCTAGAGATAAATATACTTTATTTTCTTCGAGATAGATTGGCAACCCTACATACAGGGTCTCAGGCCAACAATGGCATACACCAATTTATTGTTATTGCAGTTGCCATGAGTTTACAATAACTCTGGTAGGAGATGGATATTAATTTTCCGATTATGATCTAGATCTCAAGTTTCAATAAGTTTAATTCTTACTTGTCAGAGGTTTATTGTAGTGACAGTGAGGATATTATGTCAGTCTTCCAGTAAATGGAAAGGGAAATAAAAGTATATCCTGATATTTTGGAAATAAATAATTCTTACTATGGGCCATATATGATGAAAAATATTGTATAAATGACATATGTCAAAAAATCATAAGCACAAATGTGTAGTTACATTCCCACGTCAAGATTTCACAAGTGGAACATGATGAGAATCAACAACAACGAACATTTTTAGTTGCTGTGCTTGCTGCTAAGTCGACAATAAGTAACAAGAAAATGAATATACTGAGTGATTTTTCCTTTACATACTACGTGATCATCAGTATTCTGGCCTATGGTAGGTTTACACATGACAGCTCTGCCACACGAAGAATCATACCACGCATTATTACTAGGTACATATTAATGTGGTAGAACATTCCGCAAATCTCGGAGGGGTATTGTGTTGCCATCTGCTTGCAAAGTGTGTGATGAGTGTATTTTTGTTTGTGAAATGTTTAGGTTACGAGGCAGAGATTGGTGACCGTCCCAGCATTCCCACTGATGATTGCGGAAATTCGCCTAAAACCCGCCATCAGTACGGCTGATACGCGGGGACGAGGGCTCGAGCATTGCCCCGTTGTACCTCTCCGATCGAGTGTTGTGGCGACTTAACGGGCACGGCCGCATTAGCGGGTACGTACTATTTGGCTGTTTGAAATTTCACACTCCTTCAAATATTGCTCATAAATAGGGTCAGGATCATTATGACCAATAAACAGAAAAATATGCATCCAAGTATGACCTTCAAAAAGGGCAAATATGACTTAAAGTGACAAAATATTACCGAACATTTGAATTTACTATACATCAAAACATGCTTAATTATACATAATTTATTTTATCTAGTACTGGTGCTTTCACGTTGACAGTATAATTTGCTTCCGTGCACTTACTGCACCATTGAGAAATTAGACTTTAAATTTTTTTTCTTGAAGTCACTTTAGTTTCGAATAATTTACAGAGAATAACCCTTTCGTATGTACTAAAATACTCCACTTCAAATTTCTTTTAGGTAACTCCGTAACCACGCACTTTCAGAAAAAATAGAGGGAAATAAAAAAAGGACGGCGGTGCTCACTGATCCACTGCAGATTTAAGAATGACTGAGGAATTATTTTCAAAAGGTTTTGTGACAATGAGACGACATTAATTGACGCCGATCGACAGAGGCATGCTGCTGCTGCATTATCGAGATTAAAAGACGGGTAGAAATTAACATTTAGAGAGTGACAATAATGTATAACTTTAATTCTTGACTGGTGAATCTGACCAGTTCAGTGGCCATTAGTTTTGTTTTTTCTTCCAATGTATATTATGAACACAGTTCTGTGAATAATAGTCTTAATTGTTTTCTCATCTATAACTTCTAGTGAATTACCGGTATTATTATATATTACCGGATTTTTCCTTAAAATATGACCGTATGACCATAAATATTATAGTATTGTGACCAAAACTAGGAATATTGCTTAAATATGCATTTATAAGCTATATAAAATACAGTCAGAAACGTTCAATCAGTGTTTAATTATTTCTCAAGGCTTAAAAATAAGGCAGGGAAAAAATGACTTGTCATACTGATCGAACCCTACTCTTAACACTAAAATAGTTCCTTTCGAATATCAATCAAAATTGAGGCGTATATGGCATCTAAAATGATGTACGTTGTCACGATTTTAAAATGCTTCGTTTCAATTTCATGTAGTGCTGTTCGTATTATATCATCACTTATCAAACATCGTGTAGGCGATATTTTAAAGCTCAATAAGTACTGGGATTTAGTGTTTTCCTTGTTAGCACTTATTCGCAGTTCTATTTACTCCCGTCCCTCTTAATGGACAGCGTTTAGTTATGCTGTAAAACGGGGTCAATGAGATGCACGAGTGTTTGATTATGCGATGCGGAACTAATGGAACAGTATGAACAGCTGTGAAGCATCAGAAGCAGCAGCCATTCGACACCTGACATGAAATAAACTTCAACATTCCGTCGATCGAAAAAATTGAAAAGAAACCATGGAAAACCGAAATTAGGATGTACGGACCGCGCATCGAATCCACAATCTTCTGAATAACAAGCCCTTTCACACACTATGATGGAAACTAAGAAATATAACTTAATTTGAAATTTCTTTACCTGACTATTACAACAGATGCGGTTTCCAGAACGTAGCTAGGTACCGTTATACAGGGCGTTCGCCGGAAAACGCTACCCTCCCAGTCTGTTGCCGTCGGCAACTTGCTCGGTCAGTGGAGCCAGCAGCTTCCGCCACACGGCACCGTGAATCACCGCACTGTTTAACACCGTCGCTGCCCCAAAAGTACAGTGACGCAGTAAATGGGACCCTTACATTGTTAAGAACGGTTTCTTTGCATTTTAGCTAGTTTGTGACTTCAGTCTCTTATTAATCAGTGTTGTGAATAAACGTTTCTTTGCGGTTTGGCTGGTTTGGGGCTTCATACTCTTACTAATCTGTACCGTGTTTGAGTGTGAGTAAAATTATGGTACGTTACAGTTTGCAACAAAGAATATTTCTCTACGATACATATGTGAAGAAGAAGTCGTTTAAAAAGTGTCGCAGTAAATTTCGTAGCGAATTTCCTGGCGCTATACTGCCAGCTAAATCAACAATTCTGCGTCTGGTTAAAAAAGTAAGAGAAACGGGTTCATTTTTTAACAAAAAGAGACTGTCGGTCAACCGTATTCTCACATAGGAGAAAATTGACGATATCGCTTTTCGACTAGAACAGTCACCCAAAAAAATCATTAAGTCAGTTAGGGCAGCGTGTGTCTCGAAATATGTTCAGAAGATGTGAAATGTGCATTACACAAGAGTGTCAACACTTCCAGCATCTTTTATAAGGTAAGCTAATGAATTACGTCACATTTAAATGCTTAGCACATACAAGTTTATGAAGTTTATGAAGCGTAATTATTATGAAATAGTCCGCGGCCGACGGTCGAACAATGCCGGGAGCTGACCGCTCGCTCGCCGCGAGCAGTTTCTTCCTTGTAGCGCTAACAGTGGCTTGCGTTTCCCGGCGAACGCCCTGTATTTATGTGTTTTATAAAGGTACCGAAAAATTGGTACTACAGTAAAAAATGGTGATTATCTGTTCTAGACACATACTTACATATAGTTTATTCAGTATAAAAGTAAATATTCTGGGATCTGTAAGAAAAGTTATTTTTCGGTTTGTTGATAGTAAACAACCTTAAGCCGGACTTGTCGCCTCAGGTCTTTGTGGTACCATGATGGTCTCCAGCGGCTTACACGGAATTAGCTGAGTGGATCCCCGGGGGTAGAAAAAATTATTCATCGGGACTTATCCTGTGGGGTAGGAGAGATGGAAGTGAAGCCCAGGGTTAAATCCCAAACCCCTCCACAGTGGTTATGGAGTGTATGAGGTCCTACTTCATCAGAAATTGAAATAATAATAATAGTAATAATTATACGACCCTCGTTTTTATGCAATGTATGAATGTATTTTTTTTTTCTAATACAAGGCCGTACAGTGTAGCAGTATGTGTAAAAAGGGGTAAATTTAAGTTTTCATAATATGTTTTGTTGTTTTGAAGTTGGTAGGCTATAATTGTATGGTCTATTGTTAGTTTAGCCAAAGAGATGCTTATTGATATAAGAATGATGGCGGTGAGATTAATGAATGTTTTAAGGCGCCGTTGTTTGTATTTGACTTCAAGAATGCGAGAAGTGTAATTATTTGAATTGATTCTAAGTGTTAATAAATAGTATTTGTTATAAAACAAAACATACTTTGATTTCATAGAGAAGAATATAACTAAATTTAATCTGCAAGGTGATAGCCAAAAAAACGTGTGTGACGATATTCTGGGGCCACACATTTATAGTCCAGAGCGTGCTATCAAATACAGAAGACATTGCAAGGAACCTGGAAAGAGTGCTAAGACCGACCAGGATTTCTTTTTTTTTTTTTTTTTTTTTTAATGGCATTTGGCAACTGAGGCCACACAGCCAGCTCAATGTGATTCTGGTTCTATCAATGTATTAGTTTCTCCAGTGTACATATTTTCAAGTGTAATCACAAGGACACTACAACACGAACAGGACATTCACAGACACAACACTTAACACCCATGCCCTTGGCCGGACTCGAACCAGCGACCATCGGCACGTGGAGCTAGCACTCTAGTCCCCACGCTACCGAGGCCGGCAGGATTTCTTTAATTATCGACGCTAAAAAGATAGAGAAGGGACCAGTTAACAAGGATAACTCTCGCAGAAATGGCTACCCAGAAATGGCCAGGATTCATGTTCGAAAGTAAGGATAGCTCGCAAGTGAGAGCAAAGGACAATGTCTAAAAACAAATTGTCCGTCGGACGGAGACATAAAAGTCGGTGGAACAAAAGGTGTTTTTCGGATTAGCAGGCCTGAAAGAGACACCATGAAGCTTCATCCTCAACATTACAGTCATCCAACTTATTATATCTCTGACGAACATTGTCACATTGGGTTAGTACACCTTCCTTAGTAACCACCAACGACTGGCAGCCGTCCATTAATGACGTAAGGTGAAATGGGGGGGGGGGGGGAAGGGGTCCCGGGAAACCTAACGAAACCTCACCAAGGGGGGCGGGGGGCAACGGAAATCTCACGTGACGTTTTGAAATTCTTGTAGAATTTTAGAGCTAAAAAAAGCCTACAAATGACGCTAAAGTCGATTTTAGAGGGGCAATTTGGTCCAAAAACCGATTTTAGGGGAGATATATCTGCTCTTCGGACCATGAGAAACAAGAAGGTCTCCAAAAGTTGCGAGCTCGAATGGTAAGGAGGGGGGGGGGGGGTCTCCGTCAAAATCTCTCGTCATTTTAGAGGGGGGTGGGGTCCGAACAACTCTCAGACAACAGAGGGAGGGGGGGCGGAATTCCAGAAAATCACCTTGTATCATTAATGGACGCCCGCTTGCTCCACACACTTTGACATATTAAGCAAACTTAGTAAGGATGACCCCGTCATTGTCCAACGTTGCTGGTGGCCTTCCCAGAAGAGGCCCCAACACTTGTCGATCACGTAGCAGGTCGAGAATCGATGCAGATAACGGCGAAGGCAAACAATGGCTGTAGTCGACGCCCACACGGGCGCTGATTGCGATGCTGCGCATGCAGCCTCCAGCCCCTGTGGCCTTGAAGCTGGCTGCAGGATTAGACAGGACTGAGTCGACTTGGGGACTGGAGTGGAGTAGTTCTTCTTTCTGGCTACCACATTAGGGCCGGCGTTAGGGAGGGGTAAGCGGGTCAAATGTACCCGGGCCCGCGAGGCTGATGTAGAGATGGGTCGTTCACGACTGAATCAGTTCTTTAGAGCAATTCTTTTAAAAGAGCGAGTGAGCAGTCGCTCACTAAAAAGTGAACGGTAGTTCTTCTAGGTGAGTCGTTCATAAGTCAGCTAATTCTGAAGATCAAGAAGAGCTTGTTCAAGTCGACTTTGTGGACTGTTGAGAAAAAAAAAAAAAAAAATCTACCAATTGCATCAAAGTCTATTTAAGGGAGGTATTTTCATCGAAACAGTGGGGGTGTAACCGGATTCTGAGGATTGAGACGTAAGAAAAAAAAAAAAAGGATCTCAAATATAACTGAGCAAGAAGTGAGCTAGTGAACCGTTCAAAAGAACTAGTTCTTTTCGTAGAGTGATCAAATGAACGTCGCTCTTTTTAGTGAGTCACTTTGCCCACCTCTAGGTTGATGGGGGGCCCGATCACCGGCTATAGGGGCCCCCACTCGTAAGTTGTAGAGCTAAAAAAAGAAAAAAAAGGTCTCCCATTTGGTCTGACGGATGAATTCACCAAGGGCCCCCAACTGGTTACCCCGGGCCCCAAAATCCTAGCGCCAGCCCTGATCCACATAACCAGAACTATTTCCTTACACTGCAATTCTCTCTAGTCACTCAGCGTTAGATTAAATGTAAAGTGCAGATGACCCATATCGGAAATGGAACAGACACACCATATTCTCGTCCTACGTTGGCTGCCAATTGAAGTTGCATCTAAGCTTTCTTAAAAAATACCCTCTCTTACTACAAAAATGTCTCTTGTCGATTGACCATAAACAGAGATATTCTATTTTTTATTTTATTATTTTGGCCTTAGGTCTGAACCATTTATCTAGCATTTAACATTGTTATATTTTTGTCCTTGTTTTCTTGTAGCCTGTCGTGGGCTTCAAATCTTCATTTCGGTCTCTTAGAGGAAGCGGATGATTGCTTTATAAACCCGCAAATTGGTAGTAAAGTTCGCTGGGAATCTGACAGAAAGCTGCTCTAGGCGCCTGTAGAATCGCTTGCATTGTCGCTGGTATCACAAACAGGAGAGCATGATGTGGTTGAGGTAGAAGATCTCTTGATCGAAGGTGCATGCCGGCGATTCTATTATGGTGTGGATAGCAACCGTATTCTATAATGGTTGTTACGTATCTTCTTGCTGTACGGTGTTTTTAGTATTGTTGGTTGTATTGCTGAGTAGTGCTTTTATTCTTGCAAATGGGAGAGAGCCCGGTGAGTGATTGGTTTAATATTCGAACTTGGCATTCGGCAGGAAGAGAGTTCGCGCTCTTGACATCTAGAGCTTGGTTTTCCACTATAGATGAGAATGCCGGTATTGTTCCACGGCCGGGTTTCTTACTGTTGACCGAGCGTGGTGGGTGAGTGGTAACGTTCTGACCTCACATTCGAAAGTTGTCAATACGCAATTGGATTAGTTATGGTAGCCATGAGAGAGGCGAATTGCACTAGAAAATTGAAACTTTGTCATTTAGGTGGCCGAATTATTCTCAGCCAGTAACTTAATTACTTTAATTACAACAAGCCAAAATTATATATGTAAATGTACATTACTGTAGTGAGCTAAATTATTATTTTTTGTTTGTCTTAAAAGTAAAGACCTGACCGTTCTTCAAACTTGTGAATTTCACATCATTTTTCTTAGTATATTATCTCAAATAGCACACTGTTTCCAGTAAGCCTCAAAGTTTTCCTCAGTATCAAGCATATGTAGTGATTAAAAGTGAAATAATAGAACCACCTGCATCTAATTTACTTAGTAACTTATGAACATAAGAAGCAAGAGTTTTATTGTGAAATGGGGACTGTCTAAAAACCGCAATCAGCACGACTGGTAGATGGGAGGCCTGGTCTCACGTCTGGTATCGTTGGGACCGTGCACAAACTACGTAGCTCGGTACAGGGGGGGGGGGGGGGTTGCTGGAAGGCTACGCTGGGCTACGTGCGGGGAGGGGGGGTTTCCGAGTCAGGCCACGTAGCTTTCCTTTCATTACATTTTTCACAGTTAAAATGAGGAACAGAACCCACAATTGCATGTGAATACTTATTTCCCATAGTTAATTATCTATTTACAATAGTCTGACAAGAGAAAACAGCACAAAATGTTTTCTGGAATCAAATGGGAAAAAAAGCTACGTGCTACGTGTGGGGGGGGGGGGGGGGTAGAGGCAAAAGCTACGTAGGGCTACGTGGGGGGGGGAGGGGGGGATTCACAGGAGGGCAAAATGGAGCTACGTGGTTTATGCACGCTCCCCGTTGTACCTTCCCGATCTACTGTGCGGCGCTTCAGACCACTCAGCCATACTGACGGGTCAGTAATTTATTTTAACATAATTTTAATATTTTAACTCTTGATGCGTGATAATTAGTAGTTTTTCAGAACAGTAGGTCAGTAGTCGTGTAAAACTGAAGTGGCTCCATCGGAAAGTGCTAGTGTAACTGGGAAGTTCAAGTGCATATATATATATATTGTAGTGTCCCTCTCTGTATGTCTCTGGGATTAACTACTTTATAAACAGTTTACTGATTAATACAAAATAAATGATTGTGGGTGGGGTTCTCTTCCGAGGTGGTCCTTCACATTAATACAAGTGAAACATGAATTATTAATGAGAAACATACTGATTTTATTGATTTTATACATAGAAAGCAAAGTTATTTCGGAGAAACAATTACTTGAATGGGTAAATGGTTGTTCCCTCTTTGGTACTGGAATTTACAGTTCTTTAATTTTGTTGGAGCTCGTTGTGGTCTCTGTAGACGATTGCGTTACCGTAATGTTGAGCAGCGCAATGAGAAGAGTCGTGTCGGTGACCCGCGAGGAGGGCTGTGTCGACGACCGCGGCGACGGGGCTTGCAGAGCTGCGTCGTGTTTCGGCAGGCCAGGTAGTCGACCCGCTGAGCGAAGGGTGGAGTGGCGTCTGGAGTCTCTCCTCCGCGACAGCCGGCAGCTCGTCCTCGACCCTGGGGACCTCAGCAATGTGTCCTCAGTAGCGCAGATCGCCCGCTGCTGTCTGCTCGCGTCGAACCAGAGTCCCTCTCGTCCAGTCTCCGCCGGTCCGACATCAAGTGTCATCCGCTGGTCTTACATCGAATCCCCGTCCTCCGTCCATTCTGCCTTCCTCGTAGACTCGCCTTGGGCGGAGTTCGTTCCTCTTCTCTCTCCCGATTGGTCGAATATATAATAAAAAAAACAAAAATATCAGCAACCAGCGAGAATGAATTCCATTGGCTGGGATAACCCCACCACCAGCGTCATTTTCTTGGTAGGTCACCCCCCTCCATATAACCATAGTCTCTGTGGGCTGCACTTCTTAAGAACAAACAGTTTATTGTTAAAGAATGTTTCTTCGCCAGCGACGTCTGCGAAATGTCTGACAGCTCGGCTGGAACATTTTATGATTGGGGCTCTCAAAGAAACCTTTCATTCGTCGAACATCCACACAGGGGAGCTCACAATGTAACACTGTGTCCATTGTTTTAAACAAACCTCTACTATATCCGAGAAGCTCTCCATCACTTCAGTAAATTAATGCCCCAAAACACTCGGTAACACAAGGGAAGTCTGTTATTTTGAACGTCAACCAGACCTCAATAAAGTACATTCTTTATTACTCACTAGCCTGTCCACTAGGTTACAACCATTATCCTTTCTATGACAAGTAATAATATTAAACATTCCTCATGATAACCTTGTCGGTCGAGAACCGCACTCAAATCAAATGATATGAACTTATGTAAATTAAATACATTATGGTAATAACACTACTGAATCTAACAACAACATTTCTTGTTACTGATAAATAATGAGATCTACAGAATGGGACATCTCATTTACCCACGTTCCCGGTTTTTCAAAAATTGCTTTATCAATTTTTGAAAGTTCTTGATTCTTTATTAAAATATTCCTCTTAAAAAAATACTACAATGCGAATCTAAACATTCCCGAACATGATGCTAGTGTCTATTCATCTAGCGGGGTGAATCGTCTGTCATTAGCTCAGGTTTATCACACATTCATACCACAATATTGCTATAGATCTAAATCTACTTAAATAAAACACATAGTTAAGTTCTTACCTATTCTACACATGCACTTATTCTACAAAATTAGATGATTTTGCTTATTCCTTTTAACAACGCTGCCAAAACAGTTCAACGCTATTTCAGTAACCATTAACGCGAATGCAGATAAGATGAAATGACTACCATTTCTAAAAAACTCAACTTTAGCGATAAATATCTTTAAGAAATCGTTTTCTGTCTTTGCAATATATTGTTAGATGTGAAACTTGATCTCACACGAAAAGGGGAATTAGTTAGCTAGCATGCAATTACTCCACTAGTTAAGCATCATATTTTCTTATGTCCACGGTACATTAATTAGACGTACTTTGCGAAGCGCTAGACGTAGAACTGCGTATTTGCGTATTCCTGTCTGACTATAACACTTACTGTATCTCAGCTATCAACATGATGCGACTTTCCATTCGCAAATTAATTCTCTCTCACTCAGAGAATTCATGACATTTATCGTCATTACAAAGTGAAACGAAAGGTATCAACCTTCGTTCATTCAAGCAACACAGAACGCTAGAAATGCACAACGCTCTCTAATCATGGTCTTACCTTATTTGCCATGTAGAACATGCTGAAGGCATCTAGACCTAAACGTCCGTAGCTTACTCAATTACATTGCACCATTTTTTTTATTACCATGGGCAAGTAAATCAGACACAGGAAACATGTACGCTTTGCTCGTTCTAAATCCTACTCTCCGTTTTATACCGCATTTTACTTCGCTCGTCACAATACTCTCGATTATTATTCACTGCTACTAGCTTTGGTGTTGTCATATAAATTATTTATTAATCTACTTCCTTTCCCTGCATGTCTTGCAAATTTAAATGACTGATTGACCTTGTTAACCACTCGCCTTTTTTACAATACTGCAACTTATTTCTGGAATTACACGATTCAAATCCCTAATTCATGAACAATATTAATTCACAAAACTGTTATGCTACTGTGCATTACTGTCCTTTGAACACATGATTAACGTTAGACGAAGTTGTTTCTTTGAACAGAAAACCTTCTTTATAGATCATCCCACTATCTCTGCTTACTGAATTTTATTACCGGAATGAAACATCGATTTCTACTGTTGCCTCATAAAAGAGCAAATGATTCCCTTTTATTTTCGGGTACAGCGTTTCTTTTAATCTACTGGAGATACGTAACACAGCAAATCATAAAATCTGCAGCTAATTCATAAATGCAACAAATTTACTCTTTCCTCCAAAAGAAAATTATATAATTTTTAGATTCTCTGCATCTACAAAGAATATTAATATCACTCACTTTCGAGTATATTCCTAGCAACTATCTAGAACTAAACTTAAAAATCCTTATTGCTTAATCATATAAATTTATGTATCAAGGTCACATGTACGAGCTCAAAACATCATGAATCACCAGATCATATTTTCCAGGTGCACAAAACCAAGGAATCTTGATTCTATAACCTCTTTAATCTACCATGAACTACCTGAAACCATTTCTCACATTCTGAGACTCTTCCGCCAGAAGTATTTCCACATCCGGACACACTGTGCCAAACAGAAAAATTTTCGGACCTCTTACTGATTTTCCTACATTTTTGCAATTTCAATAGCATTGAAATAACCTTGCAATAAGCGAATGCGTGTAAAAATTCTGACTGTTCGGTTTGTTGGACAACATGAATACGGAAAAACTCGCATTCAGAGATTTTTCCATCCACGCTTACACAAGGTGATTCCTTATGATTCAAAGAATTTTGTTTGCCTGTTCGGCTCGCAAACGAAATCATGGATACAGCAGGTGTCATCGCATTTTCCACTAAATTTACATACTGCGAGTCTTTTCTTTCTCTGCCAAAAACCAATACTTTACTTGCTAGAGGAAACCCTTTCTTTGATACGAATGCAACACTAATGTAATCCTGATTAACCATTTTTCTCGATTTCATCACAATCTTCGGACTGCTATACACAGTTGGGATAACTGCACTGACTTTGGCAAACGATTCGCTCGTGACAAGAATGAGAGTGTCTGTCTGCTGACATTCACATTCAATGCCTGTTTCTAGTGACTGAACGTCGTAATTCTCCGCTTCCCGAAAGCTTTCTTCTCCGATGCCTGCACAAATTGAGTCTGTATTCTCAAAATTGTTTATTTCCTTAGTGAAACTTGAAAATTCTTCCCTCACTATTGAGCGAACTTCCGACTTCAAATCTGCTTTCAACTCAGCAAATTCTCCTCTGACAGTTTTCATTTGAGAAGTCATTTTACCTAATTTTTGATCAATCGCGTCACATTGCGAATCTACTCTATCCAATCGCGAATCTACCCTTTCCATTTGTGACTTGAATTCTGTGCGAAAATCATCCATTTGTGATTTTATTTCGGACTGCATGCCTCTCAAAAAATCCATTATTGATCCCAAATTTATCGGTTGGAATTCAGCAACAGTTTCTTCCCGTGAATTTAAGTTATCGGTTGGTAATAACGAATCTACAACTTCGTGTATTTCGGATTGATCAACCGGTTCGACTCCAACACTTGTCCCCGGTAACACAGAATTTTCCTCGGCATTCATATTGATGATCCTATTCCTTAATCGCATTAATGTAAAAATGGACTTCAAAATAATACAGAATTTATCCCAACAAGCAATGAAATTTAACACAGCAACAGAAAACACGGCTCATATACGAAACAATTGTAATCAATCCGGCATACCATAAGAAATGACAATATAACCCCACGTCAAATCACAATAAAGCAAGACAAACAAATGAAACAACGCCGCATTGCAACGAACATAACACAACAAATTTCAATGAAACCAATATACCATCAGAAAACTCAATACATTAAGACACAACAAAATGTGATAAAACAAACGAAATAATTGACACAACATCTGAACACCGGACTGCATTAAGCTGAAGCTGGAAAGAAAATACACACTGTATATTCTACAAGCTCTACAAAAGGAAAACAAACATCAAATACAAGAAACACAAATCATTCACTCCGCCAAGACAGAAGTTCACCTGCTTCGCCATCTGAAATTAGCTGACATGCATATCAAGCATTAACTAAATATCTCATGAAGTGAGAAAAATTAAACTGAACAAAACAAGCTCCAATAAAAATTTTGAATTCAACTTGAGGGTTAAAATGTGAATTTTGACCATCGGAAGCCACGAGTTGGGCGCCAATTATGTAGTGTCCCTCTCTGTATGTCTTGGGATTAACTACTTTATAAACAGTTTACTGATTAATACAAAATAAATGATTGTGGGTGGGGTTCTCTTCCGAGGTGGTCCTTCACATTAATACAAGTGAAACATGAATTATTAATGAGAAACATACTGATTTTATTGATTTTATACATAGAAAGCAAAGTTATTTCGGAGAAACAATTACTTGAATGGGTAAATGGTTGTTCCCTCTTTGGTACTGGAATTTACAGTTCTTTAATTTTGTTGGAGCTCGTTGTGGTCTCTGTAGACGATTGCGTTACCGTAATGTTGAGCAGCGCAATGAGAAGAGTCGTGTCGGTGACCCGCGACGAGGGCTGTGTCGACGACCGCGGCGACGGGGCTTGCAGAGCTGCGTCGTGTTTCGGCAGGCCAGGTAGTCGACCCGCTGAGCGAAGGGTGGAGTGGCGTCTGGAGTCTCCTCCGCGACAGCCGGCAGCTCGTCCTCGACCCTGGGGACCTCAGCAATGTGTCCTCAGTAGCGCAGATCGCCCGCTGCTGTCTGCTCGCGTCGAACCAGAGTCCCTCTCGTCCAGTCTCCGCCGGTCCGACATCAAGTGTCCTCCTCCGTCCATTCTGCCTTCCTCGTAGACTCGCCTTGGGCGGAGTTCGTTCCTCTTCTCTCTCCCGATTGGTCGAATATATAATAAACAAAAACAAAATATCAGCAACCAGCGAGAATGAATTCCATTGGCTGGGATAACCCCACCACCAGCGTCATTTTCTTGGTAGGTCATCCCCCCTCCATATAACCATAGTCTCTGTGGGCTGCACTTCTTAAGAACAAACAGTTTATTGTTAAAGAATGTTTCTTCGCCAGCGACGTCTGCGAAATGTCTGACAGCTCGGCTGGAACATTTTATGATTGGGGCTCTCAAAGAAACCTTTCATTCGTCGAACATCCACACAGGGGAGCTCACAATGTAACACTGTGTCCATTGTTTTAAACAAACCTCTACTATATCCGAGAAGCTCTCCATCACTTCAGTAAATTAATGCCCCAAAACACTCGGTAACACAAGGGAAGTCTGTTATTTTGAACGTCAACCAGACCTCAATAAAGTACATTCTTTATTACTCACTAGCCTGTCCACTAGGTTACAACCATTATCCTTTCTATGACAAGTAATAATATTAAACATTCCTCATGATAACCTTGTCGGTCGAGAACGCACTCAAATCAAATGATATGAACTTATGTAAATTAAATACATTATGGTAATAACACTACTGAATCTAACAACAACATTTCTTGTTACTGATAAATAATGAGATCTACAGAATGGGACATCTCATTTACCCACGTTCCCGGTTTTTCAAAAATTGCTTTATCAATTTTTGAAAGTTCTTGATTCATTATTAAAATATTCCTCTTAAAAAATACTACAATGCGAATCTAAACATTCCCGAACATGATGCTAGTGTTCTATTCATCTAGCGGGGTGAATCGTCTGTCATTAACTCAGGTTTATCACACATTCATACCACAATATTGCTATAGATCTAAATCTACTTAAATAAAACACATAGTTAAGTTCTTACCTATTCTACACATGCACTTATTCTACAAAATTAGATGATTTTGCTTATTCCTTCTAACAACGCTGCCAAAACAGTTCAACGCTATTTCAGTAACCATTAACGCGAATGCAGATAAGATGAAATGACTACCATTTCTAAAAACTCAACTTTAGCGATAAATATCTTTAAGAAATCGTTTTCTGTCTTTGCAATATATTGTTAGATGTGAAAACTTGATCTCACACGAAAAGGGGAATTAGTTAGCTAGCATGCAATTACCCACTAGTTAAGCATCATATTTTCTTATGTCCACGGTACATTAATTAGACGTACTTTGCGAAGCGCTAGACGTAGAACTGCGTATTTGCGTATTCCTGTCTGACTATAACACTTACTGTATCTCAGCTATCAACATGATGCGACTTTCCATTCGCAAATTAATTCTCTCTCACTCAGAGAATTCATGACATTTATCGTCATTACAAAGTGAAACGAAAGGTATCAACCTTCGTTCATTCAAGCAACACAGAACGCTAGAAATGCACAACGCTCTCTAATCATGGTCTTACCTTATTTGCCATGTAGAACATGCTGAAGGCATCTAGACCTAAACGTCCGTAGCTTACTCAATTACATTGCACCATTTTTTTATTACCATGGGCAAGTAAATCAGACACAGGAAACATGTACGCTTTGCTCAGTTCTAAATCCTACTCTCCGTTTTATACCGCATTTTACTTCGCTCGTCACAATACTCTCGATTATTATTCACTGCTACTAGCTTTGGTGTTGTCATATAAATTATTTATTAATCTACTTCCTTTCCCTGCATGTCTTGCAAATTTAAATGACTGATTGACCTTGTTAACCACTCGCCCTTTTTACAATACTGCTACTTATTTCTGGAATTACACGATTCAAATCCCTAATCCATGAACAATATTAATTCACAAAACTGTTATGCTACTGTGCATTACTGTCCTTTGAACACATGATTAACGTTAGACGAAGTTGTTTCTTTGAACAGAAAACCTTCTTTAAAGATCATCCCACTATCTCTGCTTACTGAATTTTATTACCGGAATTAAACATCGATTTCTACTGTTGCCTCATAAAAGAGCAAATGATTCCCTTTTATTTTCGGGTACAGCGTTTCTTTTAATCTACTGGAGATACGTAACACAGCAAATCATAAAATCTGCAGCTAATTCATAAATGCAACAAATTTACTCTTTCCTCCAAAAGAAAATTATATAATTTTTAGATTCTCTGCATCTACAAAGAATATTAATATCACTCACTTTCGAGTATATTCCTAGCAACTATCTAGAATGAACTGACTAAACTTAAAAATCCTTATTATTTAATCATATACATTATGTATCAAGGTCACATGTACGAGCTCAAAACATCATGAATCACCAGATCATATTTTCCAGGTGCACAAAACCAAGGAATCTTGATTCTACAACCTCTTTAATCTACCATGAACTACCTGAAACCATTTCTCACATTCTGAGACTCTTCCGCCAGAAGTATTTCCACATCCGGACACACTGTGCCAAACAGAAAAATTTTCGGACCTCTTACTGATTTTCCTACATTTTTGCAATTTCAATAGCATTGAAATAACCTTGCAATAAGCGAATGCGTGTAAAAATTCTGACTGTTCGGTTTGTTGGACAACATGAATACGGAAAAACTCGCATTCAGAGATTTTTCCATCCACGCTTACACAAGGTGATTCCTTATGATTCAAAGAATTTTGTTTGCCTGTTCGGCTCGCAAACGAAATCATGGATACAGCAGGTGTCATCGCATTTTCCACTAAATTTACATACTGCGAGTCTTTTCTTTCTCTGCCAAAAACTAATACTTTACTTGCTAGAGGAAACCCTTTCTTTGATACGAATGCAACACTAATGTAATCCTGATTAACCATTTTTCTCGATTTCATCACAATCTTCGGACTGCTATACACAGTTGGGATAACTGCACTGACTTTGGCAAACGATTCGCTCGTGACAAGAATGAGAGTGTCTGTCTGCTGACATTCACATTCAATGCCTGTTTCTAGTGACTGAACGTCGTAATTCTCCGCTTCCCGAAAGCTTTCTTCTCCGATGCCTGCACAAATTGAGTCTGTATTCTCAAAATTGTTTATTTCCTTAGTGAAACATTGAAAATTCTTCCCTCACTATTGAGCGAACTTCCGACTTCAAATCTGCTTTCAACTCAGCAAATTCTCCTCTGACAGTTTTCATTTGAGAAGTCATTTTACCTAATTTTTGATCAATCGCGTCACATTGCGAATCTACTCTATCCAATCGCGAATCTACCCTTTCCATTTGTGACTTGAATTCTGTGCGAAAATCATCCATTTGTGATTTTATTTCGGACTGCATGCCTCTCAAAAAATCCATTATTGATCCCAAATTTATCGGTTGGAATTCAGCAACAGTTTCTTCCCGTGAATTTAAGTTATCGGTTGGTAATAACGAATCTACAACTTCGTGTATTTCGGATTGATCAACCGGTTCGACTCCAACACTTGTCCCCGGTAACACAGAATTTTCCTCGGCATTCATATTGATGATCCTATTCCTTAATCGCATTAATGTAAAAATGGACTTCAAAATAATACAGAATTTATCACAACAAGCAATGAAATTTAACACAGCAACAGAAAACACGGCTCATATACGAAACAATTGTAATCAATCCGGCATACCATAAGAAATGACAATATAACCCCACGTCAAATCACAATAAAGGAAGACAAACAAATGAAACAACGCCGCATTGCAACGAACATAACACAACAAATTTCAATGAAACCAATATACCATCAGAAAACTCAATACATTAAGACACAACAAAATGTGATAAAACAAACGAAATAATTGACACAACATCTGAACACCGGACTGCATTAAGCTGAAGCTGGAAAGAAAATACACACTGTATATTCTACAAGCTCTACAAAAGGAAAACAAACAGCAAATACAAGAAACACAAATCATTCACTCCGCCAAGACAGAAGTTCACCTGCTTCGCCATCTGAAATTAGCTGACATGCATATCCAAGCATTAACTAAATATCTCATGAAGTGAGAAAAATTAAACTAAACAAAACAAGCTCCAATAAAAATTTTGAATTCAACTTGAGGGTTAAAATGTGAATTTTGACCATCGGAAGCCACGAGTTGGGCGCCAATTATGTAGTGTCCCGCTCTGTATGTCTTGGGATTAACTACTTTATAAACAGTTTACTGATTAATACAAAATAAATGATTGTGGGTGGGGTTCTCTTCCGAGGTGGTCCTTCACATTAATAAAAGTGAAACATGAATTATTAATGAGAAACATACTGATTTTATTGATTTTATACATAGAAAGCAAAGTTATTTCGGAAAAACAATTACTTGAATGGGTAAATGGTTGTTCCCTCTTTGGTACTGGAATTTACAGTTCTTTAATTTTGTTGGAGCTCGTTGTGGTCTCTGTAGACGATTGCGTTACCGTAATGTTGAGCAGCGCAATGAGAAGAGTCGTGTCGGTGACCCGCGGGGAGGGCTGTGTCGACGACCGCGGCGACGGGGCTTGCAGAGCTGCGTCGTGTTTCGGCAGGCCAGGTAGTCGACCCGCTGAGCGAAGGGTGGAGTGGCGTCTGGAGTCTCTCCTCCGCGACAGCCGGCAGCTCGTCCTCGACCCTGGGGACCTCAGCAATGTGTCCTCAGTAGCGCAGATCGCCCGCTGCTGTCTGCTCGCGTCGAACCAGAGTCCCTCTCGTCCAGTCTCCGCCGGTCCGACATCAAGTGTCCATCCTCCGTCCATTCTGCCTTCCTCGTAGACTCGCCTTGGGCGGAGTTCGTTCCTCTTCTCTCTCCCGATTGGTCGAATATATAATAAAAAAAACAAAAATATCAGCAACCAGCGAGAATGAATTCCATTGGCTGGGATAACCCCACCACCAGCGTCATTTTCTTGGTAGGTCACCCCCCTCCATATAACCATAGTCTCTGTGGGCTGCACTTCTTAAGAACAAACAGTTTATTGTTAAAGAATGTTTCTTCGCCAGCGACGTCTGCGAAATGTCTGACAGCTCGGCTGGAACATTTTATGATTGGGGCTCTCAAAGAAACCTTTCATTCGTCGAACATCCACACAGGGGAGCTCACAATGTAACACTGTGTCCATTGTTTTAAACAAACCTCTACTATATCCGAGAAGCTCTCCATCACTTCAGTAAATTAATGCCCCAAAACACTCGGTAACACAAGGGAAGTCTGTTATTTTGAACGTCAACCAGACCTCAATAAAGTACATTCTTTATTACTCACTAGCCTGTCCACTAGGTTACAACCATTATCCTTTCTATGACAAGTAATAATATTAAACTATTCCTCATGATAACCTTGTCGGTCGAGAACTGCACTCAAATCAAATGATATGAACTTATGTAAATTAAATACATTATGGTAATAACTACTACTGAATCTAACAACAATATTTCTTGTTACTGATAAATAATGAGATCTACAGAATGGGACATCTCAATATATATATATATGTATATGTATACGAAAGAGTACGGCATAAATAAGAAGACAAGGGCTCTGATACAAGAAACACTTACTGATACCACGTGAAGCTTACCAAGTGAAATTTATGGGAGAAACATCACAACCATATAAAATTTGCACGGGTGTCAGTAAGGAGATGGATTATCACCGATTTTTTTCAACATGATATTGGACAAAGTTATAAAACAATGGGAAAAACGGGTCAAAGGAATACAGCTAGAATGAACACGATATACCAAAACAATCATAAGATAACTGGCATTTGTGGATGACCTGGCAATACTCAGCAACTATAGGCAGGAAGCACAAGACGCATTGGAACAGCTACATCAAATTGCTGCAAAAACAGGGCTACAAATTTCGTACGAAAAAACGCAGTACATGGAGAAACAAAACAACAACGCACAAACAATACACACTAAATTTGGAAACATAAAAAGAGTCTAGAAATTTAAGTATTTAGGGGAATACATACAAGTAGGAGGTTCTAACAAGTTATCAAATTCGGAAAGGTAAGAAAAACTTTCGAAGGCTTACAGACTCACATGGTCATATTATAACAAAAGAAATATATCAAGGCATGCAAAACTCAGACATTACAATAAACTGGTACTGCCAGAAGCATTATATGCATCAGAAACAACCAAGATTGGGGCTTCAGGCATCACGGAAGCGGAATAAGTTGAACGCAAAATCCTTAGAAATTTTTTTGGAGCAATATATAAAGACTGAATATGGATGAAAAGACCAACGAAAAAACTGTACGACCATACAGATAGATTGACAGACATGATCAAAAGACGTAGATTACAATTCTATGGACATTTACAGCGAATGAACAGCACTAGAATCACAAAGAGGATCTTTGATATGGTAAATGGTTCGCTCAGGAAAACCAGTTGGTTCCAGGAAATCTAAGAGGACTTGAATCATGCAGGGATCAGCAAGTAAATGACACGGGAAAGGGGACAATTCAGGAACAAAATTATGAACACGAAATTTAAAATACAGAAGAAAACAGGAACAAAATGGACTGAACAAAGGAAACAGGAACACAGTGAACGTATGAAGAGGTTTTGGGAAGAGAAGAGGAAGAAGACAAATACAAACAAAAACTAAATAATCATTAATAATTTGAGTTTAAACTCTGTCCTCAAGGGCAATAATGATTTAATATTAATAATATATTATTATTATTATTTTGCGCCTTGTCGCCCTCGAGGTCATTAGAGGAGGAAAAGGTTTGGAGACAAGGAATAGTATGGAATTCAGTCACGTCTTTTTTTGAAGGAACCATCACGAAAATCACCTGGTGTGATTTTAAGAAATCGCGGAAAACCCAAATCGAGATGGCCAAACTGGAATTCGAACCTGCGTTCTCCAGGATGCGAGGTGAGAGCGTTATCGCTCATCTACCACGCTCGGTCAGGTATATGTATGACCGAGGTTGGTACAGGGTACAACCTAACGAATCCAACGTTGTTTACTTCCTAGTCGACGGCGTTAGTTCACTACTAATAAATAGGACTAGACGTTCTGTGAATGTGTTCATGTAGGATGAAAGAGCGAACTGGGCTGAGAAATAGCCCTGCTTGAAATGAACGTAGATACACAACGCACTTATGGAGCAGAAAGTGTACTAAATTCACAGAGGTTTTAACTGGTGACAGATTGGCCGCCATTATCATTTGCAGCAAGTGTTTGACGGCAGGTGGTGAGTGGTGTTTACTGCGACTGGTGTGCAGACCACCGCATGGCTAGACGCTGCTTTACGGCGCCATTCAATGGAAATGTCCGGTCCAGCGCGCCGAGGCGACGGAGCCAGAGGCCTCTGGAAGGCGGCCAGAGGACGTCTGGATGATGCATCTCGCACAGTAGCGGGCGTGACGCAGGTAAGGAAGGCGCCGCGAGGTGCCGGCAAATGTGCAAATAACTGTAACAAATGGCTCTGCAGCGAAAATACGGGTCGGCTAAGAGACTTCGGGCGCTTCGATCGATACAAGGTAGTCCTCCAGAACACAGGATACATTTGCTGTTACTGTGAACGAGTACAAATATTCTGTCATAAAGAGTCTACCGTTTGCAGAAATACAATCACTGAAGACTAGAGATGCCCCTAAGAGGAGAAAACTCGTACTGTTGACCGAGCGTAGTGAGTGAACAGTGAATGGTTAACGTTCTGGCCTCTCATTCGGGAGGACATGGGCTCGACTCCCCGTCCGGATATCCAGATTTGGGTTTTGTATGGTTTCCCCAAACCGCTCCAGGCAAATGCAGGGACGGTTGCTTCAAAAGACCATGACCGAATTCCTTCCCGTTCCTTGTTCCCAGTCCTTCCCTCCTCTAATTACCTCGACGTAGACGTTGCGTAAAGGCTAAAATATATACTGCATATATATATATATATATATACTGTCGCGTGCCATGCCTGGATCTCTAGCAATATCGGCGGAGGTGAG
This sequence comes from Vandiemenella viatica, assembly GCA_031002005.1. Lineage (NCBI taxonomy): Eukaryota > Metazoa > Arthropoda > Insecta > Orthoptera > Morabidae > Vandiemenella > Vandiemenella viatica. Next base: position 82,814,315 of record JARYHS010009186.1, read on the forward strand.
GCAATGTTGAGGCAACTGTGGCGTTAGTGGGTCACATCAGCAGTAATTGCGTATATAAAGGAGGCCACAAGACAGTGGTTGGTCGAACTGGGTCGAACGTGGTCGGTCGGGGACGTTGCACGGAAGGTATCGCCGGCCCGGGCGGGCCAGCCCGGGCCCGAACACCGGACTCCGAAGCCTCGCCACTGCCTCCGCCCTCTGCTCTGCTCTAAACCTGTAAGCATCTGTATCTATATCTACTGGGCCATAGTACCGTTCTATGTATCTTGTCGAGACCTTATGTATCTCCCTTATTGTTCCTTTCTATGAAAGGGTTGTAAATATACTTCTGTATCTTCCACCACTGTTTCATTTATAGCAGTAATAGAAGCATGCACTCCCGCGCTGTAGCCCTTAACAGTGATTAGCTCCCTCCGAGTAGTCAAGCTACTCGACTAATTGCTCCCATAAGTACCTACCCTGCGTCCCAAGCCACAAGGCAATACCAGAGTTAGCTATAGCCACTGTAGAGGCGTTTCTCGGAGTTCTAAGAGAACCGGAAACGCGACAATACAGTGCTTCTGTAATGAAGGAAGCTCTCAAGAGGAATAAGAGATTATTAACCAGAAAACTAGATAAAACACTGAGAAAAATAGATAGCAAAGTGATTTGTATGGAGGGTTACACTTGAAGTGATCAATATCTGAATCATTTCATAATTGTGATGCTGTCAAGAACGGAGCAGAACAGATACTTGTAGCTGGGGAGTCAGTGAAAGGAATTTTTGGTTTGTATAGAAGGACACGGATCCCAAATCAAGAGATCGGAACAAGTAATTGTTCCTGAGTGAGCTAATTGTTTGACACAGCATGGTCACCTGAGCATTTGTAAAATAACGCATTGACATAGTTAGTGCTGTTCGGTCTTCGTCTTTAAAATTCTGCAGCACCACTATCTTAATTGGTTCCTTCTAGTTATGGATGACATATAATTACTAACGATTGTAAAATGTATTTCAATAAACCCTCTGAAATAATTCTTTTTTTTTTTTTTTTTGATTAGACAAAATACGGTATTACATAATCTGGATAAACATGGTAATGGGAATAATTACCCTCGAAATTATAATACAAACGCTATTGGTAAGGGAGGAACTAGGCGTGAACAGGACGAAATCCATGTGTGCTTTTAATTTCTCTACTTGTGTAAAAACTGTATTTTTATATAATTTTTATTATAATGTAATTTTATATTGTTTATCTGGAGCAAACTGTGACAAATTTTTACCATGTTGTATGAAAGATTAATTCCGAAATAATTTATTTTAATATATGTGAGTAATATTAAATGACGAAATTTTTTAGGCAAGGCTTAATTTCATTTTTAATGTATTTGTGTATGATAAACGTAAATAAAATCTGGCCGAATAGTCGTACGGATTGAAAATCATAGAAAGAAAAATAAATGTAATAGAAACTGGAAACGGTTCGACCAATAAGCAGTAGATAGACGTTCATCAACGGTTATGAATCTATCACGAACAATACCCCAAATATAATAGCAAAACACCAAAATTTAATGCGGTATATAAAACTACACAAGAAACCATACGTTGAAAAATGAGGTGGAATACTAAAAGTTCTACAAAGACATGGCAGTGCCTACTGTGTTGTGTAGAGCAGAGGAACAGGCAGTAAAACGGAAAGATACAAGTAGAGTTGAGGCATCATAAATTAATTTTTTTAGACGTGCAAAATGATTTCCGGGAGGAGATAAAATAAAAAAAAAATAGACATAAGAAACGATATTAACATTTTCTCATTAAATTACAAAACGTTATAAAAAATCAAATGGGTTTGCATAGACCAAGAGGAAACGGAATCGTAGTGAGACATCGGAAAATATTGCTTGAACTTGCTGACTGGAACATACAAAATAAAAATTACCCAATCCTTGAAGGGAGAATAAAAATAAGAACAATATTTGACACCACGAGAGGCGATAGAGAAATTCAGCTGTAGACTGGAACATCTTGTGTTAGAATAATATTCACGCAGTCAAAAAAAATCAAATTAATTGATATTCAGTTTTAGTCTACCATGTTGCTTAAAAAAAAAAAGGCTATGGAGTCTCTTTCAGGCTAATATAGCAACTACCAAACTACTTGCACAATGCCCTTCATCCTTGTGATAAAAAAGAACTACTTACAAATTTACTGAGCATTTTATGGGCTACAGTTGAATAAACTAAAATGTACCATGACTGAGATATCAGAAGAGCAGCTGAGACTAACGAATGAGACGCAATTGAGATTGAGGGCCGGGTTACAGGAAGATTATTAGATTCGGTTAATTGTACCCTCTCGACTAGAGAATGATACGCATTGGATCTGGAGCAACATGTTGAGACACCAGCCTCATTTCGTCAAAACAACCTTGCCTTTCAGCAGGCTTATACGTAATTATTAGGACACTGTGTTTAGTAAATGCACTGTTCTCCTACTTCCTTTTGATCTAGTTCGGGAGTCACTGGAAGCTTTATGGTTATAGCTACTTTTTCTAACCCTTCTTCACTATGATTATTATTTCATTTCTACTTCACTCATAGGGTTCGTTGGTTTAATTCACTCAAGCCTAGCCCCCCCTCCCCCCCCAAACCGAAGTCCGCTCAAGCCCCTCCCAAAACAAAATACTGGATCCGCCCCTGGTTACAAAGACACTTTCATTTTCTCCTTGTCTTCTAACTGTTGTATGTGTATTAAAATTTGACGGCTGTTCTTGAGCACACAATGTCATTACATTTTGTATATGAAGATGAAGAAAGGATGAGAGTGAAAATTTGTGCCGAGCCCATTCAAGCCTACTATTCAGAAGGACGCCAAGTCTAAGATAACCATAAAAAGTGTTTATACCCTCACTCCATAAGGATTGCGGAGAGGCTTGTGATTAAAGACAGAACGTTTGTTCACAATCTGGTGGCTAAACAATATAAATTGTTTAAGTAAGAACCCATGCTTTTGATCTAACGCATTGATAGCCGAAAGAAAAAAAAAAAAGAACTAGGATATTTATTCGAAATATTTGCAGGCCACTCAGCTCTGTCAAATTCTAGGTAACAGACTTCAGTCCCTCGGAAAAATATTCAGAGTACACAAAATGTGTAGACAAATGTACACATCATAAGCTAGTACAGTATTAGATCTTTAGATCTAATGTCTTTATGCATTCAATTGCACTGATCGACGCATCGTACCGCTATTGTTTGTATGTAGGCTAGGACAGTCAGAAACGATATGATTGATAGTCTGTATGGTGACTCCACAGTCACAATTTTCAGAACTGACCCAGTCCCATTTGTGTAACAAGCAACCACATATGCATTGTCGTGTTCGAATCCGATTGATGATTCTCCCCTACTGAAGAGTTCTAGATGTTTATTGGCTACCGATGACTGCTCCCACTGAGTCATCTACAGCTTGTTGATGTCGAAAGAGGACCATACAAGATTGATTGCTGGGCATCACGTCGGTTTCCTTGATTTCAAGCGATGGTGTTTTGGTTGAGTAACCTCTTGAAGCACAGGTAGCTGAAGGTTCTTTAGAAGTGCTTTTGATCTTCTCAATGCTGAAGGTGAAACGTTACAGAAAACTAGTAGCCATAGGCTATTCGTACTCTGAATGCATCCTGCAATTATCCGCAAATGTATGAAGGAGCTATTTGCGACAGGTAGTGCAGAAGAGTTGTCATTAGACATTGCGATGAGTTTCGAAGTTTATTAAATTGCTTGGCACATTTAGTATTAACAATGCAGCATAGATAAATATGTAGTGTGATGACGAAGTTATGTTTTTTCCACTTTCTTGTTGTTATAGACAGTATAACGTTATTATATATCTGCTAAGTAAACCAGCGAAGCAATATGATAAAACCAAATACTAGTTTGAGGAAAACATCGAAAATAAATCTTTATATTACCGTTTCTCAGTGGATATCGATTTACATAATACGCTAGGTTACCCACAGGAAACGGGTAACGAACAAGCACATATGCCTCTCTTCTTTCTGAAACCAGAGACGTTACATTGGCTTCCTGAATGAGTGGGTGATGGAGACTTATACTCTACGAGGGTCTGGCGGTCGCAATCTGCTCCAGCCAGGACGACCCGACACCAAATAACTCAGCCCGTCTTCCTGGACTAATGAAACCGAAGAGGTTGCTTGCAAGCTCCCCTCGCAAGCTTCACTTACAGATCGTGTCGCAGGGGATCGCAATGTATTATCTGTCGCGTTCCAGTTGGATAGATCCGTTTCATTTGTTTAGAGAGCTTGATAGATTGTTCGTGGTTTAATTAATACGATAATTAAGTAGTCCACAATACGTTTCAATTTAAACTGGTTTATTTTCTTAAACACGTCATCAAAGATACTGGTTACATGCATTCATACAATCCAGAAGTTGCATACAACACTTTTTCCACAGACAATACATTTCTTGGCCGTCGTATACTGAGTCTATATAAAATACTACTGTCTTTTTGCTGATTGCTTTATATAAGCAACATCGAAATTTCTAGAACACTTCAAAAGCTCCCGACAGACATTTCTCGAACATTAACAATACTTAAACAATTGAAAAAATATTAAAAACAATCAGAATTAATACATAATAATTTACAATCAATACAAAAATGGTCAGAAATGGAAATTATATATACTTAAACACAAAATTATTCACAGAAATCATTTTAAACTGTATTAAATTGTTCTTTAGACACCGTAACTTGCATTAATACTTTGAATTACGAACATTTAAGCAATTCTCTTGCACAATTCTGTTCTTAAACATATTAAATTGCCTCTAAAAAATTTCTTTAAACAAAAAAAAGTCTATATACATTGATTTACAGGAAATTTCAAAACAAACATACCAGATCATATTTAACCAAACTCTAGCTTACTACCAATACTTTATAAAATACAATTGCATTTAATTTTTGGGTTGAGGACTGTTACAAGCTTCTTTTGAATAAAGTTTTATTAGTTTGGCCAAATTTCTAAGGAGGTGGCAAATAATTTCTTTTTCACTAACCAATAGTAATAAGTGGCCGATTTGGTCATGAAGTCTGTCATTCCCGACTTTCTTGGGTGGGTCAATGACAGTAGGTGTTGTATTGCTCTATGGTAATAAATATCCTACTAATAACAAGCTACGAAAGAAGGTCGCCTATTTATTTTTTGTAATGTTTTTAACATTTTTACTTTAAATTAAAATTTAATCATCTATAAAAAAAAATGTGTACATTTCGTCCGAATCCAAATATTATTATTTAACCTTCTCAGTCCATCGTTGTAATAGTTAATGAAAGTTAGACGTTCATCTCTGAGTAATATATTACACTTGTGTTTAACGATTTAATATGTTTTATTTTTACAAAGCAACCATAAAGAAACGTACATACTTTGCTTAAGCCTATATGGTATTTATCCTCTTCAGTTCCGAGGTATCATATATGATACCTCAGGAATTATTTTTTTCTCGGGCCACTGCAAGCTGAACCTTTTCTGGCCTATCGTATCATCTACAGTATACATCGCGCTTCTCACATCTCATACGTTCGATCTTCTGCTTTTGGCAGCCCTGATTGGAAACTTAGGATCCTGCAGCTGTACAACATGGCTCGTCGAAATAAAGGTAAAGACATACATTTCTTCCATGAATAAAAGTAACATGAAGCAGTAAAGTTGTGTGTATAATTTTCCTGCTTGACTCCCAAGGTATCATATATATACCATCAATAAAAAATTAATTATTGTTTCAGAAAAAAATTATAGTCATTTATTGTTAACTAGCATTAACACCTACATCTACACCTCTACATCTACATATATACTCTGCAAATCACAAAACTGTGGGTGGCAGAGGGTGCTCAGCACCAAACCTAATCTCTTTGTTGTGCATTCCAATCCCTAATGGTACGAGGAAAAAAGGAATTCATATAAGAATCAGTAAATAACACAATAGTAGTTCTCTTGCACTTTTATTATGAGCTTGGGACTGAAGAGGTTATTAAGAATGTTATGTGCTACATTATCTGTATCAGTTATTAGAAGCAGATCACAGAATAATCTAAAAAAAAAATTCAAAAGATAAGAAGGGAAGTTTATTAAAACTCAAAGAAAGTTTACAGAAAACCTAGATTATCGAGAAATAAATCAGTAAATATCACGAAATATATTAAAAAGTATGTGGAAAAATGGTTTTTTGTTGACGCTAGTAGTTTGAAAAAATGTAATTTCTAAAATAATAAAATAAATAATCATTGTTCGTTTTTTGAAAATTATACTTTCCCACAAAGTTACCATCATTGTTGATAACTTTTTTTAATTAGTATCGTTATAAAAAGTCAATAATTAATATGGTAATTAGTGTAGCTTTAACATCTTTTCACTTGACACTGCTTAAGTAACACGTAAGTATCCATTAAAGATAAAGGAGAATAATTGTGTTGCACCCTGAGCAGATTTCTGTGGCCAGTGGCGGATCCAGGATTTTGGTTTGTGAGGGGGGGGGGGGGGCCTTGCGTCGGGCAAGGGTTAGGCTTTATAGTCATGCCATCCTTAAAAGATCGGTAGAGCCAAAAAAAGAAGAAAAGTCTTCAAATCTAAAAAATTCCGATGTCGGGATTGGACCTTAAATACTTTTTGGGGGGAGGGAGCTTGATCCCCCTTTATAATGGCCAGTTGCTTTCCTCATGTGCTTAAATGTTATTACATGTGTATAGATGATTATGATGACTGTTTTAAGTTCAGTGAATTGTTCAAGTTGCCTAAACGAAGATGATGTCGGATTATTCTTCCGAAAGATTCCAGCGGTGCTTCTAAGTCTAACGAGGTCTGAGATTTATACCAGGACTCTTTAGGAATCGTGCATAACCACCTCTTCTACTGTACAATTCTAAAAAAATAATGAAAATAATTCTTCTACGGATACATTGACTAGACACTTTTTAAATAAAATATAGCTCTCCGTTGATGTTAAAAATCTACAGACAATCCATATTTGTTGGTGTTGATCGTTGTTACTTAAGAGATTACACAATTTAAATTACAGCAAAACCAGACTATCGAAACCTTAGACGAATTTTCATGCAAATATTTTGTTAGCGAGTTACAGTATAACAAAAATATTTGGCTAAAAAAGCTTCAATCGCAAATGATGTTCTATAACAGCTAGTTCAACAAAGTTTTATTTAAAAAAATCAACATAATCTTTCTCTGTGTCTATAATTCGTTGTTAGTTGAATTTGTGTGTGAAAGTATTAAATAAATTCGTCGAGGAAAATAACATTTATCATGAGAGCTGGGGCACACCTAAAGATATCCGTTTTGACACAACCCTCACAACGTCTCTGTAAATATTTTTCGGCCTAGCTCGTGAGCGGAAGTATGAAGACCGTGACACTTCTTAAGGGGCATCCATTAATTACGTTATGTGTTTTTTTTCTGAATTATTTCCGGACCCCTCCCCCTCCGGTGAGATCTGGTACGTCTGGCTCTACAGTCCATTCTACCTCACGTAATTAGACGCCCCCTTATGTACTATTGCAAGCAGTCACATGAAGGGCACCTTTTTTCTAGATAATAGTAATAAGTCCTATTACCATGCGGAATCCATTCAATACAACTGTACTGCAGATGAAGACGCATGACTATTTTACACGTTATCTTCTGCGCTTAACAATTACTCAGTATTCGCTTTACCTATGACCGAACTACTGTGCTGCTGTAATGTTACTCACAAATATAAGAGATTCAACCATATCAAGAATGGTCCATCTTTACGTTCAAGAGAAAAAGAGATTCTCTTAAATCGTTACGTATCACTATTACATTACTTTACTACTAATTTGATTATGTGTTTAATATCTAATATTTTTCCCGTAATTGATTAATTGTTAGTAAGCAGCATTGTGATGGTAGAGCATTGTCGTTAGCGGTTACTACTATTGACAGGTCTTCACAATACTTGTTGATAAGAGCACTACTATCGGCTGATTTCACAGTACATTACGATTGGCTAGAAAGATAATAAACATCCAGTTAACTTGCCTGCGAGGGCTAAAAGGATTGTGTTTTAGTGGGAAGACACTATTTAGTATATTCCAACTGTTATCTGTGTTTGAGTGATAGTTAATTATATTTTTCTATGTAATAACTTTTTAATGGTAGAAGTTTTGGTAGCTAAAAGATTGAAGGTACCATTAAAGAACGTCAAAGTTTCATACAAAACATCAACGTGGATTTTTTTTTTGCCAAACTCTATTTTAAATTAGTAACAAAACAAACTATTTCCCAATATTAACAGATTATTATTTTCCAGCAGCTTCGTTTGCGTTAACCTAGATGTGGTGTACTTTATAGCGCCTTTAAATCATTTAATTTGAAGCAACAATGACATTTCCTGGAAGCAATGTGCTCATATTTTCCCCAAAATGTTTAGGGTGAAATTTATCCGTCACCAGACGTGAACAAAATATTTATGAAGTTACCGGAACATATTTTAAGACAGTTCTCGAATTTTCAAACAGTGAAAATTTCATCGAAATGTCTCGAACGAAGAATAATATCTCCAAAGTACCATCAAACATAAATTACGACTGTAAATTCTTCAGATCCTTTAATTTCATGAAGGCATGTTCAAAATTCGGAGCCGTAAAGGAAATTCACAGTTTCCTGGAGTCAAAAATGTTCATTTAATGACAGCCAATAGTGTTACAAAAAAGAATTGCTTTATGTTGTTATGAATTTAAAAAAAAAAAAAAAAAAAACTGGGTGTGTTTCTTGGATTCTGAGTGACAAATCTACCCGAGATTATATTAAGAATCTTTGGTACGCATCTCTTCAGTTAATAACAGACTGTCGTCACTTGTTCCGGCATACGACCACGTAGAGACATAAGACATAAATTAACTTCGTAATTACGCAAGCAGATTTTAAGGAAGAGTATAATACTTTCAAACTTTGAAAACCCAACCAGAATCGGTTAGATAGTTTTTGCGTCATGCCTTTTCAAACAAATAGACAGATATAGTCCACTACAGATTTACATACGAGACAAACACACAGTGAAAATTTCATCGAATATCTCAAACAAAGAATTATATCTCCAAAGAAACAAACAAACGTGAATTACGACTGTAAATTCGTCAGTCTAAGATCCTATAACATTATGAAGCCATGTTTACAATTCGGAGCCGTAAAGGAAATTCACAGTTTCATCGAGTCACAAATAATCCTTTAATGACAGCGAATAGTATTACAAAAAATAATTGCTTTATGTTGTTACGAATTAAAAAAAAAAAAAAAAAAAAAAAAAAAAAAAAAAAAGCCTCTTGGATGCTGAGTGACATCTCTGGCCCAGATTGTATTAAGAAACTTTGGTACGCATTTGTTAAGTTAATAACAGACTACCGTTACTTGTTCCGGTGTGCGGCCACGTAGAGGCATAAGACATAAATTAACTTCTTAATTACGCAAGCAGATTTTAAGGAAGTACTTTCAAACTTTGAAAACTCAATCAGAATCGGTTAGACAGTTTTTGAGTAATGCCGTTTCAAACAAATAGACTGATATAGTCCACTACAGATTTACATACGAGACATACACCAGCGACCAGAGCACTATGAGGACGTCCGTTTTTATCTCGTCGATGTGATGCAGTCTTCTGGAATTTGCCTGCATCGTTTGACATTTTAACTGTTTTCTAACTATGTTACCTGTTCGAAATATGCTGACACATGATGCAGAAATTTGACAACGCCGTTGAAACATAACAACATCAGATACAAAACCAAGAAGACTATATCGGACCAAACTGTTCCTCTTAGTAGTACAATATTTTTGAAAATATTAATCTGACGAATCATTTATGCGAAAGAGAAAAATCTCAGCAATTCCGGGCACCAGCGAACGTGGCATGCGGAAGCGGTCGAGGGCAGACGCGCGGAAATTGAATCTGGCCGCAAGTCGCACGCAAAACAAACGCCCTGCGGCCAGATAAGGGCCAGCTAATCCCGTAGGCAGCCCGGGTGGGCGACAGTTTAATTCGGTCCACTTGTTACGAGCAGCGTAGCTATCTCAGACTGCGTCTGTTCGCTACGGCCTCGCCTGCGGCTAAAGGCCTTCTTTGGTGCCTCTGGGGAAGGAGCCTTTCTGTGCTGAATGGCGCAATTACGGCTGCTGATGGCGGGCGCGTAAAGTGAGGAACGTCGAATAGCTTGGAAGTACCGAGGAACTGCGGGTTTCTAACAAATCCTGCCCTACTAAAAGCAAACGCTGCTTCCGAAGTAATGGTGTGTGTACTAATAGATCCGGGACTGATGAAACGTGAGTAGGTCAATAAGCTAGACAGTGATAATAAAATCTAACACTGTTTGACGGTAGATAATGTTGGCCGATGCTGTTAACTAAAAGCATATCCTTCTACCAATACCCTATCTTTTAGTTCAGTGTCAAACGTATTAATGCAGCCTATTGTGTACGGCTTAGTACAATAATTCCTAGTACAATCTAGGCCCTGAACTGCCAGACATCCTAATTACAGTTTTTATACATTTTTCCGTAATTATTCTGGCAAATACTGCGATGTTACCTATTTTTTCCTTCGAAAATTACTTTTTACATCAAGATCATAGCAGTAAACATCTTCTCACAAAACTTACTTGGTTGTAAGACAGTATCATTCAATTTCTTAACTCTATCTTTTCATTTCTCTTCATTCTCTCTAGTGGGTTGATGAAGATCTCCATCTCTTCCATTGCTAACCGATAGCTTCCTCCAAAATTCTTAAATCCCCGTCTGGGCATCCAGATTTGGGTTTTCCACCGGTTTCCCCAAATCACTCCAGGTGAATGCCGGGATGCTTCCTTCAAAAAACCATGGCCTAATTCCTTCAGGTTCCTTGCCCCCCGCACCATCCTGCCTCTAATGACCTCGATGTCGACGAGGCGTAAAGCCATAAAAAATTCTTAGACCATCGTCAATGGCTTAGGCACCCTGTAGGACTCAAGACTCAAATGAACAAAAAAAATCAGTTTGAAATAACTGTTTCACCACATTCAGAGACATCCATGCTTCATCCCTATATATATATAAACTCATTCTCCGTAGGATTTCAGCTCATCAAAGCTAGTCGAAATGTCTTGATGAGATCATGGATAAGAAATCACAGTTATTAAAGTAAGGAAACATAGAAACGTATACTTAATACAAGTAGTCCAGCAGTCAGCAAACAATAGAATGCTACAATTTACATTAGATTTACTAATAGTCAGGGCCGGCGTAAGGGAGGGGTAAGCGGGGCAAAAGTACCCTCCGGCCATGGTGTCTAGCTAAACAGAAATAAAACAAAACAAAAACTTTCTACAAAAGGTGTTATTTGATTTTTTGGATTAAAATTTTATAACTTTATCCAAAAAATCAAAGTGTACAGTAAAAAAAAAAAAAAAAAAATCCAGGTGGGGGGGGGGGGGGCCGTGAACACTTACCTGGGGCCCGAGAATCCTAGCGCCGGCCCTGCTAATAGTTGGAGAAAGAAGCGTTGATTTTACATGCTTTCACTCTTATAGCTTGTTTATTTCTTCACCTTTACCTATCCCATTTGCTCAGTAATAATTTTATATTTTAAAAGTATAAAATATTCCAGCTAGGCAATGATGGGCAATTGTTAAGTAAAGCTCTTAATGGTTGAGTGTAACCTAGTCTCGCAGGTAAGGGGTTACGCTATGACCTGGCTTCCGGGCAAACGCGGCTGTCAAGATTTCAGTTTACTATGGTTTTCAGAAATCGCCATGGTTGAAATCCTTCAAATGTCCATTGCCGAATTCCTTCCTGTTTCTTGAGCCCAATGCTTTTCCGCCTCTAATGACCTCGTCCTCGATGAAGCAGAAAACCAGAAAAAAAAGAACAAAAAATATTATCTCTGGTTAAGTTTGTGAGAAGTTCATGCGTCATAAAACATGTTCTAACCTGCGCTGTATCCACTAGCTTAGGTTGTGTTTCCTGAACTGTGATAGTAAAAGAAAGAAAGAGCGTATGGTATTATTGGCCTGGAGACCCCAAAGAGTTTCTATTTCCCGCGCATGCGCCTTTGTTGTGGTTACCACAAACCTAGCTCGGTAATCGTACCGGGTAACGGATATCTACAGTTTAACGTGAATCCGACCACGGAAGCATTCTGGCGTACTTCACATTACACGGCAAGCTGTGCCACACATGAAGGTCGAGTTAATAGACTTTGAAAATCCCTGCCGAGGCAGGGATTCGAACCGGGGAACACTCGACGCCTTTATCTCTGAGTCACCAGACCACCACACTGTGCTAGTGTAAAGTGTTTACACTGCCATCCTTGCCAAAGAAGAATAACGCGTGCGCTAATGTTATTAATTGGTATTTGATTCTCCTCCAGTTTGGATGGAAATAGCTCCTGTACTGGGACGTGATTGTAGTTATCGTACTATGTTCGGAATTGAGTGTAGTGGGTGATCGGTAACGCTCTGGCTTCGTATTCGGGAGGACGTGGGTTCGAATGCCCATCCGGGCATCCAGATTTGGGATTTCCATGGTTTTCCCAAATCACTCCAGGCTAATGCGGTGATGGTTCCTTCACAATGTCGTGTCAGATTTCCTTCCCGCTCCTTGCTCCCATCCTTTCCCGCCTTTAATGACTTCGACGTCGACTAGGAGTAGTGTCATAACAAAACAAAAAGAAGCATCAAGTTTCAGTGAGTAAATTTTAGCCTGGAATGCGCATCAAAGGCAGGATACCCAGAAGAAAAAACATAGCTGTTTTGAGGAGGATGATAGGATACCGACAGGTGTGTGAAGGGTCATTAAAGAGAAGAGAGTTTGGATATTTCTGCATAGATAATTCACGTCATTCTACATCACCTTCTTTAAGCTGGAAAAATGTGATTTCTTTGGATACCCAACGCATTAACTGAAGAGCAGATTGTACTATGAGCTCCACTGTACCGCGGGATAGTCAAGAAGTTCCGAAATGGAACTTCTTTCTGCATCAAATACACTGAAACAGGAACAATGTAACTCATCATTTTTCAGACGCAACAATTAAAGCCCAGAACAGTGTCATTCGAAGACGAACGCATGCCATTAATCACGTTTTATGAAGAAGAGGAAGGAGGATGTCCAACGTCAGGGAAGTTATGCATAAAGTTGTGCTGGAAAAACTGAAGACGGTCGAAGGAAAGTAGAACTCCGAGCAAAGCATGCCCAGATTTCTTCAAAATTCCAAAAACATCCATCCACGCTGAAAAATAAACACAGTGTTTCACTGCCACATAAACACTCCAAGGTCTGCAGCGATTATTTGGCAAATACCGAGCTGTATTTGATGAGCCATTCCTCTTTCGATATAGCCATCCTTCCAAGCTATTCCATGCTCCCTTAAAGGTAGAACAGGCTAAAAGAAAAACAGTTTTCCAACTAATAGAACCTTTTAGGGATATGGGATGATAAGTTTTCCCAGCTCACTGAGATAAAGTGGAAAACGGGTGCGATGACTGGTTTCGAAGGATGAGCAAGGTAATAGGGTGTGGTGGAAGTTATTTTGAAAGATTCAAATTCGTATCACAAAATTTTCCTGAAGATCTTTGTACTACAGCATTTCCGCAATACGTAGCAACCGAGATGGACATAGCGTCTGCCGCTTGGTCCCTGTTTGTTGCTTCGGCATTCAGTTGGCTCGACTCGCCCGCCCATAGCTGGGGGTCCCCGTTTAAGGTGCTCATTAGCTGCATCGCGATCCATATGTAAATTCCACGGCCAGCCTCAACAAAGGGGGAGAACGGTATACTTAAGCTGCGCTGACGCCTATTTATGCTAAGGCAATGTGGTCACGGCTAATGTAGGCGAAGCAGGTTATTTTGGTTTCTTAAAAGTCGCGAGTGAAAAGTTTAGAGGGGCCTACCTGAGTTCCCCTAGTTATTAAGGCAAATTACTTAAGTACGGTTTTTATTTAATTATTCCAGGAAATATTCAGGCCACACATTGAATGAATCGTTATGCATTTAAATGTTTCTGTATTTAATTTGAGATTAGCAGCCGTTGTTGATTTACATATCGCATTAGAGCTAACGGATGGAGTGACATTGACTGTAGGTAGTCATTAAACAATTATTAAAACATTTAACTACACGCCAGTGTAAATGCGTGCATTAACGACTGGACTTGGGAGATACAATTACACCATGATTCTGGTACCAACGCGCCATCCATCCAGATTGCGGTTTTAAGGTGATTTCCCGCAATGATCAATAATAATGGTGGTACGGTCCCCTTTCACCTCTTCATTAACTGCACATCTCACAAACAAAAATACACCTATCACACACATAACGTAGTTATATGTTTCACATACACGTGGCAACACAATGTTCTTCTAATATTAAAAATTTTCCGACTCTGACATGATTTTCAGGTGAACAATTTCGTGAAGAAAAATCTAAATTCATTAATGATATATTGGCAGAATATATTTTTTAAAAAAAATATAATAAAAAATGCAAGGCGCTTTTACCGCTAGTTCATATCTTCATACAACAACAAGAAAATTTTAGAGGTTTTTTTAATCGCTGCTAAATACGCATTCACTATTCTTTCAAATATATGTTAACGAAAAATTCCATGTATATATTTTAAATTAGTTAACATATAAAATGTCTCTAACATGTTAGTCGTAATTAATGGTCCAAAAGTATAATAAAACGCATCAAAATACAGTCAACCTACAGGGCCCGTGTGGAAATTCCCCACTTTGGAGAAAGAGTGTACGTATATGCAAAGGATACGAAATGGTATTTGATTTCGCGTTATCCTTGGGAATGAAATAGGATGAAGCGTGAAAATTTAATGGCAAGATTGGTGGCTTTAAGTAGGATGAAAAAAAAAAAAAAAGAAATAACCGATTCTTTTTTAATGGGTTTTTATTATTGAGATGAAGAATAACACAAAAGAATGCAACATTTGTTGACAGTACGAAAAGTTAAGTATTACACAATATTGCCGAAAGTGAAAATTATAAAACCTCTTTGTCACTGGAAAAAATCTGTTTGGATTTGTAAGTCACCGTTACCTAGCTGGAACAGCCCTTCAGTAAATTCATAGATATCGTTTGCTCGAACATTTTGTATTAATTTTAGAACTTTGCTATGAGTCCATAAGGGCGAATCGAATAGACGTGGAAAAGACATCATGCTATCCGTGACGTATAGATACATCCAGGGAAAAAACTTTACGGCTAAAACAAATACCCAACGTAATGAGCAATTGAAATTAGCAATTAATCACAAGTAGAGAAGTTAATCTTCAAAATGGTACCTCATTTATAAATTTTGTTTTCGTGTGGAAGGGATAAAAAGGATTTATGACGAAATATCACCTAGAAAAACTGTATAGCGATCGAGACTGATTTTGAAGACAGATGAATAAAAAGTTTTGATTTAAGTCAGGAGGCTAATTTATTTACTGAGTTTATGCCAGTTACTCAAAAATGTATACTTCACCAAAGACAGTCAAGTGACATAATCGGTTGGACATAGGTTTTGTACAGTCAGCAAACTATGTACGTTCCTCTGTATACTGAACATATTGGAATTTCAGATTTCAAATGTTACATAATCCCTTTGTTTGCAGTTTGCTCGTGACAAGGGGACCAAGTGGTTCGTTTCGGTTTAACATTTTCAAGTTTCAGATACTGCCACCTCCTCTTTGCCATCTTACCCGATTACAACTCTTCAATTTCCTGTATCCAGCTACTTGACTAGAAAGAGAATTCCAAAATTATTCCGTAAAAAGTATACGTTTTATAAGCATAAAAGAATTTTTATGGCTCTACGCGGTATGAAGCAGGAAATAATTGGAAAAAGTAATGGGAGGGAATTCGGCCATGAAATATGAAGGAACCTACCCGTCATTAACCTTGAGTGGTTTCGGAAAAGTATGGTAAATCAATACATGGATAACCAAACAGAGATTTGAACCCATGTCCTCCCGAATGCCATATTCGAGCTTTCCTGCTCACCCGCCGGAGTTGGTAGAATAACGTAATATATGTCAATGCAAAATTTCTATCGGTTGCTTTAAATTTTTGGGTGCTTTCCTCGGTTAGCCTGGGTCATCTATAATGTCATTAACTATCCACAGAACATAAAATCAGGCTGAAAAATTAGGGACTGCAACGGAGACTACGGGGTCGAAGCGACCACACTTTCATAGTCCCCTTATATCGTTTCTAAGACAGTCCAAAACTCTCACAACCCAGAAATCCTATGCCGTCAGGTGACATTCCTGTTTAGTCTGTTTTAGGTGTCGAATAGAGCTGTTGTCTTGTCTGAGAGTAATCGTCGTGTGTGTAAGCTGCGAGTAAGCAGCAGCCATTAACTACCTGGGAAGAGTAAACGCGATGACAAAAATTACTAGACACAACCTCCACTTCACATTATGTTTTACGAGGAACACAACCGTCGGCGTTGCATCAGCGGTAACATGTACGAGGCACAAGACTTCCAGGCAAGGAGTTAGTTCCAGCTCATAAGCGGCAACGATCGCGTACTACAAAAGGCGGAGTTACGAGAAAATTTGGAAATACAAGTGTCACGAGACATTTTGTATATTTTTTTGTTTATGTTTTTGTTATTTCCATTTTTAGTATAATCGGCATCCTCAGCAATGGTCGAGCCCGAGAACTGCTTTCTGACAATATAATTTTATTATTTATAATTTTTATTTATTTCTTGTCTTTTTACAACAGAAACCTTACAGATATCATAAATACCATAGATTCATATTAATTTTTTTAAACTATTTGTTCTATAAACATACATTTACTCTCACAGTATATACAGTTAGTTTCATCGTACATAATTTTATATCTACCGACAGATAGAAGCCAACGTATTTATAAGAAAAACAGAACAATTTATTCTTCTTGATAGCAATATCAATGCAAATAACGTTTAATTGTGGAAACGAGAAAATAATTGGTTAAAGGAAGAAACGATGTTTTTTTGTAGCGAACTATTGAATTTAGCTGATGATTTCCGCGCACTTCCAACAACTATTTTGAAATTAGTTTTCGCTGCCATCATTCTCACGACTGTTTTCATGCAAAGGTTCGCATCCTACTTGAGTTAACATCTTCACCATAAAAATAATGAACCTTCACCTTTCAATAAATAAGTTAATTCGAGGGGCACCATTAAATAAAAAATTTAAATGCTTAATTTAAACATTGTATTCTTTTCTATTGCTGCAGAATAAAGGATAATTATATTTTTTGTAGGTTTTTCATGATGGGGAACTCTATTATTATCTAATGCTGGTAATGTTCAATTTTTTGAATAGAGACACCATGTGATTGACGTCTCCAAAAGCCTTGTTTAGAAAATTATTAAGTGGTAAATCTAGCATTTCAGATGGTATAGACAACTTGGGAATTTCCAAACGAAGCATAATACAACTACATAAAGGTGTTTTTTAAGTATAACTTTATGCCAATAATAGTGTCTGCGAGACTGATTTTCAACTGATGTGGGTAGCACGCTAGCCTTCGGCGGCCTATCTCAAGAAATAAAGATCCTCCAATACTGGCAGAATTTTTGAATGTCATTGCCGTCACCTCTTCCATTCATAAAATTTCCTTTGTGTAAGTGAAAAACAATATGAACACTACTAGCTTCAGATACAGCTCCAATGGAAAGGAATGGCTATCGTATCTCTGACATGCTGACATGGTCATTGTGGACTTTTTTTTTGTGCTTTTAGATATAAAGCTGTAAAGCTTTGAAAATGGTAATAATATGGCCTAATTAAACAGATTACATTCTGCAAATTGCACCCAGGTATCAAAAAGCTAAAAAAAAAAAAAGCATAAAATCCGCTATATTTTTTTAAACTTCTTCTACGAGACAAAGTTTTGACTCTTCAGTTTGTCCTTCTGGTTCCCATCAACAATAGCACTTCATTATCAGCTAATTATACAAGTTCTTGATATTCATTGTTTAAATTCAATTATGTTGTATTACTTTCTACCTTACCATCCACATTTAAGAAAAAGTGAAAGACAGGAATCGTTAAAGGCGTTTCTGAATCTTCAAACAGATTGAATCCTGTGAACAGGTTTATAAATTGTAACCAGACAGCTGAATAAGGTTGCTCGCACAGTGGATAGTAATATTAATTATTCATGATATTGATTTTAAGGGTTGGCAGACTCAAAATCCAGGGGATACCTGGAGCCAGGGCTGTCACCGTCCCTTGCAGTAAGCAAGGATTACCTGGAAATCCACTCAGACAGGTGACCGAGTCAGTACAAAGCGTGAGTGGAAAGGAGTCGCGCCTGTTCTTAGCACACAAACAATCATCATGTGTATTAAGCTGCATTCCCACGATCTCTTGTAATGGAGGTGGCACCTCATTAGCCGAAGTGTAGGGAAGAGCGCGCGCGGCAGATTAGGCCTCCCTACCTCACCACCACCTCCCCACCACGTTGCCTAGTGTCGTTTGGCACAGAGCACTTTACAGCAACAGAAGGGGTGCGCACCGCTGCTGCAAACCGATGGCAACAGCGCTCCAAAACGCACGCCTGTGATGTTTACCGACATAGAGTGGGTAGCTGCGTTCCCGCTAGCAGAGGCGGCCTCGTTCCCATGGCGTGCTGTTGAGTATCCGTCCCGTCCCGCCTTCGTTACAAGACGTCGTGGGAACGCGGCTTTACCTGTATATCCACAAGTTTGAGTTGAAAAGTCGACTTGGTCCGAGCAATGACCGCTCACCGGGGAAGGGAAATATTCTATCGCGGGATATACACCCGAGGAAGAGCGATCTTGCCCTAAGTGAATTAGGCTACGTCGAACGACATCGTATGAATGTCACGTGATTGAAAATATTCCAGAATAACCCAATGAACAATTATTTTCTAGAGATGTAACTGACTCTTCTTTAAACTTACATTTATCGTAAGTTTATAGTATGACACTACCTGTGCTTTAAAGAGTATTGCTTGCGGGAACACTTTGCTTATTGTGGTTCAAAGCTGCCTGAGAGTAACACGACTAGTGCGAACATAAACCACGACGGCGCACTCGATTTTTTTGCACAGTACCGTTGCTTCAGATGGTAAACAATTAGGCCAACTAATAAGACCCAATGTGTGTATCCTTATTTTCATTGAAACATACATCGTAACGACTCTTTGAGGAGAAATCTGCTTGATTAAAACTATCATTCTCCAATGAACAATAACCGAGCATAACTTTTAAACATGAGCAAAAAGTTGTGATAAGGAAAGACTTTGTTAAACATTGATATCAACTGATAACTTGTATATTAAATTCAAGGACTTTATGGTGCCCTAATTTCATTATAAACGAAGTACTGTCATGTTAGAATTTCACGTGTGCATTCTTGTTGTGATGTCATGTTAAGATTTTACGTGAACTTTCTTAAAGCATTTTATTTATTCTTAAAATTTAATGGCCATATGTGGAAGACTAGGTGTTTCTCTTTGATAAGTCTTTGATTTCTGACCGAGCGTGATGGGTGAACGGTTAACGTTCTGGCCTCGCATTCGGAGGACACGGGTTCTAATCCCCGTCCGGGCATCCATATTTGGGTTTTTCATGGTTTCCCAAAATCACCCCAGGCGAATGCCGGGATGCTTCCATCAAAAAGGCCATGGCCGAATTGCTTCCCATTCCTCGTCCCCAGTACCATCCCGCCCCTAAAGACCTCAGCCATCGACAAGGCGAAAAAAAAAAAAAAAAAAAAAAAAAAAATATGGTTGCCTTCTATGTATAAAGAATAAATTTCCAAGTTATGACATTTTTGCTGTTTGACGATAGATTGTAATTTCACACCCCCTTTTTTATGATATAGTTATCGAATTATTTAAATCTTAAATATGAACATTACTATCTGATATGTTTTAACTATACCACCAAGGTACACCCGTTACAGCGAAAATTTCATTATTATCCAAGATTACATACTTTTTTTTTTAACTGATTGCTTTTCACCTCGTCGACGGCTAAGGTAATTAGAGACGGGATGGGACTGGAGGACAAGGAACGAGAAGGAATTAGGCCATGGCGTTTTTGAAGGAAGCGTCCCGGCACTCGCCTAAAGTGATTTGGGGAAACCATGGAAAACCCAAATCTGGATGCCCGGACGGGGATTCGAACCCGCGTACTCCAGAATGCGAGGCCAGAACGTTAACCGTTCACCCACCTCGCTCGGTATCCAAGATTAAAAATCGTATGTATACATTAAAACTAATTTAAATACAGTGCAGCTGATGGAAGTATGATCCAGACTAAAAAATCTGAGGGATATTTTAGCTACATTACTAAAATGAAGAGCGATTTTCTGGTCCCAATAAAAATGAATGTTTTCGGTTAATTCATATAACGCTGTGACGAATGCATTCGGTGCACAGTGGTTGCAGGTGTGTGTTGCGGGCGAAGCGTTGGCTGGTTTGCGGAGCGCTGACATCGTGTACAGCGGCGCTACGTGGGGTGTATTGTAAGCCTGAGAGGAGAAACATGTAGTGCAGTTAGTGAACTAAACTGAATGGGGGCAGCCGTAGCTAACCGGAGTGGACAGCTGCCGTGCAGCTGCATGGACGCGGGAAATGGACGAGCGGCGTTCTGCCACGTTTGGTTACCCCGCTATTATGGCTTGGGTTCCGTTGGAAGTGACACTTGTGAAGGTCCACCGGGGTGCAGCCACTGCTGTGGTAAGCACTAGGAATAATGCGTATTTCACTTACAGTTCAAGGGCATAATATTGCCTAGTAACTAAAATTCACACTTTAGAGCAATTTGCGATTTTTCTTGTGTGTTTTTTTGTTTTGTTTTTTTGTTTTGTTATTTCGTGTATATTGTTTTTCAGTTTAAAACTCACAATTGAAAGACCGAATTTTTATTCCATTTGTCCTTCTGTCACAGCCTTAAAAATATTAACTTCGAAATTTCTAACCGTGATGTATTTCATTCTGACTACCTCTATCACTATTTGAATGTACACTTAGAAGAATCATGGGCAATTAAAATAATTGTAGAATGTTAGTAGTTGATTGTAGCTTTGTTTATAGATAATTTTCGGCTGTCAACCCACCGCAACTCCATAAATGTTTGTAACATATTTATTCAAAAAAAAATATGCATTTTTCGCGAAAAACCATTAAGAAATCTGATTCCTTCTTTTATTTCCGAAACCAATAATCTGAACATTTTTATGTGGTTTACAATAACACTGGCTGTTACCAGCGACTTCTTTATTAAGAGTGCTACAAAAAAGGTACGGTTAAACTTTCAGGAAACATTCCTCACACACAAACAAAGAAAATATGTTATGTGGACATGTGTCCGGAAACGCTTACTTTCCATGTTAGAGCTCATTTTATTACTTCTCTTCAAATCACATTAAACATGGAATGGAAACACACAGCAACAGAACGTACCAGCGTGACTTCAAACTTTTTGTTACAGGAAATGTTCAAAATGTCCTCCGTTAGCGAGGATACATGCATCCACCCTCCGTCGCATGGAATCCTTGATGCGCTGATGCAGCCCTGGAGAAAGGCGTATTGTATCACAGCCGTCCACAATACGAGCACGAAGAGTCTCTACATTTGGTACCGGGGTTGCGTAGACAAGGGCTTTCAAATGCCCCCATAAATGGAAGTCAAGAGGGTTGAGGTCAGGAGAGCGTGGGGGCCATGGAATTGGTCCGCCTATACCAATCTAAAATGAGCTCTAACATGGAAAGTAAGCGTTTCCGGACACATGTCCACATAACATATTTTCTTTGTTTGTGTGTGAGGAATGTTTCCTGAAAGTTTGGCCGTACCTTTTTTGTAACACCCTGTATGCGTGGACTTGGAATTTTAGTGCTGGAATTGGATATAAAAAGTTGAAGGATACTTTAAAAGTTTCAAAAATCGCTGAGTAGAGATAACATGACGGTGAATCGCAATCGTTCACTCTCAGCATTCACAAACATGTTGACGACATGAAACTGATTGGCCAATAGTCGGAATCGAGGTATCACATCAAAATCGTCCTCGCGTGTTATCGAGTGGTAGGCTGCAGCCAAATTGTAAGGATCATTACACGCTATAAGCTAGCCCTCGCGACCTCGCAGCCACCTCCCCACCACGTTGCCTACTGTCTTTTCAGCTACCCGGGCGTTTGATGTTTACCGACTGTGCGACGAACAGAGGCGCGCCATCCCAGCGAGAACAGGCGGCCCGTTAGAGGGCGTCCATTAATGACGTGACGTGAAATAGGAGGGGAGGGGGGTGTGTCAACGAAAATCTTGCAGAATTGCAGAGTTAAAAAAAAAAGTCTGTAGATGACGCGAAAGTCGATTTTAGGGGTGGGGGGTATTTTGGTCCAAAAACTGACCTTAGGGAGGGGGGAGGGTGTAACTACCTTTCGGAGCAGTAGACCTAACAAAAAGGTCTCAAAAAGTTGGTAGGTCGCTTGGGAAGGGGGGGGGTGTCTCTGTCAGAATCTCACGTCATTTTAGAGGGGGGGGGGATCCGACCAAATCTTACGAAGTCTCACAGGAAAGGGGGTAAGGGTCCGGAATTCCGGAAAAACACCTCACGTCATTATGGACGCCCTCTTACCACCGCCGCTGTTTATAGTTAGGAAGCCACCTTAAGAGAATTTTAATTCATGCACACGAACTCAACTCAAGGTAGGAAAAAATTTGGTAGCGTTACGCATTATGCACTATGCGCCAAAGGTTTTGTGCATGCTCACTTTACGTTATGTGCTTTCGTATTTAACAATAGCAATCAGCTACGATGGTGCAAAATATTACATGTGTTCATGTTAAACAGTGATTTTTCGATACATTGTTTTGAGTTAGTCCGCACATTTTTTGTGCATGGATATATAAGTGCAAATTTATTCTTCACATGAGTATAACTAAACTGTGCCAAAAATGTTAAAGTGCAGATCGCCTTAATGTTGACTGAAAATCACGTGGTGCCATCAGACCGTATTTTCTCATCCAGAGGAGTCACTATTATATTTACTTTAGCTGTCCAGATCGATACACGTGCACTGGTTCGGCAATCTGCCTGCCTTTGACTCCAAAGAGACGACTCATCACGATAATAATCACAGTAACAATGACAAACTGGTCGAATATCATCGAATGTGTACTTCTCGGTCTGTAGAATTATCTTTCATAGCATAATTTTTGATGTTAGTGGTATCCCAAGTTCACCTAGCATGAACGTAGTTCGATCAACACGAATGTGAAAGAGGTGTGAAGTTAGTAATCTTCAGATCCCCAGAGACCACGTGTTTCTTGTCCAGCAATTGGTAGAAAATGTAGCTGTGTTAGAAATATATAATTTAAACTGTTATGCATTATTAAAAATCAAGAAAATATCTTCAACGGAAACGTTTTATATTAGTTTCTTTTCTATACCTACCTTTAGACTTTCTTTTTCTTGAATGAACCCTTGCCCTTGTCCGGGCCTAGGCGGTTACCAATGGTTATGTTTACCTCTCCGTGGAAACGTCTGGAAAGATGAACAGCAGTAGTTTTCGGTTGCATTACCCAATGTGACAGTGTTACCTGGATGATTGTGATTGTGTCTGTGCACAGTGTAGATTATTACTTGTGTTGTGGCTGAGAGATGAAACAAGGGAGAAGATGAAACCTGGTGTCGGCCCATCCAGGCCCACTCGTCCGTAAGATGCCAAGGGAGCCACCTGGTTTAACGTCCCCATCCGACGGACGAATCTCCATTAACAGTGTCGAATAATGTGATGAAACCGTGAACATTACATATACTTTGTAAGTTGGCAGCGTGATCTCAGATGTGCTTGTAATGTCTTTGGCGTTAGTCAGTCGGCCAGCGCAGAGAGATACGTAAGGTACGGCGGAGTATAGTCGGCGGGAGCTAGCGTGTCGTGGTTGCGAGTGTATGTTCCGTGTATGCGCTGTAGTAACCCGATATCGCGGTATCACCAATGTTCCGATGGACAGAATGTTATGTGAACAGTGCAGAAGTATTTTGTAGACTTTGTATGTTGTTCTAAGTGATATGGTTTGCTATAGACTGTTTATGGTGAATTGTTACAGTACTGTACCACGTAAATTAATGAATAATTACGGGGCTTATAATCACTATTTCCAACCTTGCATTCTTTGGTGACTAAGATTAGTTTTAGTGCCTGGTGGCTTGCTTTTGGGATTATGTAGCTTCAGAAGAATAAAACTTAGTGAACTGTAAATGCTGACACATGTGTATGTGTTTCTCATTAGTTTCTTCCATGTGACATGTGACTCTTATTTAATTAATTATCCAAATAGCAAAGCTAACTAGACTGGCAACCGGACGACATTCGAATCATTTAATCAGAAGTTATGAGGAAAAGTACTGAACATTGTGTCAAGTAACATAGCTCCACAACTGCAACGTCGTACATTTAATTTAAAAGCCCCAGCAAGCGTCGAAGCGGTTACAATACCCTTACTCCATACGCAATGTGGAGAAGTTTGGGCTCTAATATAAGTGTACCACCATCGGACACCATCACCGTACCGCAGCCAACGCAGGGGGCGTTCATTAATTACGTGAGGTGAAATAGGAGAGGGGGAGGGGGTACGGTGAAAGCTCATCAAATCTCAAGTCATCTTAAATTCTTGATGGACATTAGAGCTAAAAAAGGGGTATAACGTCTACAAACGACGCGAATACCGATTTTACACGGTGGGGGGGGGGGGTAAAAATCTTTAAAAAACTACGAGGACAATCGGGGGGAAGGGGGGGGGGAGTTCCCGTCAAAATCTCAAGTCAATTTTTTTTTTTTTTTTTTTTTTTTTTTTTTACATTTTCAAGTTACTTTTACAAATTACTAGATACAAGTTTCAAATTTGCAAGATACGAGATTCAATGTTTTGCTGATACAGGCTTCTTAGATGCAAGGTACAAGATACGAGATACAAGCTACTTATAGAGTAGGGTAGGCTATCGCAGTAATCGTTAGGTGAATAATGATTACATCGGAAGATATTGTGAAAGATGTCTTCTCCCGCGGTCCTCTTTCGGATTGACGCCGCTGCGTGTGTCTTCAAGGGATACTTCGTTATCCGCCCATTACGAGGGACTGCAGTATGTTGCCATATGAGCTGACGTAACGGGGAGAAGTGGTCGCCTCCTTAGGGGGGTCCAGAATTCCGGAAAAACACCACAAGTAATTAATAGACGCCCCCGAAGACAAAGGGGCGTTCCCAACTCTGTTGTAACTATATAACCATCAAAAATCAAGAGAGCTTCTTTAGCGAGAATATTTCGTTCTCTATTTCATTCCAATACTTACCTTCACGCTTCCGTTTAGTGATCATTTTGCAAGTTGCACTTTGTGGAAGATACTTAAATATCACATTGTTACGGTAGAACAATAATATTTCTGCAGTTTTATGCATCTGTAATGGAAGCAAATGTCCAAGAAATTTCTCAGTGTGCTATATTGAGCATTAAGAACAGGGTACCGGTAAAAAAAGAAAGAAAGAAAAAAAAAAAAACAGATGCAAATTCGGCATTACAACACAGTCATAAAACCAATAGTCCTCTATGCAACTGAAACATTAACACTCAACAGAAAACATGACCTTGAAGAAATTAAAAATGTAGAGAGAAATATCATTAGAAAAATTCTAGGAGCAAGACTCACTAAAGATGGTTACAGACTACAATCAATCAAAACAATAGAAAAGTTTTCAAACATCAAAATTGACATCAAGAAAAGTCGAATGAAATTCTTTGGTCACCTTAAGAGATTACCAGAAAGTCAATTGGCAAAAAAGATAATAGATTATGTTAGTTCACTTAAAAATCCAGCACCTTGGCTGAATGAAATTCGGAAGGATCTTAAAAGTGCAAGCATACAGTAGGAGCAACAGACATCTTACAAAGAGACACCTTCAGACACAAAGTTGACAAATGGGAAGTTATAACTGAGCAACCAAAACAAAAACAGTACAGACCAAAGTGGTCGGAAGAACGCAACACCACCTAGCCTTCTGATACTAGCTACGCCACTGGTTGAGAGGTTTGAATTGTACTGTAGCTAGCTGTAGCCAGAGAAATTGGTGGGTGAGTGTGAGCGCACTGTTGCCGCACTTGGGAAGATTCTCGTGTAACTAACTCTAAAAAATGGCAACGCTGAGCGTCCTCTTTTGCCCATTACGAGCGTCAATGCACAAACTACTACTGCAAACTAACAGGTGAATTTCACTGTTAAGTGCGAGATTTGGTAACAGCGCATTTGAAACCGCCCGCCAATACGTCTGGCCACAGCTATTGAAATGCTTCAAGTGTTTTATGAATATCGAACGTAATTATTTTTTGACTCATTACTTCACTCCCTGTTATCGATCTGTCACACTGTTTTGGAAGCTTGAACAACGTTGTTATAAGGTCGTGCACGAGCAGATGCGAAGAGCGACGACAACAGCAGTGCAGCCAGGTGTGAATAATTGGATAGCCCTCATAAGTCAAAAAAACTTTTGCAGTCGGAAGTGGCCTGTATCGTGTGCCTGTTGAGTTAGGGGGAAGGGTGGGGCCTCCAGGTGGGGCTACACGTGCGTGGGTGCGGGCACGGTGCCGATTGTTGCGTGGAACACGGTAACAAGCGATGTTTCCGCTACGCTACGATAAGCATCACTTCGTTCACACTGTAGGGTCTACAGCTGCGCAAGATTGATTTCCCAAATGTATCACACAGTCTGGCGTTCCGACAAAGACTGTAATCACTCACGACCGAAATAAAGAACGATCATTAGTTGGCAACGATTTGTCTGTATCGGAAGCGCCTAAACCAGTTCGGCTTACGCAGTAATGATCCCCCTCCAAAATGTTATCTACTTTCTTGTGCAACATTATAAAAGGAATATCATACCGAAACTCATGCAAAGAAGTCATGACACTTGTTATTATTGTGTCACTACTTCCACATACCAAAAAAAAAAAAAAAGGTTTTTGTGTTTTTATGCGTTTTTGTGTGTTTTTTTTTGCGTTTTTTGTGTTTTTTTTGCGCGTGTTTTTTTTTGTTTTTTTTACTTATGGCTTTACGCCTCGTCGACGTCGAGGTATTTAGAGGCAGAATGGGACTGGGACAAGGAACGGGAAGAAATTCAACCACTGTCTTTTGGAGGAAGCATCACGGCACTCGCCTGGAGTGATTAGGGGAAACCTTGGAAAACCCAAATCTGGATGCCTGGTTGGGGATTCGAAACGGCGTCATCCCGAATGCGAGGCCATAGCG
Source organism: Vandiemenella viatica (assembly GCA_031002005.1). Lineage (NCBI taxonomy): Eukaryota > Metazoa > Arthropoda > Insecta > Orthoptera > Morabidae > Vandiemenella > Vandiemenella viatica. The sequence continues at coordinate 82,841,667 of JARYHS010009186.1, forward strand.
TTAACCCTCAACCACCACCCTCGGCAGTTAGTTACGGATTGCTTTTGGACATGAAATCTTGATGAAGAAAGTTGATTTCATGATCTAATTCCAAAGACAGTCTCTCACTCAATCAGGGTTTTATTCCGATTCTTCAATTCAATTTCGTAATATTACTTTTAATATTCTAATCGTCGGAACAGGGGACGAAAATTATTGCATTAGCGCAGCGTTTCACAGACTTATAACTCCACGTACCACTATTCAATTTCCCAGACAGTGGCTAATCCAATTAAAAAAAAACAAAAACTTTTTTAAAAAAAATAAGAATTTATGAAAGTAATACACTCACAGAAAGTAATATGTTATTAATTAATGTGAATAATCGTCTCGTTTCTTGTACCAATTTGAGTCGATTTTATGAACTAATTTGCTAATTTTCAATCTCATTTCGCCATCGTGGGTGTTGCGAGCTTGAAACAGCTAGCCAACCGTACTAACGTAAATCTTATCACGTACCCCTACGGTCAACAGGTGAACCCTTAGGGGTTCGTAAACCCCACTTTGAGAAACACTGCCCTAACACGTGGTTCAGCCCAATGTACGTTTTTTCATTAAATCGTTCAAAGAATTTCACGATTTGAGAAAGCAAAAAGACGTCGTTGCTTCGAATCTACTACTTCCTGTTGTTTCTTATATTCCTATTTCACAGTTTTTTCATTTAATTCTCTGAATGGGTGGGCAGTTGCGCTCTGACCTCACTTTTGGTTGGTCGCAGGTTCGAATCCTGGTCCGGCCATCCAAATTTCGGTTTTCCATGGAGTCCCGACATCACTCTAAGTGGCATGCCCGAATTACTTACAGTTCCTTGCCCATAGTCTTTCAGCCACTAAAGGCCTCGACGAGATAAGAAGCAATAAGAGGGAAAAAAACAAAAATGATTTCTTCTGTGAAAGCCTTAATGCAATTAATTTTTAAAGGCTCTATACAAATCAAAACATTAATGCCTGCTAAAATTTTAGCTGAGATCTAAACAGCATCTCTTGGTTATTGAGCTGTAGCCACCGTGATATGCTTTCTTAGATGTTCTGTAAAAGGTGATAACTTTGTAAAACATTTTTCAAAATTTATTTTTATCATCATCTCATGGAACAATAAACCTGTGGACTAAGAATATCGTTTCAACAAAAATTCTGGTTATGGTTTAATATATTTCGAACATTTTACGTTTCCTATTTAAGTCTTCCTTCCACTTGAAAATTTTATGATTTTGGTTGTGTACCCGAATATTCGTTAAATTCGAAAATTAAATATACGAAAATTTTCTTATTACATAAGTCTTGCCAACCCACCGATGTAATTCGTATAGGTGTTCACTCCAAGGAAAGATCAGTAAAAACTTTGTAAACAAATTATTTAGGAACAGCACAGATTTTTATCCTTCGTTTCGTCCACAAGGACAAGAGTTGTTGATAAATCATCAACATGTAGTATATCCAAGAAAGTAATTTTGATATTTTTCTTTTACGGCCAGTAAAAAAATAATTTACTATATTCATATTATATAATTTATTTAATTATATACAACAGACTCTGTTTCGTTTTTCCAGAAGATTCATGATAAAAGTAAGTGTAACGGTACAGAAACAAAACTAATTTCAAATATAAAAGTAATTATAATATTTTCATTTTCTCCATCAATGTAAATATAGGTTTATTTCAAAATATATATCTCAGACTTCTTGAGTTGTTTTCAGAATATTTCGTTTTCCTAAATAATAAATAGCTTTCGATGTTGTGTTAATATATTGAATACATTTTATTTTTCTGATTGCGTAGTATTAAAGGTTTTAAACTCGGTCTCTATAATTAATGTTTTGAAAAAGCCAAACAAAATGTTTCAGTCTTTTTTGCATGAAACCGAAATAAACATTAAAACAAAAAATCTAAGAAAGTTTTTTTTTTTTTTTGAGGGGACTATGAATAAAGGATCGTAATTATTTTAATTTCAAAAATACCTCATCAGGAAACGCGAAGTTACGTGACACTATTCATTCTTACATCTTCGCTCGAGAAGCAATGCTCTTTCCAGCTGCAATCTTGTAGTGATGGAATGGTCTCATCGGCTAGTTTTCTACTGTTCTGTGACTAGATAAATCGTCTGGTTGAAGACTTCCTCTGATTTGAGGTACAAAAAAGGTTATGAAGAAAAGTACACTTCATAACGTTTGGGAATGGTTTGATACCAGACAGGTAGATCAAACGGTGCAGCTAGACGCTATATGTGTACCCAATACATTAGTCGAAAACCAGCCGACGACAGACTGCAGACATCAGTCACTCTGCACTGGAGGACTGTCGCTTTATTCTCAATGCTGCCAACTAGAGTGCAGATTAGTCTTGGACGCGATACATCTTATCGATACGCAGAGCCTATCCATATTGTAGCTGTCCAGATGTCACGGAACCAACTGATCTGATTAACATTACCGGCCGCTCCTTGTACACACACACACATACAGGTAAGCCGCTTGTCGACTTGCCAAGTTTCTCTTTATAACTCAAGCCCACTTATCGCGACCAACACATCTCACGACTAGGGAATGCTAGTTTCGCCACACTATTTTTTTAATTCGACAATGGTATAATTTCTGAGGCCAGGGAAATCTTATCTTCGCCTGTAGTGTCTTTCCGCTGGTTGTTTATAAATAAGGTTGTTGGGATCAATAGTGGCCGACGGGACTAGTATAGCCGAGTCTCCAGACCGTGAGGCATAAATACGCTAGCGAGGTGCTAGGTTGTGCCGGAGCACATAAACCGTGAGCAGAAAATAGCGCAGTTCTCAGCAAATGCACGTACCGCGACTCACCAGGTCTCCCAAACTCTAGCCCTTTCTCTGACATTACTCCAAGTTAGTCTATAGACCATATAATTTTTTTTAAATACTATGAAAAATATAATAACCATAACGGTTGGTATGTAAACAATGGGGTAAAGTTTATAATACAAATCCGAAAAGTGGAAAGTCTTCTACTAGAAACCCTTTTAAACATATGAAGATCGAAAGCAATGATTCTCACCGTTGGTGTATCATCGTAATTGCTTTGGGACGGTTCTGCATCGAAAAATATTTGCATTTGAATAAACCTTTCACGGGAAACTAGCCGAGAGAGTTCGTTGGTGAAATGCGACATTTGGTCGATCCCTATTGTCACGTGACTTGACGATGGCGACAGATGCCATGATCGCCGAAAAGTCGTGTTTTATCAGCGGACTCACTGATTTCTTGAGAATTTATTTAAATAAAACGCCAAGAAAGTCTTAATTCGTATGGTTGTTTATGTTTTCGCATCTGTGCTTCTCCCCCTTTTAACTTTCGATATTTAGGATAATAAATTAAACATTGCTGTTAAATGACTGGGAACGGCCATAAACACAGAGAATATTGTCATTGTCGTCTGTTCCAACTATTCCAAATATTTGAAATGTCAAGCACTATGTTTAAAACATGGGTAGGTCCAGAAAGCACTGTTGAAATTTAACCCAAAGTGATTGAGTATCCTGAATATAATGTATCCAACTGAGGTTATTGGAGCATAAATCGGAGACGGCTTTCGTAGAATTGCTTCAAGTCTAGTCAAAAATTTCAATAAAAGAACAATGATTTTAGGGTTTATTGGTAATATGTTGCGGAACTAAAGAACACACACAAAAAAGAATTTAGGATTTTTATATGTAGTGTGAAAATGAAGACGACCTGAGCAGTATGTTAAATTGCAGATCAACGATTCGAGCTCCGTTTCAATGGCAATTTTCATATCCATTCCAACTGATCCTCAGCTATGTTGAAATATGCTGTGTACATCTGAAAAAAAAAATCCATTTTATGGGTACCATTTTCGGCTGTAAGACTTGAAGCAAACGAATTCACCGTCATTCCTCTGATATGCCGCCTTAGTACAACTTCTGAGTGAAAATCCAGTCAAATTTTGTTTGCGGGTTAAGCTGTTTATCAATAACTGATAACAAAACAACTCACTTTATAAAAAAAAAATTGTGCCACAGTTTGGCAAGATGTTATGCTGTAAATAAATAGCAGATGCAGGTCTTTATTACTTCTGTGAGTATGATGATATACGGAAGGCTATCAAGTTGTCTCTTTTGAATATGATTACCTTTATCTTTACCTGTCAAGCAATACCTGTCACAGACATTAACCAAACACTGCATTGTTAACAAGAAATGTAGGAGCGCAATGCAACACAATATTTCTATTTCTAAAAATCTTTACTGAGCAACTTTCCTTTTCTTTTGCTCCTTTGCTTATGGTTATACAGTCATTAGAGGCGGTAAAGAACTTGGAACAAGGAACGGTAAGGAATTCGGCTGTGTTTCCTATTTCTTTTCAATGGAATTCAGCATCCGGCGGAACCTACAAGTTGTCAAATTAGTCATATTACACGAATAGTAGTACATGGTACCGATTAGTAGGTTTCTTACATGCACTTGATGCTATATTACTTTTCTGTTTCGATATATAAGGATTAACCGTGAATATTTTACGTATTTGATACTCCCCGTTAGCATAATTTCTTACAGTGAAGTAAAAAAAGAAGCAGCTTGTTATTAAACTTGTGTTACGTCCATTTTTGTTTTAGAATTAAATCCAATTGTTTAGGTATTTCAAGTTTCCGTTCAGGCAACTTTCAACCATGATAACCAAATACAGTTGTAACACAATCCGGCGCACAGTTCCATATGTTGTCGATTCATTTCCAGTTACAAGCATTAGTGTCTTTTATTTTGTTTTATGAATATGACAGTATTTATATAATGTATTAACTCTTAATATTGTACGGCTTGTTAAAAAAATATACAACCAATCATACAGAATGGTGAAAGTTCTATAACCTATACAATTATCTGCATGGGTCAGTTAAATTGAAGGTGTGTAGGCCCCTTTATGTCTCTCGATACCATATAATTGTTTGTAACACTTTCGGCCTTGAGTGCAGGGAATCATTTAAGTTCGTAGTCAGACGGTGGAGTTGGTTTGTTGTTTGTGATTTCGACGCCAGAATTAGGTGCAAGGCACTCGTTCTGGGAGGTCGTTCACGCACTATGAGCGGTTGCCGGCTCTTCTCTACACCTGGGCATTTGGCACCGAGCCACCCTCTTTCTGTAGAAACAGTTTATAAACACTTGCTCTTCGTTTGAAAGGCTGCGTGATTCTCCAAACAAATTCTCAGCGCGCAGTTATTTAAATATGAGCACCAAAGCGGCATTTGAAACAGTAAAATGTATTATGTTAAAATTTTCATACCTTTAAAGAGGTCTATGAAGTTTATCATAATGTCATTGTAAATTACTTCACTACACTCTCCAATTATTTCAAGGTATTATTTATCATAACACAATGAGGAGTATGTAGGTGTTTGGGTTGGCTGCCGGCAGAATACAGGGTGTGTTTCGAAACAGATGGTATAAGTTTCCGTGGATGATGTAATACGCTAAAGCAATAAAATTTCAGTGTTTTATTCAATAGACCATTGGTTCACAATTTGTCATACGCGTGTGGTTTCTTCAAGGATTACGCGCGGTAATTCTTGGTTAAGCTAATCACTAACACAATTAAAAAGACGATTACGAAAATAGCACTATCGCCAAAATATATTTTAAGACAATCAAACTGTGTGTGTGTGTGAATTATATTGTTGTAATAAATCTCAAAAAACTGGTTCCATTTTTTGTTTATCTTTTCATCTACTAGAGGTTGAACTGTTTCTTGAAGTAATACTAGGGAAAAACTAGTTGGGAATCATTGTGGTAGACGAACATTAGCAGTTTAGGTCAGTCTTTAGGCCAACACAAAAAGTAGGTTATTTAGTGCCGTGTTACATTGAACAGAGTTAAAAAAAAAAAAAAAAAAAAATCGCTGCGAAGAGACACCGTTATTATAGACACAGTACCAACATCCTACCACATATAACTAAATTGTGTATTTTAAACATTGGAAGCTTGTGCATGTTATGAATTTCAAGCAATATCGAGACTATTGATTATTACATATTCTTGATAAAATATACAAAATTACAAATCGAGCAACGTGATTGAGCTGTAACGCACGAGCCTGGAATGCGGGAGAACGCAGGTGCAAATCCCTGTCCGGCAACTGGTTTTCCATGATTTTCCGAAATCACTCCAGGTGATGGTTTCTTCGAAATGCCATGTACGGAATCCTTTTATTGCTTCCCTCCCACTGGTACTCTCCCAGATAAACTTACCAGCATTTGAGAAATAACATAAATTGTGAACCGTATTCAGTGTTTACCAAAGAACTACATATGGTTGCCGTTAAGTAGTTCATATGGAACAAACAATTCAACTGTGATAAAATATCTTATCCTAATGTGTGAGTGGGGACTTTCCCGACGTATTGATGAAATAAAATCCTCTCAGGTGTCCTGCTGGATGGTGTTGTAGAAACACGACGTTTCAACTATTGGCTCTGCTGTCTTCATCAGGTATCTTGTCACCGCCTCGACTGGCTTAGCCGCCGTGGCACCGTCACTGCCTTAGTTAACAGGCAGGTGGATGGCAGAGTTTTAGTCCGAAGACATTTACTCCATCGGAATTATGAGGTTGCAATTCATTACAGTTGTTGCGTCTGCTTTATGGTGTCAATTACTTAGTAGGCTAAGTGGTCTTCTGTGTATATCGACGCTAGTATCATAGCGGCCGATTGTGTTTACCACTGGGTTGTTGCATTGCCTTGTGCTTTTATAGAATGTTTCCGCCGATTGTCGGAATCTGTCCCTCACTTTTGGTTTTCCGGCTGCCTCGTGGAGTGCCTCCGTGGGGAACCGGTGCGGAAGATGAAGGGCTCTCTTCAGTGCCCTATTTTGAATTATTTGAAGCTTCCCTATTTGACGGTCTGTAGCGTATGCCCACACTGGACATGCATATTCCATGATGGGACGTACGAGAGAGGTATATAGTTTGACTCCTGTAACTGGAGCAAGTTTGCTATCTCTATTCAGTATTGGATATAGGTTCTGCAATCTGATGCTTGTTTTCCGTCTGATGTCGTTAATGTGGCTGATCCAATTTAGTCTTTTATCGAGGGTCACCCCTAGATAGCGTACTGTGGGGGGCCATGGAATATCACTACCGTACAGGTGAAGTGTTGGGTCCGGATGTGTTGGTCGACGAGCGCCGAGTCTCTTGGTGATTATGATGGCTTGTGTCTTGGTTGGATTTATGTCTATTCGCCATCTCCTTGTCCACGCCTCAGTTACCTGCAAGACTTCCTGTAGCGCCTACAGGAAGTCTTGCAGGTTACTGCAGTAGAGTGCGCTAGATGCCAGGTACGCGGTGTCATCGGCGTAGGTTGCAGTAAGTACACCGTTAGAAGTCGGAACATCTGCAGTGTACAGGGAGTATAGCACTGGTCCTAGCACGGAGCCCTGGGGGACACCTGCTTCAATGCTTCTGTTAAAGGAGTGTGCCGACTGGCTTAGCCACCCATCGAACCTCCTTTATACCTTCAGCTGGAAGGCCCGCTCGCTCTGATTGGTCGGGAGCGCTGGCTACAACACCATCCTGCTGGACATCCGAGAGGATTTTATTTTATCTTATCCTAACTCAGGTTATTACCACATTCAATAAAAATATCCACTGCGTCCAACCTGGACACTGGACGTGAATTCGATAATTCTGAAACCTTAGGCGTGTCCCTTCATGCACGAGCTGTTATTTACACTGACAACTACCATAGCGCCATTTTGCTAACCAAGAAATTTCTAATTATAAACTCCATTAGCCGGCCTCGGTAGCGTAGGGGCTAGAGTGCTAGCTCCACGTACCGATGGTCGCCGGTTCGAATCCAGCCGAGTGCATGGGTGTTTAGGTTAAGTTTGGGTAGTATGTGTCCTGTGTTGTCCTACAAATTGAGCGTTCACATAAAAAAGTTGGAAAGCTTCATTAACATTGAATATATGCAGTATCAAAATACACTGAGTGCTGGCTGAATGGCTACAGGCCGATTGCCAAAATAAAAAATGAAAAGAAAAAAAAACTCCATTGAATTTGTGCTTATACTGTTAAAAGGGAATGTAAATTTCAAATAAATAATTGAATTTGATTTTATATGCACTTACATTTTTAAAAGGAGGTATATCTGTCTTACTATCTAAAAGGCACTTGTCTGCTGTGGAAGTACCTGAAAAGAAATAATATTGACAGCAATAAGAAAAATTATTATGCGAGGCATATATTAAATATATATATATATATAGTGCCACGTTAGTTTAAATTTACAGTTACGTTTTGTTTATTTACGACAGCTATATGTAGAAATTCATGTAAGGAGAAGAACAAGTTTTTGTTGAATTATCTGTAGCAGTTACTTGAACCACGTAACAACATTACATAATTTTTATTTTATTTTTGTTTTTTCTTTGACAGAAGATAAGAAAAAGAAAAGTTTATTAAGAATTCGGAGAAAGTTTACACGAAACATAGGTGATCGGGAAATATATCAATCAAATAAATAATGTTTATTTGTTTTAGAAATTATGCTTTACTGGGAAACGTTTTCATAACAATATAAATTTCGGTCACTTAAAGTCAAATACAGTTATTTAAAAACATCCTAGCCAAATACGAGTAACTCGAGAATCTAATCAGAGAAAGTTTAATCATACCATGAAAAATATCAGTAAAAAAGATCGTTATTTCCTTAGAAGTTTTTCCATAATCAATTTCTACTATCAACATTGGTGATACCCGTCATTTTTTGACAGCCGTTTATACTAGTTCTCTATTGTTTGGAAGGTAACGAAAAGTATTTGAATTAGACACAATCGTTCTGCTCCCAAATTTCAAATATGTATAACTGTGAGAATGTATATTACACCGTAAACAAATCCAACCCATATTTCCGTTCCAATGCCCAGATGGACGTAGTATACTTCAGAAAAGGCGTTCTATTACTTCTTTTTTTTTAAATGAGAAGGTTGATGCAGAGATATGGTTGCAGACATGACACCGAGTTGTGTGATGTATCTTCCCACGAACTTTTCTCTCCAGTGATGATGCTCTTCGTATCAGCTAATGTTTTTATTCTTTTCTTCTTTGCCACTTAATCCGACATTATGATATAGTACATTCTTTCCAAAATGTCCACAAAACCAATATTAATTGTCTATTTCTTCTTTTGATTTTTCTTCAGACTTTACGACTCCTTGATATTGAAGTCATTGGAGCCGGTAAATGATGGAAAATGGTGGTTGGGGGATGTGAGGGGAGGGGGGGGGGGAGCAGGAATAGCAAGAAACTGTACCACGGCGTTTGGAGAAACGATTCAACAAGAATGATTTCTGAAAAACATGGAAAACCTGGGTGGCCGGAAGTAGATTCAAACCATTATCAAAACCGTATCCTTCCCACGACCAAGCGTTACTGCTCACCCCTCCTACAAATTACTTTACACCGAAACTGTAGTAGTGGTAAAAACAAATTAGGCTGAGATACTTAACTGTTAAAGGATTCATATAAAATTAATTTTCCTGGAATAGTGTTTTAATTAACATAATAGCTTTGACCCAGGTATTCAGACTATCCTGGAATAAGATTTCGTGGAAGTTCTTACATTATTTACATGAGAATTACACGTGCAAACCGAGTAATGAAAATAAGGGCCAAGATTAGCTTTTTGGGCTGGGATAAGATGCAAGTAGGAAAATAAATAAATTTGTGTCGAAACTAAATAATGAAGTCAATTGAGCATATTTTGGGTCTGGGACATCGGATGAAATATCGGTTCACAGTGACGATTTAAGTTCAACAAGTAACACAAAATTGTTATACCACAGAACCATAGATATGAGGTGGACGTTGGGGAGGGGGGAGGGGAGACTGTGTTTACGGCGGTATATACTTGGACATGTAGGCAATGTAACCAGAATAATAAGATTTCTGTATCTTGATTTGTTTAGGTAAAGAACTTTTTTCGTATAAACATTCTGGAACTGAGTCCACATACCTACTCACGATAATAAATACGAGGTGTTACCGTAATGGAGGTAGTGCAAATCCTTCGCAGACCTGTGTGCTATTTAGATGTATCGGATTGCAACGGATGTGGTGTAACATTTGTGCTTTGCCAACGAGGAAGCGTAGTGAGCCACCGAATACGCATTACTCGATCCTAAACTTGAGCTCGCTTGTTGACGTTGGAAGTATTTGGACGTCTATACTTAGACGACGGCCCTATTGTGAGGCCCGACCTACCTCACTTCGGGTGGCGCCAACCAGAAACACGTGCGCAAATACTTGACCGGTCGTTACCATCACGCTGGTCTTAAGGCGCGTTCCCATGACGCCTCTCATCTTTGCCGCATGTACTAGCAGGTACGGCATGCCTCGGCCCACCGTCAGGCGGTAAAAGATGAAAGGCGCGTACTGCCTACCACGCGCCGTGGGAATGGGCCTTTACACACTGCTGTGTGAATTAAGCGACTAATACACTTCCAATATATTTTGAGGTGAAATTTCTTTGGGAGCCGTAAGGAGAAAATCATTTCGACGCGAGTATTGACTATTTCCCGGCGTACAGATGACAGAAATTCTTCCCGGGTGTTCTGCCGAATCAGTTCTTCCACATGCGACGTTTCGACAACAGTCTTGTTGTCTTCATCAGGCGAAAAGGTCGAAGTTGACACTGCGACAGCCAGACACCAATTGTGCATGCCTCGCATTTTCAGATCATATAAATACACCAAGGCTGGCGGACGTGTCTTGCTGTCGCAGTGTCAACTTCGACCTTTTCGCCTGATGAAGACAACAGAGGCTGTTGTGGAACATGGAAGAACTTATCCGGCAGAACACCTGAGAAGAATTTCTGTCATCAATATTGATGAGTGTGTATCGGGCAATGATGGGTTTCTGTTTATTCCACGTAATTTCCCACGAACACCCCAAATAATTGGTGAAATTATTTTTTAAATAGCAAAGAAGTAATTCCATCTCACATTAGAAATTTCCATGAGAATCAAGGGAAGACGCTGAATAAAGCAGAAATCCTATCTGAAAATGGCTGTCAATTAGAAAATTACCAAGACCAGTGCCATAGCCAAACACGGTCAGGTGGTACTGATAACAGTCAAGAGATATATCCGAAGCGTTAAAGTCATATTGAAAAGAACACAGCGTACCTTCTGTTCTTAAAAAAAAAAAAAAAAAAAAAAAAAATAAAAAAAAAAAAAATTTGGTCTGGAATTCAGGATTTCTAGCTATGATATATTCAGCCTTTGTCACGGCTGTACCTTCAGTATGTAGGTTGAAGCGTGCCCCGGTTATTATCCACATTGTTTGATCGTCCACCATCTGGGTGTGAGAGCTTTAAGCCACACGCTAGAGCAGTAAACAGCGTAAAATTTAAATTTGGCAACATCGGACGTTATGTTATTGTGGTTCTGGCTGGCTATCCTTTCGTAGTGGCCTCTTCACCTGCTACTTGTAAGCTCATACATATATATATCAAAAGAAAGTTTTTTTTGCTTATGGCTTTACGCCTCGTCGACGACTAAGGTAATTAGAGACGAGATGGAACTGGAGACAATGAACGGGAAGGAATTCGGCCATGGCCTTTTTGAAGGAAGCATCCCAGCATTCGCTGGGGAAACCATGGATAACCCAAATCTGGATGCCCGGACGGGGATTCGAACCTGCGTCCTCCCAAATGCGAGGCCAGAACGTTACCGTTGATCCACCACGCTCGGTTAAAGAAAGTTCTTCCATAGTTACAGTAAAATTGTTGTTGAGTTTTATAAATGTCATGCAGCACCAAATGCTAAATAAATAAACTTCAATTTAACAATAACGAGAACTACGTTGAGTTGAGGGCGTTTTCTCAATTAAAAATCAATATTTTCCTCAGATGGTTAAGATACCATAAAAATCCTTTGTTGGTCCATGGCTCGAAACTAGTAACCTATAATTTGAAGGGGAATTTCTGATGAAACAGACCACATTTCTATATAGTCCACTGTTCCTCTCCGATATACACAGACGGAAAAAAAAATCCCAACACCAAGAAAAAATTATTGTAGAGTAATGAAATTTGGACAATGCATTTGTCAAGTTAACATGTTTAATTGATTAAATTTTCAAGATCACAGGTTAATTTAAGCTCAAGAAAATGCATTTCAAATGTGAAATACTGTTAAATTAATAGCCGGTGTAACCTCCAGAATTTTGAATGCAAGCCTGCAAACGTGAATGCATTGTGTCATACAGGTTTCGAATGTCACTTTGTGGTATGGAGTTCCATGCTTGTTGTACTTGTGCTGTCAATACTGGGACGGTCAGTGCTGGCTGTGGATGATGCTGGAGTTGTCGTTCAATGATATCCCATACGTGTTCAATTGGAGACAGATCTGGTGATCTCGCAGGCCAAGGTAACATGTCGACACTCTGTAGAGCACGTTGCGAGACAACAGCGGTATGAGGGCGAGCGTTATCCTGTTGAAAAAACTCCCCCTTGAATGCTGTTCATGAATGGCAGCACTACAGGTTGAATTACCAGACTGACGTACAAATTTGCAGTCAGTGTGTTTGGTATAACCACAAGAGTGCTCCTGCTGTCATAGGAAATTGCTCCCCAGACCATGACTCCAGCCCTGTAGCGTGCATTCCACTGACTACAAGCCATCGCCGTTTGCGACTCCAGTGGTGTCAAACCAGAGCTCATTGGAGGACGGAGTGGAGATCTGTTGTGTTTTCTGATGAAAGCAGGTTCTGCCTTGGTGCCAGTGATGGCCGAGTGTTGGTCAGAAGGAGGCCAGGGGAACGCCTGCAACCAAACTGTCTGCGGCCTAGACACACTGGACCTACACCTGGAGTCATGGTCTGGGGAGCAATTTCCTATGACAGCAGGAGCACTCTTGTGGTTATACCAAACACACTGACTGCAAATTTGTCCGTCAGTCTGGTAATTCAACCTGTAGTGCTGCCATTCATGAACAGCATTCAAGGGGGAGTTTTTCAACAGGATAACGCTCGCCCTCATACCGCTGTTGTCTCGCAACGTGCTCTACAGAGTGTCGACATGTTACCTTGGCCTGCGAGATCACCAGATCTGTCTCCAATTGAACACGTATGGGATATCATTGGACGACAACTCCAGCATCATCCACAGCCAGCACTGACCGTCCCAGTATTGACAGCACAAGTACAACAAGCATGGAACTCCATACCACAAAGTGACATTCGAAACCTGTATGACACAATGCATTCACGTTTGCAGGCTTGCATTCAAAATTCTGGAGGTTACACCGGCTATTAATTTAACAGTATTTCACATTTGAAATGCATTTTCTTGAGCTTAAATTAACCTGTGATCTTGAAAATTTAATCAATTAAACATGTTAACTTGACAAATGCATTGTCCAAATTTCATTACTCTACAATAATTTTTTCTTGGTGTTGGGATTTTTTTTTCCGTCTGTGTATACATTAGGGTATCTTTTTCTCCAGATGTTTTTTATTCCTTTGGATGAGTTACTTTGCAAGCTGTAATGTAAATAATCTCAATATTATCCTCACCTAGCTTCGTTCATTCTAAAAGTATTCACATTCCAAAATATTTCACATAAATACAGCTTTTCATGGTTATGAAATTTTCATAAACAGCTAGGGACAGATGTTCGTGTCGGCAGCTAAAACATTAAAGACGATATACCTAAGCTACATGTAAGAACAGAGTCTTTCTCGACATTGAGAATTAAAATATTGCTGTCAGGTAATGGAGTAAACATACAGAGCGTGGTGGGTGAGTGGTTAACGCTCTGGCCTCGCATTCGGGATGACGGCAGTTCGAATACCCGTCCGGACATCCAGATTTGGGTTTTCCATGGTTTCCCCAAATAACTCCAGGCGAATGCCGAAATGTTTCCTGTATAAGGCCATGGCCGAATTCCTTCCTATTCCTTGTCCCCAGTCCAATCCCGCCTCTAATGACCTCGATGTCGACGAGGCGTAAAGCCATAAGTTAAAAAAAAGGAGTAAATATTGTGTTTAAATACAATATTTTGGCGATCAAATATTCTTTCAGCACCATGTTCAATGGGTTTGGCGATCAAATATTCTTTCAGCACCATGTTCAATGGGCTAGTTAGCCGACGGAATTTTATTTATTAACAAACTATGTTGACAGACTAAGTTCGATAGCAAGTCCGCCACCCAGATTTCCAGCTCTAGTTACGTATTTGGGAGAACGCGGGTGCGAATTCCAGCGCAATCACCCAGATTTCGGTTTTCTATGGTTTCCCGAAATCACTCTAGGAGAATGTCGGGTGACTCCTGGAAAATTACCATGGCCGAATTCCTTCCCATTGATCCTCATTCCTTTCCCCTTCTCTAATGAATTCGACGTCGACGGGCATAAAACAATAAGGAAAAAAAATCCAGATTTTCGTTTCTAAAAATATCCAGATGCCCGTTTCTCATCGTTTAACGAATTCACTCGATACGGATTTCGACATGTTTCTTTCACAATGGACATCCCAGCTGTTGGCTTTCAATCCTCTACTGGCTTTAATTACACTGTCATCGATGATCCGTAAAGAGCTGTCAAAGACATGAAAAAAGGAAAATTTGTTCATAAAGGCAAGACAATGTTTTCGTCTTCATGCAAACATTGTCATTCCAGCGGTGGGCAATCACAGAGTTCGATCAGATGTTCGTATAAAAGAAGCTAAAACTGCAAACTTGATGGTGAGGCCTTAACTTGTGCAGGATATTTGCAGTAAGGCAGCACCGTAGTATTCTTGCTTAACTACTTGCTATCTGTGTTCCTAAATGTACTATGAATGATCAGAAACTGAGATTAGAAAGCCGATGTTCCTGGAGTGTCGTCCGCTATTGAGAAATTACTACCATGCCATAATTCTAAGACATGCGGTTGTCACTTCTGCAGAGCTTCAGCTACCTGCCACATACAGCGCTAGTTATAGGCAAACACAAATGGAGACTCATTTTCAAAATCCGCTCAGTTTTTCGATTTCTGTGTTTGAACCATGTAACCGCCACTGAAATTTAGCGGCAGCTGGTAGATATTTATGGAGAGACTATAATGTGTCGTCAGCGTGTCACAGAATGGCGTCGAAAGTTTGCGGCCGGTAGAGAAAACGTCACCGACGAAGATCATCGACCACCCTCCCTATAGCCCCAACCTCGCTCCAAGTGACTTTTACCTTTTCCTCACTTGAAGGAGCACTTAGGATGCCTGCGATTCGATTACGACGAGGAAGCGAAACACTTCGCTACAACGTGAATGAACACACAAGAACAGGATTTTTACCAGGAAGGAATATTCAGACAAGTGCCTAAACCGATGTGGAGACTATATCAATAAATGACCTAATGTATGTACTATCAGTTGGCTGTATTGGTTATAGGAAATAAAATTTACACGTTTCACTGTAGGTTTTGTAACCTTATATTTTGATCATCTCTCGTATCTCAATAGTCATATTAAATCATGCACTGTTGTCGGTCCAGCCGAAGAAGGCTCTACGAAGTAGCAGCTAACTGTGAGAACATCAAAATACCTGTATGATTTGTGTTTAGTACCTGTGGCAGGTGTTTCTGCCAGGCGACCATTCCGGGTGCCGAGGAGGCGACGACCTAGGCTAACAAGCAGCGCCCGGCGGCACCGTTAAATGAGAGTGCTCCGCAAACACAGCGCCCAGCCTGCCCAACTTGGACCAACACTGACCTCCAGAGACGGGCCACCACTAAAATAGTCATTCCGCTGCTAGTTACCCCAGCCCCACAGCATATTGACATTTACTCTACCCCTGCAAAACAGAATATCTTATGTGCTCTCTTTGTAGTTTACTCCAAACAGTGATACTAAAATAAACTGATTTGGCACAGCCTACAAGTTCCAATTTTTTAATTAGATTCCGTCTCCTAAAAACGAATTATGTACATATTGTTAAGATTCAGTACATTCTGAACGAAAAGTACAACTCTTTATGGAACAGCTCATTTGTGCGTCCGGGCTTTCGTCTGACATTCTCTCGTAATTTCTGAATCCATTAACTTAGAAATTTTTATTTGCACATTCATTTGCTTCTTACTAACACGATTATACCATAGAATTTTGAAAAATGAAGGGAGGGGGGATTTTGTTGGGGGTAAAGAAAAGAGTTTCATTAGATTATCTCCATTGGGATCAAATAAAAGCTGACCATCAGCTGACTCAAAATATTTGTATTTTCTTTTTTTATTTCACGATCTATGTAAAATTTTGCCGAAAACTGATAAAAATACCATTTATCTATCTTTATTTGTGAAATTAAAGACGAAAAAATTATTTTAAAATTTATTTTTTCTCCTCCTACAGTTCAGACGAGTATTTTAGTGATCTCTCTGGAGTTTATTGATAAGTGATATTGACAGTTTGATGCTTCAGCAGATAATTTTTTTCAGTAATAAATCAGTTGGATAGTTTTATGAGTCCGGTAATAGATATGTCTTGAATTAAATTTTTCAGAAATTTTCAGTTTTCTTTTAATACCCATACGAATTTTTTAACTGATTTTTTGTTAATTTGATTTATACATATAATATTAAAGACAATTTTAAAAGAAAGTATTATGAACTATGTTTAAAAATGGTCACATTTTTACTTAATTTATTTATAAAAATCTGTTAGAAACACTCAAACTTGACAATGCAGGTTATTAATGAATTACAGTGGTTTTGTTAATCTTTTATTACATGTTAACTATAACTATTTCATGTTACTCAGTTTTTTTATTTGTTTAATACAGTCCAGTGGGTAGATGCTTCATAGCACCTTTGTGCTGATCTTATTTCATGTGTTTCATACATGCACTAAATTTTTATACACATATCCTCATTCATAATTTCGAAAATAGTAGTGAGTTCGAAAATAAAATTCGATCCTCAAAGAAGGGAGGGCACTCTGGAAGAATCTCTATTAAGTCTCCCGACGTTCGTGGAGACGTTGAAAAGCAGCAGGTGTCTATCCTGGAGAAATTCAGTCACCAGTACCTCATCAGCACATTAGTGAGCACCATGTAAAGGAGAAGTTGACAACTGCTAGAAGAGGCTAACCCCTTACACACCAAATCCAATACAGAGCTCCTTAAAGAACTCAAATACGCTGTCGGGTTCGAAATATGTCAACTGTCCGGTCCCCCAGTGTATTCTCACAATAACTCGAGGGAGAAAGCGAGTAGCTTCTGGCATGTGTTTGAATATTTACTTACTTCTCAAGTTTCTCAACAAAGCTTCTTTCTTCTAAAGCATTTACCGAAAGAGAACTCGGTGCATTCAGGCATATTTCCGAGAAACGTTAACAGCGGGGACAATTTTTATTTCTTACATGGTGCTTAGACTTGCATACTTATCTACACAGCAGAGTAACGATTTATAAACATTCATTTATAACAGTGTCTATTAAATTAAACATATTTTTCACATCGAAAACTTTTCTTAATTATTTGCCAGAACGTAATTTGATCTTTATCTCGCAACCATAGAGACAATTCTTATCATAAGTTTACCTTTAAGGAAGAAATAGAATTTTCTCTTGCTAGGCGACACACATACATATTTTAGTAGCTAGTTTATCTGAGAGTAATGGAATAGATATGAATACTGTTCATTGTTATTGTTCTTTTCTTTCATACTGCAGATCTTCTGAAAATCTTTTTGTAGACAAAATTACTATAATTTCATAATACTCTGTAGCTTTTACAATTAAAAAATAATAATAAATGAAGTAGAGAAGTCAGTCTTAAATGGTAAAGAAGTGGTTAGCTCTAAGTGAGCAGATAAAATACAAAATCTTCTAAAACGTTTTTGTGGATAGATTTAATAGAATAAAAAGAATTGATAGTAGATAAAACTAGAAAAACATGGAGACTGGCTGATTTATTTATGTACACAAGAATCTACTAAAAAAACTATAGACGAAGATTAGATTTTGTGAAGGATATGAGTTGAAACGTACGTTGTAATGGTTATACTGAGATTAAAAGATTACCTCAGGGTAGGAAACGCTTGTTCGATTCCCATGTCGTTAGCTTGCAATCCCACAAGCAGTGTTTTCAACTTTATTTAAGAATGTCCCGAGACATTTAACATCAGGCCTTATGTAAATAGTCTAGTTTAAAATCCCAAAACAGATATAATTTTTTTAAAAAAAGTAGTTACTTAGGACGTTATACCTCTGATTTTTTACACATTATGTGGATAAATATATGTGATTTCTAATTTGTAGGGTAACATTTTGAATAATCAAACATAATTCTAACAATTCCAAATTTTACACTTTGTAATCTATCTATCTATATATATAAAACTAAAACCGGATATATTGGTTTTATAAAAACTCTGAAACTACGGAGCAGATTTCAATGGGGATTTCACAGTTTTAAAGCTTAGAATCTTAATTCAGTTGTTTGGCATGTTTTATGTTTCAACGTTAAATAACGCAGCAGCATTACATGAAATTCTGAACGGATGATGACAAATCCCAAAGGAGAAAGATTAGATGTTCATACTTCGCACTAAACACATAACTAAATGTCTCTGACCATAGCCTTTAATGAAAGCAATAAGATAACTTTACAATAATAATTATTTTGCACACTAAACAAAACTTGAGTATTCTTTCCTTTAATTCGGGATAGTCAATTTTTAAACACCATAGATAGCCCTAAAAATAACAGATTTTCTTTTAGCACGATCTCTGGACAATGTCTTTGGCCATCAGAATTAGTCTTCTGTTTGCGATAATATTATTCCGAATTCACTTTTGATATTTGTATAAAATGCTGAATCCGCGGAGTTAAATTTCTGGAGTTTCGAGCAAAAAGTATATCCATTCACTTCGCAATTGAATCAATTGTGAGTTTCTAACATAATCTAGCGTTGTTCAGTAATGTAGTAATGCAATTTCTTAGCCAAATTAACGAAGCTTGATATACATAAATCTTTTTGGACGAATGAAAATAGAGTTCGTACAAATAAACTTCAACCCACCCGTTTCTTGGTAGGGGGCGAGTGAATCTAGGTTTGCTTTAATTAAGCTTTCAAAATTCTGCACTTGTTGGAGAGAGTGGTGAGGGGATGTACGAGAGTAGTAAAGGAGTTGGGTTACAAAACTTTGGTCAGACCATTGCTGGAATATGGTAGTGTAGTATGGGACCCTCATTTTACGTATCAAATACAGGAGTAGGAGAGGGTGCAAAAAAGGGCTGCTAGATTTGTCTGGAAATTATCGCAGAATGCAATCAGTGGCGGATATCATAAAGGAGCTGAAATGGAATTCATTGCAAGACAGGAGGAGGATGAGGAGGGTCATGGGAGTGTACAGGGCGTATGCTGGCGATGAGGCATGGAAAGATACTGGATTAGGTATGAAAAGTAGTGCATGGAAGGGAAAAGATGACCATGGCCACAAGCTGGCACTCGATTTCAGGCACAAGAGTGTGGGAAGATTCTCTTTTTTAGGTAAGGGTGTCAGGGATTGGAATGAGTTACCAAGAGAAATGATGAATAATTTACCGAAAACGTTGAAAGAATATAAAGATGAAATTTGTAGAGGGCAAATGTAGGTGGCTGCAGAATAGGGGGAAGATGAGGGTGTAGGGAAATTGCCACCGGAGCGTATACTCCATTGCAATCAAATTAAATTAGATAATTTCGAAAAAAAGTTGGCGCGAATTTTATGAAACTTTGTACAAATGTTTTTCATTGCGGGAATAAAAATAGGGTTCGGGTAAATCTACACCAACTATACCGGGAAACGCCGGGAACTTCACTAGTGTCTAATATGAATTTAATGTAATTATTTTCCTTCCATAATTCTACATGAAAAAAGATCATAAACTATTTACAGTATTACATACAAAGATGCGTCCATACTTTCCCACTGACAGTATATCCAGTCTGAAAGGGTTCACAACTTAAACGAGGTGATGAAGATGTGTCAAAACCTATTTAGAAACAGTAGTGAGTGCCAAGAATCCTGAGGGTAACAACTTCCGCTAGGAGTCAGAGTTCAGGCGGTAACAGCCTGGTAGACAGCTTTCAGGTACGAATGCGTGCGACCCCGTTCGACTAGATGCCAAGCAATCAATCAGCGGTGTTCACCAGCGCCGCAATTCAGGACGTAATGGGAGCAGACGAGACGGGTCGGAATAATTGCGGAGAGCGCTAATGACGCACATTTCCTGCACCGCTTTCTCGGAGAAAGGTTTCCCACGATCAGCAAGTCGTGACCGCAACCAGCGAGCAGAGTGAGGCTAGAAGGCACCTACCTCAGGCAGACCACTTTGCGTACCGCACATGGCCCGTAGCTATCGCTTCTTGGTAACATTATTCATCAAGTTACAAGTATTAAAACACAAATTTTCCGACATCTGTAACATTTACTGCAGTACACAAATAGTATTATCTCGATATACGAGTTTCTTGAGAAGTTTTTTTTTGTGATTCTGTGATCTCCTTACTGAAAGTTTCCACAAATTAATCGGGTATTTTTTGTTTGTTTGTTTTTTTTTTTTTTTTTTTTTTTTTTGCACATACAAATATTATTGTAAAGATACTTTTGAATTTAATAGGAAATTAACGAAATTTCAAAGAGAAATTAAGTTTTTTAAGTAACAAGAGTTCAAGTGAGGGGAACTGGAGTTACAACAAAACAGCAAAACAACAAATGACATTTTCTTCAGTAAAACCGCCCTCGTCAGCAATGACAGGCTTGAAGAAAATCTTCAACCACTGCCAACAGGTGAACACATGAACAACGAGAACTCGGTGACAGTTTTAGACGGGAAATAACGGTTTAGATAGATTTTACAGGCAACTTACCGCCAGAGCCAAT
This sequence comes from Vandiemenella viatica, assembly GCA_031002005.1. Lineage (NCBI taxonomy): Eukaryota > Metazoa > Arthropoda > Insecta > Orthoptera > Morabidae > Vandiemenella > Vandiemenella viatica. The sequence goes on from JARYHS010009186.1 coordinate 82,862,578, forward strand.
CTTTTTGTTTAAGGGCTTTAAGGCTCGTTGTCGTCGACGTTAGAATCATTAGAGATTGGAGATGATGGGGGTAAGAAACGGGAATGAATCAGCCTTGACCTTTTAAAGGAACTATCTCGTCCATAGAAAAACAAATTCTGAACGGCCGGACAGGGGTTTGATTCCACGATCTCCCGAAAGCCAGGCCAGAGCGAAATTTAATAGATTCAGTCACTGGCTGACGTATAATTTAAAAATCTACATACTTTCCGGAAAGGGCTTGTATAGCCATCTTTCCTCCACATATTTTTGACCCCCATTCTCTGGTCTTCATTCTGCCACTCAACTTAAGACAATCAGCTATCTAGCTCACATTTGACTTTTTCGCCAGTGTCAACAAGAAGGTGTAACTAACTGGGAAGCGTAAGGGGATATGGCTAGATGTAGAGAGAGATAGAGTTGGCTATCACTAGTTGCAGTGCCTATCCAATTTGGTGGTTGGCGAAAAATTTTTTTCTTAAACGTTTCGGTCTTTTTTGTTTTAATACTTGAAATTTGTGCCTTCAGCTTTCACTACAAGAACAAATGCTCTGACGAAACTATTTGAGTACTAAGCATTGGTAAATAGATCTGTTATATCAGCTAACAGCGATCGTAGAAACTATCAGTTGTTAATATATCCCACTAAAATGTATCGAGCAACTTCTTAATAGGAGCTTTCAGTCGATAAGCCAATATGGTGTAATGTAAAAGCATCAGATTCCATCGATAGCAAAGCGACTGTTTTCTTAAATGACATTTCAGACAGAACAGTGGTTTATAGACAATTGCTGTATTCGGTTTCCAGCTGCACTACTAAGTTGTCTAGATTTGCTTTCTTTTACGTTTTCCCCGTAAATTTTGATGACGCCATTTACTAATTTTTATGCATTTTTAATCGGATCAACTAGCAGTAAATTACAGTTCCCTCTCATAATAGAACTTGTGTTTGTACATTATTTACTTTACCTAAATTAGATTTGCCTGGAGACTGGAGGTGAACTCAATGTTTCGGCAACCTTCGGCGCAGCGCTGCTTGACTAACGAGGAAATTTCAAGTAAATAACTACAATTGATATAACTTCCATTTAAATTGTTAAAAGGAAGTGTAACTGCGAGGCCATAAGAAGGGCAGAGATAAAAAAAAAAAAATTAATGCGAGACAGAGATATTCTCAACATTCGCGTATTGCTATTTGTTAATTCACTATAGTTAAATGCATAAATTCCAGTTAGAAGAAGAGCATCTGATGTTAACGATCTATGCTCTGTATCATTAACTAGAATAAGGTCAAAACACAAGCAAAGAATTTTTGACGTAAGAGAAGAAACAGGAAAACGGAGCTTTCTGGGTGAGCGGTTAAGGATCTGTCCTCGCATTCGGGAGGTCGCGGGTTTGAATACCAATCCGGACTTCCAGATTTTGGTTTTCCATTGTTTCCCCAAATCACTCCAGGCGAATGACGGGATGCTTCCTTCAAAAGGCCTGGGCCGAATTCCCTCCCGTTCCTTGTCCCAAGTCCTTTCCCACCACTAATGACCTCGACATCGACGAGGCGTATAGCCATAAGAAAAAGAAAGAAACAGGAAAGTTTATTAAAAACTCAGAGAAAATTTACACGAAACGTAAGAATTAGTGAAATATGCCAAACAAATAAGTACTAGTATTTTTTTTTCACTAAAAATTTCCGTCATTTTTAGTGGTCTTTGTGGAATGCAATTGCAAGCAGGGCAAGAAAGGAGGACGAAGATAAAAATTGTCAGGCACAGATAGAATGATCATTTTGTAAGTGCGAGTCTGCTTTAATCATTGTGTATTCTGTTTACCTCCCATTGCCTGTTCTGGAAGAAACAGCGAAAAGAAGAAGGACAGAGCGGGATTTTAATATGTAAAACGGTTTTTTATCACAACTTATGAGTTTAATATCGGCAAATACTTTTAAAAATTTGTCAGTGGCCACGCACGCTACCTTTGTAACGGGCTTTACCCCAGTTATTTTTTTATTTTATTTTTTACTTATTACTTTACGCCTCGTCGAAGTCGAGATCATAGGACTGGGGACTGGGGAAAGGGAACGGAAAGGAATTCTGTCATGGCCTTTTGATGGAAGCATCCCGGCATTCGCCTAGAGTGATTTGAGGAAATCATGGAAAACGTAAATTTGGGTGCCCGGATGGGGATTCGAACTGGTGTCCTTTACCCTAGCAACTTAATAAAACACTGACCGTGCTTCGCTAGTTAGTAAATATCCAATCCATTTAATCGTATTTCAGCAAACACTGTATTCCAGAGTACCTTTAAAATAGGCCGTAAATCTTCCAGTACTGAGACACTATTGAGTTGTTTCAAACATAAACAGCGTCCGAAACGGTACATCTGCTCTCTTAACAGCTCTCGCCTTGAAGCTGTCGCTTATCCGATACCCTTGTATTGTGTCGCGTACTCGAGTTTACAATAGCACGCATTAAGTTTAACCTATTGTGTTCTCTGCGGTGAGAACGCGGGCAGTGCGTGGGAGTACAATAGCTGTGGACTCTGTCGCCGTATTTTTTTCGATCTAGGCCGCGACGTGACCCCTGAGTGTGAGAAGATTGCAGCGTGAGCCAGGCCATGTTTCATTGGACACGCTCCGGAGATATACAGCCAACTGTACAGTGCGTGAAACCCAGCTGAGGCGGGGGAGGCGGCCCACTTACGTCACGCTACGAGTGTCAACCTACGTGCATCGGAAGATAACTGACGTTTGATAGATAACTCACGGATTGCTGCACGTGTGGCAGTTACCTTGGAGTGAAAATCCTCTTCTGAAAGATAACGAACTTCTAATTTTTTAATTACACGAGAACCAATCATTGATTTCTAAATACTAGTACCTCCACTGCATTCCAGCAGTGCAATGTTCTATAAACAAGGATTTTCTACCTTGTTGTATGATGGTGTTTCTGTTTGTGCAAGAATGAATTCATGGTTAGCGGTCACGAGTGTCAACCTACGTGCATCAAAAAATAACTGATGTTTATCTGCCGTATTATTGACAGATAACTCACGAACTGTTACACGTGCCGCAGAAATAAGAAGTGTTGCCTTGAAATGAAAATTCTGTGCTGATAGTTCACGAACGTCTAAATTTTTAATTACGTGACAACCTATGATTGAATCTTAATTTTGCCTCGATTTTCACTCTATCAGCAAGTATTTTGTACTGTCTTCTATAAACAATTGTTTTCTCCCTACGTGTACTGTAGTGCTATTTTTTGTGCGAGTGTGAATTTGTAGTGAGTGATCACTTCTCCCCAGTGCATCATTTCTTATAATAGAAAGTGAGGCTGTTGGTGCCACAGCTTTTGTATCATGTTAACTTAAGTTCTTACCGATTTCCGTTATTATTTTTATTTTATTATTCAGAAGCTCTACTCTGAAAGTTGACCATTTTCACATCAATGAAGCAGATGAGGAAAATTTGCTGCCGGAAAAATGTTACGAAAGTATTTTTCGAAAAATACTGTATTAACTACGATCTTTACTGACCATGTTCGTCTTATTTGACAGTATTTCTTCAAGTTGCCCTTTCAGCAAGTTGTTCAACAACGAGGATAAATTTCCTGTCTCTCTTCTCGCCTCTGCTCCAATCTTCTTTACTCCTTGACCTCGGTTCTCTTATGGCCCACATTACTCTTTGCCTTTCACAAATCATCCAGGGCAGTACTGTTAGTAATAGTTTCCAATAATTATTACATTCATATTAATAAAATTAAAATTACTGTCACTATTTTCTCCTGCTAAGAAGAATATCCGGGATTTCTGGAGATCGCGATTCCGCCAGAAGTTGGCATCATAATACTGTAGTGGTCAAACGCAAGACGCCGCTAGAAATTATTTCCGAAGTGCATTTAACAGCTTCATGCTGGTCCAGGCTGTATTTCAACCTAATTTCTGGTTGAAAACAATGGTCCAGGCTGTATTACAACTGGATTACTGCTTGGTAAATAATACGAATTGTGACTGACTATAGCAGTATTACAACGATGTAAGTTAATGTTGTTGTGGTGGAATCGCGATCTCCAATAGACCCCGACTTCCTTCATTTGCTGACACGAATAATCGTTTTACTATTTTTCTGAAGTATTCTGATTATTCTTTGAAAAGTACTAAGGAGCGACCAGAAGTAAACTTTATATTACTCTGTTCATAATCACAGTTCCTTTACACCACACCGAGCGTCGTAGGTGAACGGTTAACGTTCTGGCCTCGCATTCGAGACGACGCGGGTTGGAAACCCCGTCCGGGCATGCAGATTTTTTGTTTCCATGGTTTCCTTAAATCACTCCAGGTGAATGCTGGGATACTTCCTTCAAAAAGACCATGGCCGAATTCCTTCCGTTCTTTGTCCCCAGTCCTATCCCGCCTCTAATGACCTTAACCGCCGACGAGGCGTAAAGCAATAATTTATTTCACTTGTTTCGTTATTGAGCGATTATATTCTTAGCAGACAATTACATTTTGACATTGATCCCCCGGCCAATAAACTATAAAAATCTCTGGGCTCTTGTTTGCTCCGTGCGAACGACCACAGTTTTAATAAACACAAATAATTGATAGCTCATGTTTGTGGCTTTCATTTTATCAGCTCCTCAAGACAATTGTTTCGATGGAAGTATTTGGTGTCACTTAGACACTTCCCATTTGTAAAAAATCCAGAATGATTGATGATTTGATTATCTAGAAATTTAGAAATCTTACTCGCAGTTTTCTGCATTTATCAGAAGCATGACGCGCCATTAACAGAAAAGTTTGCTAAAAATTCTTCTCAGGTTTTCTGCCAGATAAGTTCTGCCATGTTCGCCGTTTCGACAGCTATCTTCGCCATCTTCATCAGGTGAGATAGTAGGTCGAAGTGGTTGCTGCTCGTGATTCTGGCTATAAGTACCGATGGCGTTTAGTGGGTGCATATGAGGCCCGCTGCGAAAGTTACTCTCCCATTCGCCGCCGCGTCATCTATGCGAGGACACTGCATCTCGGTCCTTTCGTTAGAGAACCATCGTATTTCTTCAGCTGAGCACTTATTTATTTTGATGCATAGACCGTTACTTCACGGAAACTGAGAATAGATGAGACCAGGATGTAAACGGTTTGACTACTGTGTGACAGAAGCAAGAAGACTGATTGTCAAAACCCGTTTGGCTAGCGGAAAAAATCGAAGTTCGGAAAGAAGTAGTAATGGTTCTCGGAGTTTAGTGAACCTGAACGTGACTGCGCAGCGTTAACAGACAGACGCGGAACTGATGGCTGTTTTCACCTCAGACGCACTGGTTATACAAACCCTCGCCACCTCTTCTTTCTCTCCGCTCTCCGGATTAGTCCCGGATCACAGCAAGACTTTAAAGCCAACGGAGAAGAACGAAGCAGGAGGACAGCGCAAAAAACAGAAATCTTCTGCCTTTGCCTGTGGAGTCGACCCCTTGGATAAGGAGCAAGTAAGTTAGAAAAGTTTTCTTGTAACGGTAAACCTATACTCATCGGAGTTACTGTACACTAGGAAGAGGAAGCTAGTTGTCCCGCTATAGTTCAGGGGCATCGCGCTCGACTAGTAACCGGTTCGATTATGACCTGTGGCACATTTAATGTACTGATCGATTAATATTGTGATGTCTGACATACTTACTGTTAGTGTCGTGCGAACATGAATTTATAAATAATTTTTAATGGGTTTCGGCTTCTTAAGCCATACTTCTAGTGTGATTACTAATCATCCATTGTTTTCAGTATGTCCAGTATATACGAGATTGTTCCAACTAATTATAGATACCACAGGACGGACACGAAATTAACACACACACACCATTTAAACTCCCATTCCCTTTGCCGGCATAAATAGGTTGTCATACGAAACTTAATAAAGTATTTTTTTTAACTTTTTCTCTGAGTAAATAATATTGCGTTAATTACGCATAAAGATCTATATAGCCATACGATGTGGATTAGAACAAACCACTTCAGTTATATATCGAAGAAGGAATTAAGCGATAAGAGTACGCATATACACGGATATTTTTTGACAGAGGCGATCTTCGCCATTTCTCAAGTGTGAATATTATAAATACACATTTTCAATATAGACCACAGGAACAATGAATGCAACTAAAGAATATTTTTAACAGAGCAGGCCACGATTTGTAACTCATTTTTATGTATTTTTTTATATCCTATACCATTACTGGCATTCTAACCCAAGCAGGAAAAACACGAGATTGGCGTTGCATTGATATATAAGTTGGGAAATGTTTATTTTCTTCAACTCGAGTGGAATAAGTCAAAGACATCTCGCGCAATACAACACCGGCGACAGCGCAGCTTTGGACACAGATAATGTTGTTCTTTGTTTAATTCGTGATGTAATACACATACGACGCAGTGTTCACAGTATAATAAAATGAGAATAGATATAAAAATAAATATCTCTGTGTTAAGTATATGCTATGTGTACTGTGAAATTCAAAAATATTTATGTGCCAAAATGCATCCGGAAAACGATTTCGGTAGCTCGAAAGGATTAAGTGACAGCTTAGGTTAGACATGGTCAGGGCCGGCGCTAGGAATTTCGGGCCCGGGGTAAAATGGGCGACCTTTTTTTTAGCTCTACAGACTGACTGGGTGACAATGGGCGGATTCTCGGCTCCGTGGCCTGGGGCCCCTACAGCCGGTGATCGGGGCCCCCATCACCCGGCGGGGCCCGGGTACTTTTGACCCGCTTAACCCCCCCTACCGCCGGCCCTGGACATGGTTTTGAAGAAATATTTGTTTTTGCTTTCAATGAATCCCCAGGATATATCTAAGGTACAGACATACAGTGGTATACTACCAACCGTCGAGTTGGCTGCAATTGTATTGTAACTTTTGGTCAGTACGCTACAAGTTAAACGATTTGAAAAATTATTTAAGTCGGAGATTAATGCCAATTATTGATGGATGAGGATAGCCAACATTCGGGAGGTCGTGGTCTCAAATCCCGTTGCGGCCATCTAGATTACAGTTTTCCAGAAATCACTACTGGCTAATGCCATGATGGTTCCTTCAAATGGCCATGGGTAATTTCCTAACTATTCTTTCTCCCCCCAGTCCTTAAACGCCTCTAACGTTCACAACGTCGACAAGTTAATGCGTTAGGCAATAGAAAAAGGACTAATTATGTTTTAAATTATATCATCCGTGTTAATTGCTTAAAATGTTGTGAAGTTTAGACGCCTTAGTCATGGTAAATAGTGTATTACGACAAATACTGTTGAACTAAAATTTCCTCTAACTGCGTTCTAGAATCATAGGGTCCGAAAACCATTATTGTCAAACTCAGCAATAGAAATTTCAGTTACTTGGATGGTTGTTACTCTACACAGTAACCAGATTATGCATGCGCATGTTTAATACTTCTAACTCTCTCCAAACGCAACAGAAATACTCCAAATTTTTCCTGATAAAAACGTTTAGGTCGCATACAGTTCCAATTCATATTTGAGGCAGATTAGATAGGCGATCCTGACCTTTAAATCTTTACTACGTGATTAGTAGTCTCTCTGCGCTCAAAATCTCAATCTCTGTTGTTAAAATTTTTGCAGATCGATCTCATCAGGCCGAGTTCGTATTCCAGCGAGATTTGATCATGCGGTCACGATCTTTTACCTATATACTTCCTTTATGTCCCTAAAAACTCATTTTGGCCACTTTTACAATTTTTGGCTTACGTCGACCTTGAAAAGTCCAACAAAGATCTAAATCAAGAAATAGACTATATCTGGTTACGTGGTCATGATCTAAAAACTAATCTTTGTCCCACTAGAAACTTTATTTCTTCGTGTCTGCTGATTACAGCTTTGTATAGTATGATGTTTGTGACCTAGAAACTGTTCTAGAACCGTGACTAAACCCAAAATACGACCACGAAATTACATCTCGTATCACATTTCAACACATATTAGAAGAAAGATATCGAAACTCATTTCTGTCTCTTGCCCACACACCCTGTTTATTAGGTAAAACGGGTGGACATCACGAGCATGGAGGCAATACGGACCATCGATCGCCTCCCGTAAGGCGCATTCCCACGATCCCTTGTAACGAAGGCGAGACGAGACGGGACCTCATATAGCCGAAGTGTAGGGACGACCGCGGGCCGCAGGTTAGTCCTAGCTTACCTTGCCGCCATCTCCGCACCACGTTGCCTAGTGTCGTTTGGCACAGAGCACTTTGGGTACATCCATTAATTACGTGAGGTGAAATGGGGGAGGGGGGGTCCGGCGAAATCTCACCAGATCTCACCAGGGGGAGGGGGGGGGGGGTCTACGGAAATCTCACGTGAGATTTTGCGAAAAATTTGGGGACAGTAGAGCAAAAAAAAAAGGTCTACAATTTGCGCCAAAGTCGATTTTAGGAGGGTATTTCGTCAAAAAAGTTAGGGTGTGACCTAAAAAAAAAGGTCTACAAAAGTTTCCAGGGCGATTTGTAGGGGGGGTTCTCACGGACCAGATCTCACCAGAGGGGGGGGGGTCCGGCCAGATCTCACGAAATCTCACCAGGGGGGAGGGGGGGTCCAGAAATCCGGAAAAACACCTCACGTAATTTGTGGATGCCCCCTTTACAGCAACAGAAGGGGTGCGCACCACTGCTGCAAACCGATGGCATCAGCGCACCGCTACACACTCCTGTGATGTTTACCGGCTCAGAGTCTAGCTGCGTTTCGTCTCCGCTAGCAGATGCGGCCCTGTTCCCATGACGTGTAGTTGAGTATTCGACCACTCCCGTCCCGGCTAGCCTTCGTTACAAGGGATCGTGGGAACGGGCCTGAAGAGTGTGCTATGCTATGAACATGCTTCTGGTCAACCCGAAAATATGAGAATTCCTTGAAGAAATCCCTCGGAGCCAGTAGTCTGTCCTAACATCTGATTAATGATTTAAGACAAATCATTAGCCAGGCTGCATCCTTCTTCAAGAACATACGCATACATCATCTTGAGCACTAAACGAAATCACACACCCTGCAGCAATTGTGGTCGCCTTTGCCTGTCCGCACTGTCCACGTCACTCATCAATGATCAAAGACTAGAAGTGGCACCTTCCCTTCTTAAATCTTCGTTCACCAAGCAGAGCTAGAGGCTGTAGCAGCCATCCTGCCCGCTGTCCCTGCTAGTCTCGTTTTACGGCAGTCCATCTGAAGTGGTCGTCGTTTAGAGTGGACCCTCTCTACTTCGCGTGACTCCAGTCTTGAACGCCCGAGGACAAGCTGACGTGCCTTACCGACAGGCATCCTGACTGCAACCCGTCTCGGCTAGAAGCTATGCTGCTTACATTTTACAAACCCACACAGTAACACAAAGACTAGTCGCATACTTTGTAGCCAACCATTCCAGAGGAGACAGGTTCGAATCTCAGTCCACCCATCTATTTTACACGGTTTCTTGAAATTAGTCTAGGAGAATGCCAGGATTGATCCATCGTAATAGAGGAGCAAATTATACAAACCGAGCCACAACGTTTAGATGTACCTATGGAGATCCTGTGATCAATGATACACGTAGTTCTAAAAGAATGAGGTATGGCTGGAAAACTGGTAGGAAACACTGTAGCTTCGACTTTTTGTTTGTGCTTTTTTCATTTACAGCCCGAGGTTTAGCGAAAAGTTTAACACATACCGCAACAAAAGCTATTAATCCTTAGACTGCTGTCTTGGATTTTAGGCTGATCCATCATAATGCGTAAAAAGAAAATTTGTTTTAATTGCCAATCCTACAGTACAGTAGCTTTTTATCTATTGCTGGGACTGTGCTTCTGTTGGTAAATCCATAATTTCTAAACATGGGGACAATCTAAATATCTAATTGCTAAATCATTGTCCAGCTCATCTTATTGTTACGATTTTTCCTTTTTCCTGAATTATTTCCAAGTATCGTCGAATGATTAAATTTCTGCCATATAACTCTTACATTTTCACCATCTTTTATGGATCGTATATATTCAGAATTTCTTGTCTTCATCCCCCCCCCCCCCTTAAAAACACCTGTTGTATCTTTCTGTTACACATTTTCCGCTTTCAGAGGTTTTCTATATCCTGTATTAGCTTATTAACTATTATATGTTGCAACATGTTATTCAATACCCTATCTTACTTTAATAATCTTCCATAAGTTTATTTGCCGCATTATTATTTCAGAAAGAATTCAAATGTAACTTGAACAGTAAGCGTATATTTTACATCTTTCGGTATTGCCTTGCTATATTTTCTGCTGATTTTATTTAGATCATTTAATTAAGCAATTCAATCTGTGTATACAGCACAAATTCCTGAACATTATTAAAGAGCTATAAATGTGCTCATTGCATTCATTTCAGCAGTTACGTACGTAACATGTTATATACAGTTTGTTGGTCAAAGTTAACTGAAATATAAATAAAAAAAATTGAAGTCTATTAAATAAAAAGTCTGTGAAACGTGAAACGATGCACAAAAATCTGAAGATTGTTGTATGAACTATAACCTTTATTTTGACATTTTTTGGTACTTTGTTGGTTTTATGTTCTCGTTTATATTTATTTATTTATTTTGACACCGCTGTTAACATGTCATTTTTTTCAAAAAATGTTTTAAACCTTAATGTTATGTGTTTTGGCGTCGATTATATTCCACAATTTAACGTTTGTTTTGTTGTATTATTTGCAACACATTCCATTTAAATTAGCTGTCAACGTATTGTTTTGTGACCACAGTACCGGAAAACAAAAAAATGAAAACAATGAAACTGTTATGAAGTTGCTAAATAAAAAAGATTGATTAATCCCTGATGTCGTACATGGTGAGAATTACTATTGATTAAAAGTGACTGTACATCTTTTAAGTGATGTGTTTCGTGGTTAGGAGTCAGAACCTATAATGTCTGTAGTTATAGGACGTCACAATACAAGCCGTGATTCAAAGAATCACTTTGAGAGACGGCAGCGATCGGAGACAGGTTTGCCAAGGACAAGGAGTGATCAAAGAAACCGACCGGAAAAGCAGCTGGGACAAGGGTATCTGGAAAAAACTACATCGACCCTAATAATCAGCAGCGGCCTGCTGCATTTTCCATCATTGCCACTAGTCAGAGACGTCAGTTCTTTTATTGTTTCAGTACTGTCGGTATTGTATAAAAGCTCGTTCTGGGTAGCAATATAATTCTCATCAGGCGATGTTAAATAATTTCTGTTATTTTAGTAGGTTCAGTATGTGTCTCGCTACCATAATTTCTTCTATTGTTAACCTGTTAATGAGGATGACCAGAGGTAATACTTGACTGTGTACCCCGAAGAACCTTTTGGGTGACCTAAGATGAGATGGATGGCTGCTTTGGAGGAAGAACTGATGATGATAAATGAGTGAATGGCTGGGTGAACAGAGAAAATTACTGTAATGCAGAAAGACGTGTTTGTATCAAATAATTAATTTTTAGGTATTGCAAAAAATGTTAATATAATTCATTACAAAAGGAGTTCTTTTTTGTAGCTTTGGGAAAACAAATCTTGTTTTCCTGCTAAACAAGCTAAAAAGATTATGTAACTTAAGAAAATTTACGTTACTATGATTTCCACTTTCTTGTAATTTCTATAGAAGAATTTGCAAGCTGAACTTTGAATTTTATTATGGTCTCTAAATGCAATTTTTGAGTGGTTGTAAGTACCTATTGCAAGTATATTACTCTAACAGAACATTTTTACAGATTTTTGTGAAGTTACTTTCAATTATTCTGAGTATTCGGGTTACGGAAAAACTACCTGTAAATTTTGGATTATATAAATAGTACATGCAAAATAACCATTCTTCTTGTTTAACTGTCAATTATTTCCAGAATTATATAACGAATGATCATTACTGTAACTCAAGACAAACATACCTAGATAGGAAAATAATTCATTATCCTTTACAATGTCCGATAATTGTAAAATCAAACAAAATTTCATTTATAATCTGGCCTCACTGTAAAACTTTACACCAATTAAGAAGGTGAATTGCGGGCTTAATAGGGTGAGGTATAGGTAAGGGTCACTAAATTAATGGTTCACAGGCTTAGAAGTAATTTTTTCTTAGAAAACCAATGTGATAATAATCCATCATACTTTCCAAATTTATCGTCCTTTGATTATTTGTTATGGGCTTTAAAAATGTGAAGACATCAATAGAGCAGTGACATGAGGATCTTGCGAAATACTCTGAATAAAGATGCAGAAATCTTTACAGTACGTTTTTCATAATTGAAGAAGGTATATGCTTTGTATAAAATACTAATTGAATTCATTTTTATACCCTCGCGTTCGAATCCTGAAGCAACCAGGAATTTTTAATGGTATTTCTTACTCCTTGTGTTGTACGTCAGAATGCTCAGAATTTCGAACACCATGTTAAACTGTAGGTACCCTCGTAGGAGACATGCTTGTTGTCCTACCTCTGTCAAACTAGCACAGTACGCCTCCTACGAGAGTATCCAACCAAATTTCGGATTGTGAACTATATTTAGATTTCTATTTAACAAAATAAAGAGACAGAATTGTAAGGATACATACTAAATCATAAAATTAATGGTTAACTTGTTAGTGCAAGAAACAGATTAGAAGAAAATTTTAAAGGAGAACAAATGTGAGAGTTTGTGAGTTCATGATGTAGATCTCAAGTTCAGCTAAGGACAGGAAGAAGTGGATAGATTCATCAATCCTTCCGATAATATGATATGTTCACAGCCTGTTAAACATAAGATGTGTTTCAATACTTACCAACTGAGCAAAATGTTGCTGCTATAAATGTTAGTTATTTCTGATAACAGTTTCATCATTTTCATGTTTCCACAAGTCGATTTAATCGAATTTCACAATATGTTTTGATTATTGTACGTATGACTGTACTAAACATTCCTGACACAGTTTCTTACGTCTATTCTAAAAATTTATCAGCGATATAAATAAAAAAATATACCACGCCACGAGCTCAGTAGTTAAATGGTTTTGCTCTCAAACTAGGAAAGAACCGGGTTCGGTGCAGCCATGTTGTTTTCTAATTTCCAGAAATTATTCCAGGTGAATACTGGGATCGATCCTTCAAAATCTCATGCCTAAGTTCTTTCACCCAACTACTCGAGGAGCCATTAACCCCTCCTCCCCAAAAAACGAATCGGAAAACAACACACTACAGTCTTGAACCCCTTCGCGCTCCTGAACTTCTGTTGTATGTAGAATGATATTTGCGACTGCGCCTAATGGTTTTGTGATAGAAAAGTCAAGTTTCTGATCGCTTCTAGTTCTACATCTATTTTTACATTTCACGGATTATGAGACTGCCTTTTTTGGCTTCATACTTATTTCCATCTCATTCTTGGTCGTCCCAAAATTCTTTTTCACTTTGATGTCACATATTTTGTATGTTTTTCAGTTTCGATTCTCTTCAGATGGTCACTCCTCTGATGACTGTACTAAAGGTTTTGGTTATTTATGGAATACATTTCTGGTTCTTGTTTTATTTCTTCATTTAGTATTGTCATATTTAATGCAACTTTTCAGTTTGTGCAGGAACTTGTGTAGTCTGCTTGTTTTCGTGATTTATGTCTATGAACCATTCAAGTACACAGGCTTTGATTGAGTCGTGTAAATTTTAAGATATACCAAAAAAAAAAAAAAAACTAGCTGAGCCCATAACCCGAAGATTGATTAGATCTCCTCGAAGGAGGCATACTAAGCTATTGTGTCAGAGGAAGTTCGACCAATTACTTTCATTTGGGACCTGCGTGGAATACGAATCACAGAACGTCCTGGCGTACCTAATATGATCAAACACCACTCTTAGAAATTCCTGGACACTCTGGGATTTGAACCAGGGAGGGGATGCCGAACTTCTCAAAGCAGGCACCTTAACCACTGAGCTACCAGACCGCTTTTAATTATGATTGTATGGAGAAAAAACGTGTTTGTTGTCATAAAATTAAGGATTCACCTTTTTGTGATCCTGCTGTTGTTCGTTCGGAATTATAATATGATTAATTTTTTAGTAACAGGCTGAGGATATTGAGAAGTTACTGAATGGTATGAACGAAGTATGGAATGAATATTTTAAACTAAATATAAACCGAAGCAAGGCAGATGTGATGAAATGTAGCAGAAATGATTAAATATAAAAATAGGATCAGATGCAGCAGAAGAAGTAAATAAATTCTGATATCTACGAAGTATATAGAACTGATGGCCAACGCAAGAATGATGTTAAATAAAGAATTGCAGCAGGAAAGGAGCCGTCATGAAAAAGAGAAAAAGAACTTTTTAAAACATTATGCGTAGAGCACCGCACTTTACAGTAGTGAAGCATGGATTGTAGAAATACCAGAAAAAAGTAAAAACTGAAGCATTTGAAATGATCAGTTTTATGAATAATTGTAACGCCAATGCAATTGAAATTGTTGTTGTTTTATTTTCAGAACGCGTTTCGCTTCATTTGCGAAACATCTTCAGCGGTTCTGTCTCTGGGTATTTATACATATAATTACATTTGTTCTATTTTACAACTTAAACATGAAAATTGCTGGTATATACAGATTGAAGCTTACTTACATTTTTCTTTGGTCACATATGCTTATAATTGTACTGCGTTTTAGCATCAGTTATATTTGTAGCTGCAGTATATATTACACATGATGGTTGCATTTTTGTGATTATTTGCGTAGCACTATAATACATTGAGTTCTGATGTCTTACGTTAGTTACTGTACATCGCTGATTAGCAGGTTTGTTTTACCGTTTGTCTTTTCTTCTGCCAGTGATTTGTGGATGTGGTACCTTTCCTGAAATGTTAGTAGTTGTGGTTTGCTATTATTAATGGTTAGTATTTGCATGGCTGACTCTATATTTGTAGGCTGGTGATTATGTTCTAGTAGGTGTTCTGCGAATGTTGAGTGGTTTTGTATTTTAGTGCTCTTAAATGTCTCTTATATCTGGTTTCAAACTTCTTGCATGTTTGGCCTATATATTCTGCATTGCAGTTATTGCAAGTTAATCTATATATACCTGAATTGTGGAATTTGTTGTTTGGGGTGTGGTTTTGATGTTTTTCTGTAGTGAGTTGTCTGTTCTAAATGCTGTCCTGAGTCCTTGATTTTTCAGAATGTTTGCTATTTTGTGAGTGTTCTTGTTCATGTACGGTATGTTAATGTGTGCCATTTTTATGTTTTTGCTTGTGTGGGTGTTATTTGAAATGAATTGCTATGGAAAAATACTGAAAATTAAGTGGAAACATAATGTACGAAATAAGCGTGTTTTGGAAATGATGGGCGACGAAAGAAATGTGAGAAAGAGTCTAACAGAAATAAGAGACAGGATGCTGGTCATATTTTGAGATCGGGGGGTTTGGTTAATTTACTAGTGGAGCGAACAGTCGAAGGAAAAAATTGTAGAGGTAAACTGAATATACGAAGCAGAAAATTGAGGACGTGGGTTGAAATGAAGAGGTTAGCGCAAGGTAGGAAGAGATGTAGGATTGCATAAAACCAGTAGAGATATTGATGACGGCAAATAATAATAATAATAGAACGAAAACTACAGTGCACATATTGTAATTACTTTTCAGATACGAGGCACTGAAGTCCCGTCTTCTGACCGCCACTGCTTGCGGGTTCGGTCGAGTGAAGACGTTGTGTGGATCTGAGGAGAGCTGTTGCTGTATCTGGGCAGCTGGAGCCTGATCGCCCGAGGCGCGGTCCTGGTCTGTTGGGCGCACCTGCCTGTTACCGCTCGACCTCTGACCCCGGCTGGGCCTCTTCTACCTGCTGTGGGCAGCCATCGCCCTGCCCTCCACACTCACCGGCAACCTGTCGGGTAGCTACACCCAGTAGAAAGCGGGCGATCTCAGGGATTTCTGCTTGCGGCGGTGTTCCGGATGATGGTATCTGGATCCTACTGCACACCTCCGCATCAGGGTTCTCAAAACTGCAAATTAATACACCGGTTCCAGAGTTTCTGCCACAGAATAATAATTGTAGCAGAGTAGTTAATTGACATTATTGATACTACTTCTGATTGAAAAAAGAAGAGCAACATTACGTGTGATGTAAAGTATGACGCGGTGACCAATTTTCCTACACACCTGCTTTTCCATTATACTAATTTTCGTTTGAAATGCTTTCACTGTTTGAGATACATTGTTTATCACATCTTTAGATGATTTATCCTAGTCCCTGACCTCCGTACCAAAAAATTGATATTTTGCAACTCAATGTGTTAGTTTATGGCTCATCCCTTCATCCACGTATTTTTGCCAGTATCCATCCAGAACTCTTCTTCAATACATTTCTCATATACGCCCAACGCTCACTATACCAATCTCGTATCTGCCAGTTATTTATCACATGAGTTTGTGACTGTGTTCTCCAATAATTTCCGCCAGCAAATGTAGCTGCCTTTCTTAGCAATTCCCCGGCTTATGTACGTCATATCCACAATGTGGATGCTCTACCTCCTTATCACACTCAAACAAGGTTTTGTGTTCCAGGTTCCAAACTGCCCATATATAGCCAATCATCACGTTGAAATCTCTCTCTGTCAGCTCCCTTATGTTTCCCGTTCGACAGTTTTTATTAATAAATGATAAGGCAGGATGTTTACAATTTATGTCTTCAACAGGCATCCCCTCCAACTTAATATCATACAAATCATTTATTTTTCTATGTGTACCTATTAAGTTGATTCTACTGTTCCATTTAAAGTCAGTATATCTATCTCGTTTATCATATAAAGGAAAATATGAAGTTAATTATGTCGATAAGTTTGTACGAAAATAAAATGCGTTCTTCCTCAAAGTAAGTCTTACACACAAATCGTAATCGTGCTAATCATCTTATTTGGAGTCAGAATGGGCAACTGTTTTAATTCCAGTTCTATTATTGTTGTTAGTCAAATATTATATTGATTGAAATGAAAGAAGCTTAAAACTGTTACCTGCTCTTAAAGCCAGCTCTTCGATAGATAACAACAATACGACCAATCCTTTCCCTATGATATATACTTGCTATTGAAAGCATTGTGTGCTCTTACCACACAGACATTGAAGGGGCTTTTCTTATCTAACAGAAGTTAGTAATTTTATTCCACAAACACATCTACTAAACTTCTCGTCAAATACAGAGCAATGAATTCTAATGCCACTCTAAATAGATAACGTTGTGTTTAGCTGGCATACGGTGAATTTACCATTATGGAACTAGAGAAAGATTTAACTGTTTATAGCATAATTTTTCAATGAACTTTTGTCTTCACAACCTGAAAAACTGATTTCCGTAACGAGAAATTTATGAAAAATTGAAACTTTTAGGGTTACAGCTTTTTATTGGTGCGAGTGTAGGATAATCGTGCTAACGCAGTTATTTGGAGATAGACTGAGCAATTCTAGCCCTGTTTATGTGTGACTAGTGGAGGTATGATGGCGAAAGTAAATTTGATAAAAATCTCTCAGCCCTTACACACCACGAGGAAATTAGATCTCTGCCTAGCTGTTTATCGTGACATCACTACGATGAGAAGTGGTATTAGTGTTTTTTGCCATTCTCTGTTATCAAAAAGTTTCGGGGGCTATTCAGTAATGGTACATCTAAATCTTTCCAAATATTATGTGACACCTTTCCATTTTTTATTTTTTTTATTATTATTTTATTTTTATTTTTTGTCTCTGATTTAAAATTTCGTGTGTGCCTGAAAGTGTATTGGGACAGTAAGGCCTATCCCCTGTCAGGAGGGAAACTTTTGATAGTGGGACCGGTAAACCGCGGGAAGAGGGAATCATTAGAAATGATGTGCCAAACGAACCCGGCAGGTTAAAATCAGTTGGGTTTCCTGTAAAAATTATTCCGCCAGTGAGATTGTCTTATTTGTTCTGACTTACTCTGGTTTACTCAGTCGGTCTTTTCATCGCTTAATCAATCAGTATTCAAGCAACGAGAAGTTATCGTTGCTGTGATGACTCTGCTCCCAGTGACATAAACGCTGCCAACGTAAGGTTGTGGAACTTGTCACCGAGATAGGAGGATGGCGAATTCGCTCCCAGGCTTTACCTGGGAAAAATGAAATTTGTAATAAATAAATAAAAATAAAATAGGTTTTAGAATAGAATCGCAGTGTTTAACTATAAAAATGGTATACTGCTGTGTTTGGTGCTACTTTTCAATATTCGGCTGATCAAGGATCAAGACATGGCCACCGTCACCAATCAGCACCGGTGGACTCAACTCAACTTTGTTACGAGGAAGGAGTTTCACTCTTCGAATAACTTTTCCTTGATGCTATCACATACTTTTTGCCTAGATGAGATGCATTTCATGCTCTTAGATACAATTTCATCACAATAATCATGTACATATTTCAATTTATACAAATTCTAAACAGTAGGCTTAAAGTTCTTTAAATAGACAATTTTGTCTAAATGTGTTATAAATAACATAAGTAGTATTAAATCACTTTTTTCATTGCGATACCGAATCTTAGTTAAAATTAGTAACCACAACGCTATTTGGTTTAATTGCAATTCACAGAAGGTGCTGCTAACCATCTGCCATTGACAGCATCTAACTATGCCAGATGCAACACAATGCGAAAAATGTGGCATTATCCAAAGCGTAATTACATTAAAATCTAAGCATTAGTTTTTGGGGACGCTGGGACAGACAGATTATTCTGATTGACCTAAAATCCTGATTTTATGGTTTTGGCATCCCTATTATCAGCAGCATAAATTGTAAATTCTCTTTTTGAAAAAATAAATTTCTGTGCAGGCAAAAGTAGGTCTGTTATATTATTTTATCATACAGTACAGATACAAATTTTAAGTGTTAGTAATATCATTACTACTGTAATTATAGTTTCCTTAGGGGACGTCCATTAATTACGTGGCTCAAAATAGGGGGGGGGGTGAGGGTGGAGGGAAGGATCTCAACAAGGGGGAGGGGGGACGATGGAAATCTCAAGTAAACTTTTTATTCTAGATTGCCTCCCTTCAAACAATAGTAGTGTATAAATGGTCTCCAAAACCGAGATCGTTAGGGAGGTGGGAGGGGAGGTGACTCACTAGATCTCAGCACAAGGGGGGAGGGGTCCAGATTTTAGAAAAAACATCACTCATAATTAATGGAAGACCCCTATTAAAAAAATTCGTGTTTGCGAAAACAGTCGACACTACTTCGAAAGTCTCATTAAGATAAAATAGAACGATTCTTTAAATACATACAGTATTTATTATTTTTAAGTACGTAAAATATTTCTTGTCACCATCAATACCATTACTAATAAAATGCTACTCTGGTAACTGTGTCATGTTGTCTGTCACTCTTTGACGCCACCTGCTAGACCTTCGTTGGGGGTCTAACCACAACAGGTGGTGTTTTCACACTATGTCCATAAACAAATGTATATAATCCTTTTAAATTTACATTTTTGTTTATTCAAGACAACAATTAGATTCAGAAATTGAAGCAAGGAAATGATCATCCGACGTTTAAACGCTCTATTAAATGTAGCAGTTGCTAAAACCAGTTCACAAAATGACTTTAAATATTTTTCGACTGAAGTCAAGGTATCAATTTTGTTGAAATCTACGTGTTACTTTTTATTTACGACAACGATTAGATGCAGATATTTAATGAACGAAATAATTTACGCTCTATTCTCTGTAGAGACAGACAACAAAATTACATAGTTAAACCTTGACAGTTGAGGAACTTAAACTGAAAATTCCTTACGAGCTATTTTTTTTCTAATAAATTAAAAATTACAGTCTAATTTTAACCAATTTAAAAGAAATTTAGAATTTTACTTTTTAGTTTTCTTCGTCGCTCAGCAATTAGTGCCTTTCTGAAGTTCCAGGCAGGTTGTGGTGAAGGTTGTTGTCCGAAGACATTTCCTTCAAACTTCATACGTCTCCGTCACTTTTCTTGCGGTATGTCTTCTCTGGTGCTGCTTTTTTATAATTATTCTTGTTCCAAAATGGAGAGTGGTCTTCTGTGGCGGTCGAAGTATGTGCAGTAATTGCCCAGTGGTGCTATCAGTGGGTTCTGCGATCTTTGGGCTGTCCTATAGAAGGATGTGGCCAACTGTCGTATCCTATCTCGCAGTAGTGGTATTCCTGCGGCTGCGTGCAGGTCTCCAACTGGGAATCTTTTTGTTACATGGAGAGCTCTTCGAAGGGCTCTATTCTGCAAAGTTTGTAGTCTTGCAATGTTGTCTTAGCCGCGTACCCCCACACTGGGCACGCGTACTCAAGCAGTGGACGTACCAGACTGCAGTAAATAGTCACTCCTGTTGTCGCAGCCAGTGAACTAGTCATGTTAAGTAGTGGGTACAGTTCCTGTAACCTGATTAGGACTTTCTTCCGTAGGTCCCAATATGTCTCTTCCAGGTTAGCCGTCTGTCTAACGTCACTCCTAGATATTTAACTGTGGAGTTCCACGGAATGTCTTTACCGAAGAGGCGCAATTTTGGTGCAGGTGGTTTCACGCTCTCGGCGTTTTCCGAGTTTCCGGGATAGCATCACGGCTTGGGTTTCGTAGTGTTGATGGTGATACGCCACTTTCTTGCCCACTGCTCAGTCTCTTGCAGTACTTCTTGCAGCTTTCTTGTTGCTACTGCCCTGTTCCGGTGATGGGCGAAGAATGCCGTATCGTCGGCATACAGAGCAGTGTGTACGCTGGCTGGTGCTGGAATGTCCGCTGTGTACAAGCTGTACAATACAGGCCCCAGCACCGAACCTTGAGGAACTCCGGCATGTATTCGGCGGCGAGAAGATAGAGCGTTGCCGACTCGTACGCAAAAAGTTCTGCCGACCAGATAGCTTCGAATTATCTTCACCATCTGGCTGGGAATCCCATGATGATATAACTTTAGTAGAAGACCGTTGTGCCATACAGAGTCGAAGGCTCTTGCAACATCCAAGAGAACCACTGGACAGTATTCTTTCCTGTTAAAGGAGGCGGTAGCAGTTTCTACCACACGCATTATCTGCTGTGTGGCAGAGTGACCTCTTCTAAAGCCCAGCTGGAAATGTGGTATGATTCCATT
>JARYHS010009186.1:82884685-83007956 GCA_031002005.1 Vandiemenella viatica
AAGCTTTATGGTTATAGCTACTTTTTCTAAACCCTTCTTCACTATGATTATTATTTCATTTCTACTTCACTCATAGGGTTCGTTGGTTTAATTCACTCAAGCCTAGCCCCCCTCCCCCCCCAAACCGAAGTTCGCTCAAGCCCCTCCCAAAACAAAATACTGGATCCGCCCCTGGTTACAAAGACACTTTCATTTTCTCCTTGTCTCATAACTGTTGTATGTGTATTAAAATTTGACGGCTGTTCTTGAGCACACAATGTCATTACATTTTGTATATGAAGATGAAGAAAGGATGAGAGTGAAAATTTGTGCCGAGCCCATTCAAGCCTACTATTCAGAAGGACGCCAAGTCTAAGATAACCATAAAAAGTGTTTATACCCTCACTCCATAAGGATTGCGGAGAGGCTTGTGATTAAAGACAGAACGTTTGTTCACAATCTGGTGGCTAAACAATATAAATTGTTTAAGTAAGAACCCATGCTTTTTGATCTAACGCATTGATAGCCGAAAGTAAAAAAAAAAAAAAAAATAAGAACTAGGATATTTATTCGAAATATTTGCAGGCCACTCAGCTCTGTCAAATTCTAGGTAACAGACTTCAGTCCCTCGGAAAAATATTCAGAGTACACAAAATGTGTAGACAAATGTACACATCATAAGCTAGTACAGTATTAGATCTTTAGATCTAATGTCTTTATGCATTCAATTGCACTGATCGACGCATCGTACCCTATTGTTTGTATGTAGGCTAGGACAGTCAGAAACGATATGATTGATAGTCTGTATGGTGACTCCACAGTCACAATTTTCAGAACTGACCCAGTCCCATTTGTGTAACAAGCAACCACATATGCATTGTCGTGTTCGAATCCGATTGATGATTCTCCCCTACTGAAGAGTTCTAGATGTTTATTGGCTACCGATGACTGCTCCCACTGAGTCATCTACAGCTTGTTGATGTCGAAAGAGGACCATACAAGATTGATTGCTGGGCATCACGTCGGTTTCCTTGATTTCAAGCGATGGTGTTTTGGTTGAGTAACCTCTTGAAGCACAGGTAGCTGAAGGTTCTTTAGAAGTGCTTTTGATCTTCTCAATGCTGAAGGTGAAACGTTACAGAAAACTAGTAGCCATAGGCTATTCGTACTCTGAATGCATCCTGCAATTATCCGCAAATGTATGAAGGAGCTATTTGCGACAGGTAGTGCAGAAGAGTTGTCATTAGACATTGCGATGAGTTTCGAAGTTTATTAAATTGCTTGGCACATTTAGTATTAACAATGCAGCATAGATAAATATGTAGTGTGATGACGAAGTTATGTTTTTCCACTTTCTTGTTGTTATAGACAGTATAACGTTATTATATATCTGCTAAGTAAACCAGCGAAGCAATATGATAAAACCAAATACTAGTTTGAGGAAAACATCGAAAATAAATCTTTATATTACCGTTTCTCAGTGGATATCGATTTACATAATACGCTAGGTTACCCACAGGAAACGGGTAACGAACAAGCACATATGCCTCTCTTCTTTCTGAAACCAGAGACGTTACATTGGCTTCCTGAATGAGTGGGTGATGGAGACTTATACTCTACGAGGGTCTGGCGGTCGCAATCTGCTCCAGCCAGGACGACCCGACACCAAATAACTCAGCCCGTCTTCCTGGACTAATGAAACCGAAGAGGTTGCTTGCAAGCTCCCCTCGCAAGCTTCACTTACAGATCGTGTCGCAGGGGATCGCAATGTATTATCTGTCGCGTTCCAGTTGGATAGATCCGTTTCATTTGTTTAGAGAGCTTGATAGATTGTTCGTGGTTTAATTAATACGATAATTAAGTAGTCCACAATACGTTTCAATTTAAACTGGTTTATTTTCTTAAACACGTCATCAAAGATACTGGTTACATGCATTCATACAATCCAGAAGTTGCATACAACACTTTTTCCACAGACAATACAGTTCTTGGCCGTCGTATACTGAGTCTATATAAAATACTACTGTCTTTTTGCTGATTGCTTTATATAAGCAACATCGAAATTTCTAGAACACTTCAAAAGCTCCCGACAGACATTTCTCGAACATTAACAATACTTAAACAATTGAAAAAATATTAAAAACAATCAGAATTAATACATAATAATTTACAATCAATACAAAAATGGTCAGAAATGGAAATTATATATACTTAAACACAAAATTATTCTCAGAAATCATTTTAAACTGTATTAAATTGTTCTTTAGACACCGTAACTTGCATTAATACTTTGAATTACGAACATTTAAGCAATTCTCTTGCACAATTCTGTTCTTAAACATATTAAATTGCCTCTAAATAATTTCTTTAAACAAAAAAAAGTCTATATACATTGATTTACAGGAAATTTCAAAACAAACATACCAGATCATATTTAACCAAACTCTAGCTTACTACCAATACTTTATAAAATACAATTGCATTTAATTTTTGGGTTGAGGACTGTTACAAGCTTCTTTTGAATAAAGTTTTATTAGTTTGGCCAAATTTCTAAGTAGGTGGCAAATAATTTCTTTTTCACTAACCAATAGTAATAAGTGGCCGATTTGGTCATGAAGTCTGTCATTCCCGACTTTCTTGGGTGGGTCAATGACAGTCGGTGTTGTATTGCTCTATGGTAATAAATATCCTACTAATAACAAGCTACGAAAGAAGGTCGCCTATTTTTTTTTGTAATGTTTTTAACATTTTTACTTTAAATTAAAATTTCAAATCATCTATAAAAAAAATGTGTACATTTCGTCCGAATCCAAATATTATTATTTAACCTTCTCAGTCCATCGTTGTAATAGTTAATGAAAGTTAGACGTTCATCTCTGAGTAATATATTACACTTGTGTTTAACGATTTAATATGTTTTATTTTTACAAAGCAACCATAAAGAAACGTACATACTTTGCTTAAGCCTATATGGTATTTATCCTCTTCAGTTCCGAGGTATCATATATGATACCTCCAGGAATTATTTTTTTCTCGGGCCACTGCACAGCTGAACCTTTTCTGGCCTATCGTATCATCTACAGTATACATCGCGCTTCTCACATCTCATACGTTCGATCTTCTGCTTTTGGCAGCCCTGATTGGAAACTTAGGATCCTGCAGCTGTACAACATGGCTCGTCGAAATAAAGGTAAAGACATACATTTCTTCCATGAATAAAAGTAACATGAAGCAGTAAAGTTGTGTGTATAATTTTCCTGCTTGACTCCCAAGGTATCATATATATACCATCAATAAAAAATTAATTATTGTTTCAGAAAAAATTTATAGTCATTTATTGTTAACTAGCATTAACACAAAGTAAATAACACAATAGTAGTTCTCTTGCACTTTTATTATGAGCTCGGGACTGAAGAGGTTATTAAGAATGTTATGTGCTACATTATCTGTATCAGTTATTAGAAGCAGATCACAGAATAATCTAAAAAAAAAATTCAAAAGATAAGAAGGGAAGTTTATTAAAACTCAAAGAAAGTTTACACAAAACCTAGATTATCGAGAAATAAATCAGTAAATATCACGAAATATATTAAAAAAGTATGTGGAAAAATGGTTTTTTGTTGACGCTAGTAGTTTGAAAAAATGTAATGTCTAAAATAATAAAATAAATAATCATTGTTCGTTTTTTGAAAATTATACTTTCCCACAAAGTTACCATCATTGTTGATAACTTTTTTAATTAGTATCGTTATAAAAGTAAATAATTAATATGGTAATTAGTGTAGCTTTAACATCTTTTCACTTGACACTGCTTAAGTTACACGTAAGTATCCATTAAAGATAAAGGAGAATAATTGTATTGTTGCACCCTGAGCAGATTTCTGTGGCCAGTGGTGGATCCAGGATTTTGGTTTGTGAGGGGGAGGGGGGGCCTTGCGTCGGGCAAGGGTTAGGCTTTATAGTCATGCCGTCCTTAAAGATCGGTAGAGCCAAAAAAAAAAAGAAGAAAAGTCTTCAAATCTAAAAAATTCCGATGTCGGGATTGGACCTTAAATACTTTTGGGGGGAGGGAGCTTGATCCCCCTTTATAATGGCCAGTTTTTCCTCCTCATGTGCTTAAATATTATTACATGTGTATAGATGATTATGATGACTGTTTTAAGTTCAGTGAATTGTTCAAGTTGCCTAAACGAAGATGATGTCGGATTATTCTTCCGAAAGATTCCAGCGGTGCTTCTAAGTCTAACGAGGTCTGAGATTTATACCAGGACTCTTTAGGAATCGTGCATAACCACCTCTTCTACTGTACAATTCTAAAAATAATGAAATAATTCTTCTACGGATATATTGACTAGACACTTTTTAAATAAAATATGTATAGCTCTCCGTTGATGTTAAAAATGTACAGACAATCCATAATTTGTTGGTGTTGATCGTTGTTACTTAAGTTACTTAAAAGATTATACAATTTAAATTACAGCAAAACCAGACTATCGAAACCTTAGACGAATTTTCATGCAAATATTTGTTAGCGAGTTACGGTATAACAAAAATATTTGGCTAAAAAAGCTTCAATCGCAAATGATGTTCTATAACAGCTAGTTCAACAAAGTTTTATTTTTAAAAAAATCAACAGAATCTTTTCTCTGATGTTCGTTGTTAGTTGAATTTGTGTGTGAAAGTATTAAATAAATTCGTCGAGGAAAATAACATTTATCATGAGAGCTGGGGCACACCTAAAGATATCCGTTTTGACACAACCCTCACAACGTCTCTGTAAATATTTTTCGGCCTAGCTCGTGAGCGGAAGTATGAAGACCGTGACACTTCTTAAGGGGCATCCATTAATTACGTTATGTGTTTTTTTTCTGAATTATTTCCGGACCCCTCCCCCTCCGGTGAGATCTGGTACGTCTGGCTCTACAGTCCATTCTACCTCACGTAATTAGACGCCCCCTTATGTACTATTGCAAGCAGTCACATAAGGGCACCTTTTTTCTAGATAATAGTAATAAGTCCTTTTACCATGCGGAATCCATTCAATACAACTGTACTGCAGATGAGACGCATGACTATTTTACACGTTATCTTCTGCGCTTAACAATTACTCAGTATTCGCTTTACCTATGACCGAACTACTGTGCTGCTGTAATGTTACTCACAAATATAAGAGATTCAACCATATCAAGAATGGTCCATCTTTACGCTGTGTTCAAGAGAAAAAGAGATTCTCTTAAATCGTTAGTATCACTATTACATTACTTTACTACTAATTTGATTATGTGTTTAATATCTAATATTTTCTCCGTAATTGATTAATTGTTAGTAAGCAGCATTGTGATGGTAGAGCATTGTCGTTAGCGGTTACTACTATTGACAGGTCTTCACAATACTTGTTGATAAGAGCACTACTATCGGCTGATTTCACAGTACATTACGATTGGCTAGAAAGATAATAAACATCCAGTTAACTTGCCTGCGAGGGCTAAAAGGATTGTGTTTTAGTGGGAAGACACTATTTAGTATATTCCAACTGTTATCTGTGCTTGAGTGATGGTTAATTAATTTTTTCTATGTAATAACTTTTTAATGGTAGAAGTTTTGGTAGCTAAAAGATTGAAGGTACCATTAAAAACGTCAAAGTTTCATACAAAACATCAACGTGGATTTTTTTTTTTTTTGCCAAACTCTATTTTAAATTAGTAACAAAACAAACTATTTCCCAATATTAACAGATTATTATTTTCCAGCAGCTTCGTTTGCGTTAACCTAGATGTGGTGTACTTTATAGCGCCTTTAAATCATTTAATTTGAAGCAACAATGACATTTCCTGCTCATATTTTCCCCAAAATGTTTAGGGTGAAATTTATCCGTCACCAGACGTGAACAAAATATTTATGAAGTTACCGGAACATATTTTAAGACAGTTCTCGAATTTTCAAACAGTGAAAATTTCATCGAAATGTCTCGAACAAAGAATAATATCTCCAAAGTAACATACAAACATAAATTACGACTGTAAATTCTTCAGATCCTTTAATTTCATGAAGGCATGTTCAAAATTCGGAGCCGTAAAGGAAATTCACAGTTTCCTGGAGTCAAAAATGTTCATTTAATGACAGCCAATAGTGTTACAAAAAAGAATTGCTTTATGTTGTTATGAATTTAAAAAAAAAAAAAAAAAAAAAACTGGGTGTGTTTCTTGGATTCTGAGTGACAAATCTACCCGAGATTATATTAAGAATCTTTGGTACGCATCTCTTCAGTTAATAACAGACTGTCGTCACTTGTTCCGGCATACGACCACGTAGAGACATAAGACATAAATTAACTTCGTAATTACGCAAGCAGATTTTAAGGAAGAGTATAATCTTTCAAACTTTGAAAACCCAACCAGAATCGGTTAGATAGTTTTTGCGTCATGCCTTTTCAAACAAATAGACAGATATAGTCCACTACAGATTTACATACGAGACAAACACACAGTGAAAATTTCATCGAAATATCTCAAACAAAGAATTATATCTCCAAAGAAACAAACAAACGTGAATTACGTGAAATTCGTCAGTCTAAGATCCTATAACAGTATAACTTCATGAAGCCATGTTTACAATTCGGAGCCGTAAAGGAAATTCACAGTTTCATCGAGTCACAAATCCTTTAATGACAGCGAATAGTATTACAAAAAATAATTGCTTTATGTTGTTACGAATTAAAAAAAAAAAAAAAAAAAGCCTCTTGGATGCTGAGTGACATCTCTGGCCCAGATTGTATTAAGAAACTTTGGTACGCATTTGTTAAGTTAATAACAGACTACCGTTACTTGTTCCGGTGTGCGGCCACGTAGAGGCATAAGACATAAATTAACTTCTTAATTACGCAAGCAGATTTTAAGGAAGTACTTTCAAACTTTGAAAACTCAATCAGAATCGGTTAGACAGTTTTTGAGTAATGCCGTTTCAAACAAATAGTATAGTCCACTACAGATTTACATACGAGACATACACCAGCGACCAGAGCACTATGAGGACGTCCGTTTTTATCTCGTCGATGTGATGCAGTCTTCTGGAATTTGCCTGCATCGTTTGACATTTTAACT
The DNA here is from genome assembly GCA_031002005.1 of Vandiemenella viatica. NCBI lineage: Eukaryota > Metazoa > Arthropoda > Insecta > Orthoptera > Morabidae > Vandiemenella > Vandiemenella viatica. The sequence goes on from JARYHS010009186.1 coordinate 82,891,765, forward strand.
GTTTTCTAACTATGTTACCTGTTCGAAATATGCTGACACATGATGTAGAAATTTGACAACGCCGTTGAAACATAACAACATCAGATACAAAACCAAGAAGACTATATCGGACCAAACTGTTCCTCTTAGTAGTACAATATTTTTGAAAATATTAATCTGACGAATCATTTATGCGAAAGAGAAAAATCTCAGCAATTCCGGGCACCAGCGAACGTGGCATGCGGAAGCGGTCGAGGGCAGACGCGCGGAAATTGAATCTGGCCGCAAGTCGCACGCAAAACAAACGCCCTGCGGCCAGATAAGGGCCAGCTAATCCCGTAGGCAGCCCGGGTGGGCGACAGTTTAATTCGGTCCACTTGTTACGAGCAGCGTAGCTATCTCAGACTGCGTCTGTTCGCTACGGCCTCGCCTGCGGCTAAAGGCCTTCTTTGGTGCCTCTGGGGAAGGAGCCTTTCTGTGCTGAATGGCGCAATTACGGCTGCTGATGGCGGGCGCGTAAAGTGAGGAACGTCGAATAGCTTGGAAGTACCGAGGAACTGCGGGTTTCTAACAAATCCTGCCCTACTAAAAGCAAACGCTGCTTCCGAAGTAATGGTGTGTGTACTAATAGATCCGGGACTGATGAAACGTGAGTAGGTCAATAAGCTAGACAGTGATAATAAAATCTAACACTGTTTACGGTAGATAATGTTGGCCGATGCTGTTATCCCTTCTACCAATACCCTATCTTTTAGTTCAGTGTCAAACGTATTAATGCAGCCTATTGTGTACGGCTTAGTACAATAATTCCTAGTACAATCTAGGCCCTGAACTACCAGACATCCTAATTACAGTTTTTATACATTTTTCCGTAATTATTCTGGCAAATACTGCGATGTTACCTATTTTTTCCTTCGAAAATTACTTTTTACATCAAGATCATAGCAGTAAACATCTTCTCACAAAACTTACTTGGTTGTAAGACAGTATCATTCTCTTAACTCTATCTTTTCATTTCTCTTCATTCTCTCTAGTGGGTTGATGAAGATCTCCATCTCTTCCATTGACTTCCTCTACAATTCTTAAATCCCCGTCTGGGCATCCAGATTTGGGTTTTCCACGTTTCCCCAAATCACTCCAGGTGAATGCCGGGATGCTTCCTTCAAAAAACCATGGCCTAATTCCTTCAGGTTCCTTGCCCCCCGCACCATCCTGCCTCTAATGACCTCGATGTCGACGAGGCGTAAAGCCATAAAAAATTCTTAGACCATCGTCAATGGCTTAGGCACCCTGTAGGACTCAAGACTCAAATGAACAAAAAAATCAGTTTGAAATAACTGTTTCACCACATTCAGAGACATCCATGCTTCATCCCTAAGTATATATTATATATAAACTCATTCTCCGTAGGATTTCAGCTCATCAAAGCTAGTCGAAATGTCTTGATGAGATCATGGATAAGAAATCACAGTTATTAAAGTAAGGAAACATAGAAACGTATACTTAATACAAGTAGTCCAGCAGTCAGCAAACAATAGAATGCTACAATTTACATTAGATTTACTAATAGTCAGGGCCGGCGTAAGGGAGGGGTAAGCGGGGCAAAAGTACCCTCCGGCCATGGTGTCTAGCTAAACAGAAATAAAACAAAACAAAAACTTTCTACAAAAGGTGTTATTTGATTTTTTGGATTAAAATTTTCTAACTTTATCCAAAAAATCAAAGTGTACAGTAAAAAAAAAAAAATCCAGGTGGGGGGGGGGGGCCGTGAACACTTACCTGGGGCCCGAGAATCCTAGCGCCGGCCCTGCTAATAGTTGGAGAAAGAAGCGTTGATTTTACATGCTTTCACTCTTATAGCTTGTTTATTTCTTCACCTTTACCTATCCCATTTGCTCAGTAATATATTTTATATTTTAAAAGTATAAAATATTCCAGCTAGGCAATGATGGGCAATTGTTAAGTAAAGCTCTTAATGGTTGAGTGTAACCTAGTCTCGCAGGTAAGGGGTTACGCTATGACCTGGCTTCCGGGCAAACGCGGCTGTCAAGATTTCAGTTTACTATGGTTTTCAGAAATCGCCATGGTTAAATCCTTCAAATGCCATTGCCGAATTCCTTCCTGTTTCTTGAGCCCAATGCTTTACCGCCTCTAATGACCTCGTCCTCGATGAAGCAAAAACCAGAAAAAAAGAACAAAAAATATTATCTCTGGTTAAGTTTGTGAGAAGTTCATGCGTCATAAAACATGTTCTAACCTGCGCTGTATCCACTAGCTTAGTTGTGTTTCCTGAACTGTGATAGTAAAAGAAAGAAAGAGCGTATGGTATTATTGGCCTGGAGACCCAAAGAGTTTCTATTTCCCGCGCATGCGCCTTTGTTGTGGTTACCACAAACCTAGCTCGGTAATCGTACCGGGTAACGGATATCTACAGTTTAACGTGAATCCGACCACGGAAGCATTCTGGCGTACTTCACATTACACGGCAAGCTGTGCCACACATGAAGGTCGAGTTAATAGACTTTGAAAATCCCTGCCGAGGCAGGGATTCGAACCGGGGAACACTCGACGCCTTTATCTCTGAGTCACCAGACCACCACACTGTGCTAGTGTAAAGTGTTTACACTGCCATCCTTGCCAAAGAAGAATAACGCGTGCGCTAATGTTATTAATTGGTATTTGATTCTCCTCCAGTATGGATGGAAATAGCTCCTGTACTGGGACGTGATTGTAGTTATCGTACTATGTTCGGAATTGAGTGTAGTGGGTGAACGGTAACGCTCTGGATTCGTATTCGGGAGGACGTGGGTTCGAATGCACTCCGAGCATCCAGATTCGGGATTTCCATGGTTTTCCCAAATCACCAGGTGAATGCGGTGATGGTTCCTTCACAATGTCGTGTCAGATTTCCTTCCCGCTCCTTGCTCCCATCCTTTCCCGCCTTTAATTACTTCGACGTCGACTAGGAGTAGTGACATAACAAAACAAAAAGAAGCATCAAGTTTCAGTGAGTAAATTTTAGCCTGGAATGCACATCAAAGGCAGGATACCCAGAAGAAAAAACATAGCTGTTTTGAGGAGGATGATAGGATACCGACAGGTGTGTGAAGGGTCAGAGAGGAGAGTTTGGATTTCTGCATCGATAATTCACGTCATTCTACATCACCTTCTTTAAGCTGGAAAAATGTGATTTCTTTGGATACCCAACGCATTAACTGAAGCGCAGATTGTACTATGAGCTCCACTGCCGCGGGATAGTCAAGAAGTTCCAAAATGGAACTTCTTTCTGCATAAATACACTGAAACAGGGAACAATGTAACTCATCATTTTTCAGACGCAACAATTAAAGCCCAGAATAGTGTCATTCGAAGACGAACGCATGCCTTAATCACGTTTTATGAAGAAGAGGAAGGAGGATGTCCAACGTCAGAAGTTATGCATAAAGTTGTGCTGGAAAAACTGAAGACGGTCGAAGGAAAGTAGAACTCCGAGCAAAGCATGCCCAGATTTCTTCAAAATTCCAAAAACATCCATCCACGCTGAAAAATAAACACAGTGTTTCACTGCCACATAAACAAGGTCTGCAGCGATTATTTGGCAAATACCGAGCTGTATTTGATGAGCCATTCCTCTTTCGATATAGCCATCCTTCCAAGCTATTCCATGCTCCCTTCACGAGTAGAACAGGCTAAAAAAAAACAGTTTTCCAACTAATAGAACCTTTAGGGATATGGGATGATAAGTTCTCCCAGCTCACTAGATAAAGTGAAAATAGGGTGCGATGACTGGTTTCGAAGGATGAGCAAGGTAATATGTGTGGTGGAAGTTATTTGAAAGATTCAAATTCATCACAAAATTTTCCTGAGATCTTTGTACTACAGCATTTCCGCATTACGTAGCAACCGAGATGGACATAGCGTCTGCCGCTTGGTCCCTGTTTGTTGCTTCGGCATTCAGTTGGCTCGACTCGCCCGCCCATAGCTGGGGGTCCCCGTTTAAGGTGCTCATTAGCTGCATCGCGATCCATATGTAAATTCCACGGCCAGCCTCAACAAAGGGGGAGAACGGTATACTTAAGCTGCGCTGACGCCTATTTATGCTAAGGCTACGTGGTCACGGCTAATGTAGGCGAAGCAGGTTATTTTGGTTTCTTAAAAGTCGCGAGTGAAAAGTTTAGAGAGGCCTACCTGAGTTCCCCTAGTTATTAAGGCAAATTACTTAAGTGCGGCTTTTATTTAATTATTCCAGGAAATATTCAGGCCACACATTGAATTAATCGTTCTGCATTTAAATGTTTCTGTATTTAATTTGAGATTAGCAGCCGTTGTTGATTTACATATCGCATTAGAGCTAACGGATGGAGTGACATTGACTGTAGGTAGTCATTAAACAATTATTAAAACATTTAACTACACGCCAGTGTAAATGCGTGCATTAACGACTGGACTTGGGAGATACAATGACCATGATTCTGGTACCAACTCGCCATCCATCCAGATTGCGGTTTTAAGGTGATTTCCCGCAATGATCAATAATAATGGTGGTACGGTCCCCTTTCACCTCTTCATTAACTGCACATTCACAAACAAAAATACACCTATCACACACAGAACGTAGTTATATGTTTCACATACACGTGGCAACACAATGTTCTTCTAATATTAAAAATTTTCCGACTCTGACATGATTTTCAGGTGAACAATTTCGTGAAGAAAAATCTAAATTCATTAATGATATATTGGCAGAATATATTTTTTAAATAAAAAATAATAAAAAATGCAAGGCGCTTTTACCGCTAGTTCATATCTTCATACAACAACAAGAAAATTTAGAGGTTTTTTTAATCGCTGCTAAATACGCATTCACTATTCTTTCAAATATATGTTAACGAAAAATTCCATGTATATATTTTAAATTAGTTAACATATAAAATGTCTCTAACATGTTAGTCGTAATTAATGGTCCAAAAGTATAATAAAACGCATCAAAATACAGTCAACCTACAGGGCCGTGTGGAAATTCCCCACTTTGGAAAAGAGTGTACGTATATGCAAAGGATACGAAATGGTATTTGGTTATCCTTGGGAATGAAATAGGATGAAGCGTGAAAATTTAATGGCAAGATTGGTGGCTTTAAGTAGGATGAAAAAAAAAGAATAACCGATTCTTTTTTTAATGGGTTTTTATTATTGAGATGAAGAATAACACAAAAGAATGCAACATTTGTTGACAGTACGAAAAGTTAAGTATTACACAATATTGCCGAAAGTGAAAATTATAAAACCTCTTTGTCACTGGAAAAAATCTGTTTGGATTTGTAAGTCACCGTTACCTAGCTGGAACAGCCCTTCAGTAAATTCATAGACTTCGTTTGCTCGAACATTTTGTATTAATTTTAGAACTTTGCTATGAGTCCATAAGGGCGAATCGAATAGACGTGGAAAAGACATCATGCTATCCGTGACGTATAGATACATCCAGGGAAAAAACTACGCTAAAACAAATACCCAACGTAATGAGCAATTGAAATTAGCAATTAATCACAAGTAGAGAAGTTAATCTTCAAAATGGTACCTCATTTATAAATTTTGTTTTCGTGTGGAAGGGATAAAAAGGATTTATGACGAAATATCACCTAGAAAAACTGTATAGCGATCGAGACTGATTTTGAAGACAGATGAATAAAAAGTTTTGATTTAAGTCAGGAGGCTAATTTATTTACTGAGTTTATGCCAGTTACTCAAAAATGTATACTTCACCAAAGACAGTCAAGTGACATAATCGGTTGGACATAGGTTTTGTACAGTCAGCAAACTATGTACGTTCCTCTGTATACTGAACATATTGGAATTTCAGATTTCAAATGTTACATAATCCCTTTGTTTGCAGTTTGCTCGTGACAAGGGACCAAGTGGTTCGTTTCGGTTTAACATTTTCAAGTTACGTAGGTGCGGTTTCAGATACTGCCACCTCCTCTTTGCCATCTTACCCGATTACAACTCTTCAATTTCCTGTATCCAGCTACTTGACTAGAAAGAGAATTCCAAAATTATTCCGTAAAAAGTATACGTTTTATAAGCATAAAAGAATTTTTATGGCTCTACGCGGTATGAAGCAGGAAATAATTGGAAAAAGTAATGGGAGGGAATTCGGCCATGAAATATGAAGGAACCTACCCGTCATTAACCTTGAGTGGTTTCGGAAAAGTATGGTAAATCAATACATGGATAACCAAACAGAGATTTGAACCCATGTCCTCCCGAATGCCATATTCGAGCTTTCCTGCTCACCCGCCGGAGTTGGTAGAATAACGTAATATATGTCAATGCAAAATTTCTATCGGTTGCTTTAAATTTTTGGGTGCTTTCCTCGGTTAGCCTGGGTCATCTATAATGTCATTAACTATCCACAGAACATAAAATCAGGCTGAAAAATTAGGGACTGCAACGGAGACTACGGGGTCGAAGCGACCACACTTTCATAGTCCCCTTATATCGTTTCTAAGACAGTCCAAAACTCTCACAACCCAGAAATCCTGTACCGTCAGGTGAAATTCCTGTTTAGTCTGTTTTAGGTGTCGAATAGAGCTGTTGTCTTGTCTGAGAGTAATTCGTCGTGTGTTGTAAGCTGCGAGTAAGCAGCAGCCATTAACTACCTGGGAAGAGTAAACGCGATGACAAAAATTACTAGACACAACCTCCACTTCACATTATGTTTTACGAGGAACACAACTGTCGGCGTTGCATCAGCGGTAAACATGTACGAGGCACAAGACTTCCAGGCAAGGAGTTAGTTCCAGCTCATAAACGGCAACGATCGCGTACTACAAAACGCGGAGTTTACGAGAAAGTTTGGAAATACAAGTGTCACGAGACATTTTGTAATTTTTTTGTTTTTGTTATTTCCATTTTTTATTATAATCGGCATCCTCAGCAATGGTCGAGTTCGAGAACTGCTTTCTGACAATATAATTTTATTATTTATAATTTTTATTTATTTTTTGTCTTTTTACAACAAAATCTTACAGATATCATAAATACCATAGATTCATATTAATTTTTTTAAACTATTTGTTGTATAAACATACATTTACTCTCACAGTATATACAGTTAGTTTCATCGTACATAATTTTATATCTACCCACAGATACAAGCCAACGTATTTATAAGAAAAAACAGAACAATTTATTTTTCTTGACAGCAATATCAATGAAAATAACGTTTAATAGTGGAAACGAGAAAAGAATTGGTTAAAGGAAGAAACAGATGTTTTTTTGTAGCGAACTATTGAATTTAGGTTATGATTTCCGCGCACTTCCAACAACTATTTTGAAATTAGTTTTCGCTGCCATCATTCTCACGACTGTTTTCATGCAAAGGTTTGCATCCTACTTGAGTTAACATCTTCACCATAAAAATAATGAACCTTCACCTTTCAATAAATAAGTTAATTCGTGGGACACAATTAAATAAAAATGTTAAAATTTTAAATGCTTAATTTAAATGTTACATTCCTTTCTATTGCTGCCAACTAAAGAATAATTAAGTTTTTGCAGGTTGTTTTCATGATATCGAATTTTATTATCATCTTATGTTGGTAATGTTCAATTTTTTGCATAGATACACTATGTGATTGAAGTCCCAAAAGCCTTGTCTAAAAAATTATAAATTGGTGATTATAACATTCCAGATGGTATAGACGACTTTGGAATCTTAAAACGAAGCATAATTCGGCTGCATAAAGGTATTTTTTTCATAAATTTACACCAATAGTAGTGTCTGATAAACTGATTTTCGACTGATGTGATTAGCACGCTAGTCTTTGCGGGCCTATCTCAAAAAATAAAAATCCTCCATTACTGGCAGAATTTTTGAAGGTCATTGCCGTCACATCTTCCATTCATAAAATTTCCTCTGTATAAGTGAAAAACAATATGAACACCACTTGATTCAGATACAGCTCCAATGGAAAGGAATGGCTACCGTATCTCTGAGATGCTGATTTAACACGTCTATTGAACTAGGATCCAACCAACAGGGTGGTTGTGAATTTTTTTTTTTTTTTGCTTTTAGATATAAAGCTGTAAATCTTTGAAAATTGTAATAATATGGCCTAATTAAACAGATTACACTCTGGAAATTGCACCCAGGTATAAAAAAAACAAAACAAAAAAAACAGAAAATACAAGACAAGGTTTTGACTCTTGAGTTTGTCCGTCTGTTTCCCATCAACAATAGCACCATTCTCTCCTCGCATTCGGGAAGACGCCGGTTCGAATCCCCATCCGGGCATCCAGATTTAGGTTTTCCATGGTTTCCCAAATCACTCCAGGCAAATTCCGGGATGCTTCCTTCAAAAGGCCATGGCTGAATTCCTTCCCATTCCTTGCCATCCCCCCCTCCATCCTTTCCCGTCTTAGAGACTTCGCTGTTAAGAGAAGTTAAGCAGTTAAAAAAAAGACAATAGCACTTCATTATCAGCTAATTATACATATTCTTGATATTCGTTATTTAAATTTTGTTGTATTACTTTCTACTTTACCAAACACTTATGGGAAAGGTGAAGACAGGAATCGTTAGAGACGTTTCTGAAGCATCAAAAAGTTTTGAATCGTGTGAATAGGTTTATACATTGTAAGGAGACAGCTGAATGAGGTTGCTCGCACAATGGATAGTAATATTAATTATTCACGATATTGATTTTAAGGGTTGGCAGACTCAAAATCCAGAGGATTCCTGGAGCCAGCGCTGTCACCGTTCCTTGCAGTAAGCCACTGCCCAAAGATTACCTGGAAATCCACTCAGACAGGTGACCGTGGTCAGTACAAAGCGTGAGTGGAAAGGAGTCACTCTCGTTCTTAGCACACAAACAATCATCATGTGTATTAAGCTGAGTTCCCACGATCTCTCGGAGGTGGCACCTCATTAGCCGAAGTGTAGGGAAGAGCGCGCGCCGCAGATTAGGCCTCCCTACCTCGCCACCACATCCTCACCACGTTGCCTAGTGTCGTTTGGCACAGAGCACTTTACAGCAACAGAAGGAGTGCGCACCGCTGCTGCAAACCGATGGCAACAGCGCTCCACTACGCACGCCTGTGATATTTACCTACATAGAGTGGGTAGCTGCGTTCCCGCTAGCAGAGGCGGCCCCGTTCCAATGGCGTGTTGTTGAGTATCCGGCCCGTCCCGCCTTCGTTACAAGACGTCGTGGGAATGCGGCTTTACCTGTATATCCACAAGTTTGAGTTGAAAAGTCGACTTGGTCCGAGCAATGACCACTCACCGGGGAAGGGAAATTTTCTATCGCGGGATATACACCCGAGGAAGAGCGATCTTGCCCTAATTGAATTAGGCTACCTCGAACGAAATTGTATGAATGTCACGTGATTGAAAATATCCCAGAATAACCCAATGAACAATTATTTTCTAGAGATGTAACTGACTCTTCTTTAAACTTTATGTTCGCACGTTCCCACTTACATTTATCGTAAGTTGATAGTATGACACTACCTGTGCTTTAAAGAGTATTGCTTGAGGGAACACTTTGCTTATTGTGATTCAAAGCTGCCTGAGAGTAACACGACTAGTGCGAACATAAACCACGCCGGCGCAGTCATTTTTTCTGCACAGTACAGTTGCTTCAGATGGTAAACAATAATGCCAACTAATAAGACCCAGTGTGTGTATCCTTATTTTCATTGAAACATACATCGTAACCACTCTTTGAGGAGAAATCTGCTTGATTAAAACTATCATTCTCCAATGTACAATAACCGAGCATAACTTTTAACCATGAGCAAAAAGTTGTGATAAGGAAAGACTTTGTTAAACATTGATATCAACTGATAACTTGTATATTAAATTCAAGGACTTTATGGTGCCCTAATTTCATTATAAACGAAGTACTGTCATGTTAGCATTTCATGTGTGCATTCTTGTTGTGATGTCATGTTAAGATTTTACGTGAACTTTCTTAAAGCATTTTATTTATTCTTAAAATTTAATGGCCATATGTAGATATGTTGATAAGTCTTTGATTTCTGACCGAGCATGATGGGTGAACGGTTAACGTTCTGGCCTCGCATTCGGAGGACACGGGTTCTAATCCCCGTCCGGGCATCCATATTTGGGTTTTTAATGGTTTCCCAAAATCACCCCAGGCGAATGCCGGGATGCTTCCATCAAAAAGGCCATGGCCGAATTCCTTCCCGTTCCTTGTCCCCAGTCCCATCCCACCTCTAATGACCTGACCTTAGCCATCGACGAGGCGTAAAAAAAAAAAAAAAAAAAAAAAAAAAAAAAAAAAAAAAAAAAAAAAATGGTTGCCTTCTATGTATAAAGAATAAATTTCCAAGTTATGACATTTATGGTGTTTGACGATAGATTGTCATTTCACACCCCCTTTTTTATGATATAGTTATCGAATTATTTAAATCTTAAATATGAACATTACTATCTGATATGTTTTAATTACACCACCAAGGTACACCCGTTACAGCGAACATTTCATTATTATCCAAGATTATATACTTATTTTTTTTTTAACTTATTGCTTTTCACCTCGTCGACGGCTAAGTAATTACAGACGGGATGGGACTGGGGGACAAGGAACGGGAAGGAATTCGGCCATGGTGTTTTTGAAGGAAGCGTCCCGGCATTCGCCTAGAGTGATTTGGGGAAACCATGGAAAACACAAATCTGGATGCCCGGACGGGGATTCGAACCCGCGTCCTTAGGAATGCGAGGCCAGAACGTTAACCGTTCACCCACGTCGCTCGGTATCTAAGATTAAAAATCGTATGTATACATCAAACCTAATTGAAATATAGTGCAGCTGATGGAAGTATGATCCAGACTAAAAATCTGAGGGATATTTTAGCTAGATTACTAAAATGAAGAGCAATTTTCAGGTCCCAGTAAAAATGAATGTTTTCAGTTAATTCACATAACGCTGTGACGAATGCATTCGGTCCACAGTGGTTGCAGGTGTGTGTTGCGGGCGAAGCGTTGGCTGGTTTGCGGAGCGCTGACATCGTGTACAGCGGTGCTACGTGGGGTGTATTGTAAGCCTGAGAGGAGAAACATGTAGTGCAGTTAGTGAACTAAACCGAATGGGGGCAGCCGTAGCTAACCGGAGTGGACAGCTGCCGTGCAGCTGCATGGACGCGGGAAATGTACGAGCGGAGTTCTGCCACGTTTGGTTACCCCGCTATTATGGCTTGGGTTCCGTTGGAAGTGACACTTGTGAAGGTCCACCGGGGTGCAGCCACTGCTGTGCTAAGCACTAGGAATAATGCGTGTTTCATTTACAGTTCAAGGGGCATAATCTTGCCTAGTAACCAAAATTCACACTTTAGAGCAATTTGTGATTTTTCTTGTGTGTGTGTGTGTTTTTTTTTTTTTTTTTTTTTTTTTTTTTTTTTTTTTTGGTATGTTTTGTTATTTTGTGTCTATTGTTTTTCATTATAAAACTAACAATTGAAAGACTGAATTTTTATTCCATTTGTCCTCATGTCACAGCCTTAAAAATATTAACTTCAAATTCTTTTTTTTTTTTTTTTAACTGCTTTACGTCTCTTAACAGCGAGCTCTTTAGAGACGGGGAGAAATTTCTAATCGTGATGTATTTAATTCTGTCTTCCTCTATCACTATTTGAATGTAAACTTAAAAGAATCATGGGCAATCAAAATAATTGTAGAATGTTAGTAGTTGATTGTAGCTTTGTTTATAGATAATTTTCGGCTGTCAAACCCACCGCAACTCTATAAATGTTTGTAACATATTTATTCAAAAATTGTAATATGAATTTTTCGCGAAAAACCATAAAGAAATCTGATTCCTCCTTTTATTTCCGAAACCAATAATTTGAACATTTTTATGTGGTTTACAATAACACTGGCTGTTACCCGCGACTTCTTTATACAGAGTGTTACAAAAAGGTACGGCCAAACTTTCAGGAAACATTCCTCACACACAAACAAAGAAAATATGTTAGGCGGACATGTGTCCGGAAACGCTTACTTTCCATGTTAGAGCTCATTTTATTACTTCTCTTCAAATCACATTAAACATGGAATGGAAACACACAGCAACAGAACGTACCAGCGTGACTTCAAACACTTTGTTACAGGAAATGTTCAAAATGTCCTCCGTTAGCGAGGATACATGCATCCACCCTCCGTAGCATGGAATCCCTGATGCGCTGATGCAGCCCTGGAGAATGGCATATTATATCACAGCCGTTCACAATACGAGCACGAAGAGTCTCTACATTTGGTACCGGGGTTGCGTAGACAAGGGCTTTCAAATGCCCCCATAAATGGAAGTCAAGAGGGTTGAGGTCAGGAGAGCGTGGGGGCCATGGAATTGGTCCGCCTCTACCAATCTAAAAGAGCTCTAACATGGAAAGTAAGCGTTTCCGGACACATGTCCACATAACATATTTTCTTTGTTTGTGTGTGAGGAATGTTTCCTGAAAGTTTGGCCGTACCTTTTTGTAACACCCTGTATACGTGGACTTGGAATTTTAGTGCTGGAATTGGGTATAAAAAGTTGAAGGATAGTTTAAAAGTTTCAAAAATCGCTGAGTAGAGATAACATGACGGTGAATCGCAATCGTTCACTCTCAACATTCACAAACATGTCGACGATATGAAACTGATTGACCAATAGTCGGAATCGAGGTATCACATTAAAATCGTCTTCGCGTGTTATCGAGTGGTAGGCTGCAGTCAAATTGTAAGGATCATTACACGCTATAAGCTAGTCCTCGCGACCTCGCAGCCACCTCTCCACCACGTTGCCTACTGTCTTTTCAGCTACCCGGGCGTTTGATGTTTACCGACTGTGCGACGAACAGAGGCGCGCCATCCCAGCCAGAACAGGCGGCCCGTTAGAGGGCGTCAATTAATGACGTGAGGTGAAATAGGAGGCGGGGGGGGGGGTCAACGAAAATCTTGCAGAATTGCAGAGCTAAAAAAAAGAAGTCTGCAGATGACGCGAAAGTCGATTTTAGGGGGGGTATTTTGGTCCAAAAACTGACCTTCGGAAGGGGGGAAGGTGGAACTGCCCTTCGGAGCATAAGACCTAATAAAAAGGTCTCAAAAAGTTGGTAGGTCACTTGGTAAGGGGGGGGGGGTGTCTCCGTCAGAATCTCACGTCATTTTAGAGGGGGGGATCCTACCAAATTTTACGAAGTCTCACAGGAAAGGGGGGAAGGGTCCGAAATTCCGGAAAAACATTATGGACGCCCTCTTACCACCACCGCTGTTTACAGTTGGGAAGCCACCTTAAGAGAATTTTAATTCATGCACACGAACTCAACTCAAGGTAGGAAAATATTTGGTAGCGTTACACACTATGCACTATGCGCCAAAGGTTATGTGCATGCTCACTTTACGTTATGTGCTTTCGTATTTAACAATAGCAATCAGCTACGATGGTGCAAAATATTACATGTGTTCATGTTAAACAGTGATTTTTCGATACATCGTTTGGAGTTAGTTCGCACATTTTTTGTGCATAGATATATAATTGCAAATTTATTCTTCACATGAGTATAACTAAACTGTGCCAAAATTTTTAAAGTGCAGATCGCCTTAATGCTGACTGACAATCACGTGGTGACATCAGACCGTATTTTCTCATCCAGAGGAGTCACTATTATTTTTACTTTAGCTGTCCAGATCGATACACGTGCACTGGTTAGGCAATCTGCCTGCCTTTGACTTCAAAGAGACGACTCATCACGATAATAATCACAGTAACAATGACAAACTGGTCGAATATCATCGAATGTGTACTTCTCGGTCTGTAGAATTATCTGTCATAGCATAATTTTTGATGTTAGTGGTATCCCAAGTTCACTTAGCATGAACGTAGTTCGATCAACCCGAATATGAAAGAGGTGTGAAGTTAGTAATGTTCTTCAGATCCCCAGAGACCACGTGTTTCTTGTCCAGCAATGGTAGAAAATGTAGCTGTGTTAGAAATATATAATTTAAATTGTTATGCATTATTAAAAATCAAGAAAATATCTTCAACGGAAACGTTTTATATTAGTTTCTTTTCTATACCTACCTTTAGACTTTCTTTTTCTTGAATGAACCCTTGCCCTTGTCCGGGCCTAGGCGGTTACCAATGGTTATGTTTACCTCTCCGTGGAAACGTCTGGGAAAGATGAACAGCAGTAGTTTTCGTTTGCATTACCCAATGTGACAGTGTTACCTGGATGATTGTGATTGTGTCTGTGCACAGTGTAGATTATTACTTGTGTTGTGGCTGAGAGATGAAACAAGGGAGAAGATGAAACCTGGTGTCGGCCCATCCAGGCCCACTCGTCCGTAAGATGCCAAGGGAGCCACCTGGTTTAACGTCCCCATCCGACGGACGAATCTCCATTAACAGTGTCGAATAATGTGATGAAACCATGAACATTACATATACTTTGTAAGTTGGCAGCGTGATCTCAGATGTGCTTGTAATGTCTTTGGCGTTAGTCAGTCGACAAGCGCAGAGAGATACGTAAGGTACGGTGGAGTATAGTCGGCGGGAGCTAGCGTGTCGTGGTCGCTAGTGTATGCTCCGTGTATGAGCTGTAATAACCCGATATCGCGGTATAACCAATGTTCCGATGGACAGAATGTTATGTGAACAGTGCAGAAGTATTTTGTAGACTGTGTATGTTGTTCTAAGTGATATGGTTTGCTATAGACATTTTATGGTGAATTGTTACAGTACTGTACCACGTCAATTAATGAATAATTACGGGGCTTATAATCACTATTTCCAACCTTGCATTCTTTGGTAACTAAGATTAGTTTTAGTGCCTGGTGGCTTGCTTTTGGGATTATGTAGCTTCAGAAGATTAAAACTTAGTGAACTGTAAATGCTGACACATGTGTATGTGTTTCTCATTAGTTTCTTGCATGTGCCCTGTGACTGTTATTTAATCTATTATCCAAATAGCAAAGCTAACTAGACTGGCAACCAGACGACATTCGAATCATTTAATCAGAAGTTATAAGGAAAAGTACTGAACATTGTGTCAAGTAACATAGCTCCACAACTGCAACGTCTTACATTTAATTTAAAAGCCCCAACAAGCGTCGAAGCGGTTACAATACCCTTACTCCATACGCAATGTGGAGAAGTTTGGGCTCTAATATAAGTGTACCACCATCGGACACCATCACCGTACCGCAGCCAACGCAGGGGGCGTTCATTAATTACGTGAGGTGAAATAGGGGGGGAGGGGGTACGGTGAAAGCTCACCAAATCTCAAGTCATCTTAAATTCTTGATGGACATTAGAGCTAAAAAAGGGGTATAACGTCTACAAACGACGCGAATACCGATTTTACACGGGGGGGGGGGGGGGTAAAAATCTTTAAAAAACTACGAGGACAATCGGGGGGAAGGGGGGGGGGGGAGTTCCCGTCAAAATCTCAAGTCAATTTTTTTTTTTTTTTTTTTTTTTTTTTTTACATTTTCAAGTTACTTTTACAAATTACTAGATACAAGTTTCAAAGTTGCAAGATACGAGATTCAATGTTGCATGATACAGGCTTCTTAGATGCAAGGTACAAGATACGAGATACAAGCTACTTATAGAGTAGGGTAGGCTATCGCAGTAATCGTTAGGTGAATAATGATTACATCGGAAGATATTGTGAAAGATGTCTTCTCCCACGGTCCTCTTTCGGATTGACGCCGCTGCGTGTGTTTTCAAGGGATACTTCGATATCCGCCCATTACGAGGGACTGCAGAATGTTGCCGTATGAGCTGACGTAACGGGAAGAAGTGGTCGCCTCCTTAGGGGGGGTCCAGAATTACGGAAAAACACCACAAGTAATTAATAGACGCCCCCTAAGACAAAGGGGCGTTCCCAACTCTGTTGTAACTATATAACCATCAAAAATCAAGAGAGCTTCTTTAACGAGAATATTTCGTTCTCTTTTTTCTTTCCAATACTTACCTTCACGCTTCCGTTTAGTGATTATTATCATTTTGCAAGTTGTACTTTGTGGAAGATACTTAAATATCACATTGTTACGGTAGAACAATAATATTTCTGCATTTTTATGCATCTGAAATGTCCAAGAAATTTCTCAGTGTGCTATATTGATCATTAAGAACAAGGTACCGATAAAAAAATTAAAAAATAAAAAAAAAACACATGAAAATTCGGCATTACAACACAGTCATAAAACCAATAGTCCTCTATGCAAGTGAAACATTAACGCTCAACAGAAAACATGACCTTGAAGAAATTAAAAATGTAGAGAGAAATACAGGGTGGGGCATTTAATATGTTTTCTGGAAATATTTCGGAAAGAAAGCATTTTAACAAACAATAACCTATATAAAAAATAATCGTACAGTAGGGGGCTACAATTATGTGATATTGGTTTTTTCACAGGTGGCGCTGTTGTCGTTACAACAAGGTCAACTTAATTCTTTTAAATGGGAACCCCTATTTTTTTTTGAAGATTCCGATTCCTCATGAAAAAATAAAAATAGTTTGCTTAACTCACTTTTCTGTTAGCCTCACAGATGGCGCTGTAATCGCGAAAAATGAATATTCGCGGTTTTTGTGTATAATTTTAATTATTGTTTAAATAATTACATGTAATTTTCATTCGGTAAACATGGAAGGTAATTTTAAAGGATAATGACGAAATTGATTTTTTAAATGCTTTTTCTTTCTTATTTGCAGCCATGTCTACAGCAGGTGCTCAAAAAGGTCACCATTTACTTCCAGACATTTTCTGACACACTTCGAGCTGTTCAGGAATCATTTCTGCAAAGGGTCAGAAAATGTCTGGAAGTAAATGGTCACCTTTTTGAGCACCTGCTGTAGACATGGCTCCAAATAAGTAAGAAAAAGCATTTAAAAAATCAATTTCGTCATTATCCTTTAAAATTACCTTCCATGTTTACAGAATGAAAATTACATGTAATTATTTAAACAATAATTAAAATTATAGACAAAAAACGCAAATATTCATTTTTCGCGATTATAGCGCCATCTGTGAGGCTAACAGGAAAGTGAGTTAATCAAACTATTTTTATTTTTTCATGAGGAATCGGAATCTTCAAAAAAAATAGGGGTTCCCATTTAAAAGAATTAAGTTGACCTTGTTGTAACGACAACAGCGCCACCTGTGAAAAAAACCAATATCACATAATTGTAGCCCCCTACTGTACGATTATTTTTTATATAGGTTATTGTTTGTTAAAATGCTTTCTTTCCGAAATATTCCCAGAAAACATATTAAATGCCCCACCCTGTATAATTAGAAAAATTCTAGGAGCAAGACTCACTAAAAATGGTTACAGACTACAATCAATCAAAACAATAGAAAAGTTTTCAAACATCAAAATTGACATCAAGAAAAGTCGAATGAAATTCTTTGGTCACCTTAAGAGATTACCAGAAAGTCAATTGACAAAAAAGATAATAGATTATGTAAGTTCACTTAAAAAATCCAGCACCTTGGCTGAATGAAATTCGGAAGGATCTTAAAAGTGCAAGCATAGGAACAACAGACATCTTACAAAGAGACACCTTCAGACACAAAGTTGACAAATGGGAAGTTATAACTGAGGCAACCAAACAAAAACTATACAGACCAAAGTGGTAGGAAGAACGCAACACCACCTAGCCTTCTGGTAGCTACGCCACTGGATGAGAGGTTTCAATTGTACTGTATCTGTAGCCAGAGAAATTGGCGGGTGAGTGTGAGCGCACTGTTGCCGCACTTCGGAAGATTCTCGTGTAGCTAACACTAAAAATGGCAACGCTGAGCGTCCTCTTTTGCCCAGTACGAGCGTCAATGCACAAACTACTACTGCAAACTAACAGGTGAATTTCACTGTTTATTAAGTGCGAGATTTGGTAACAGCGCATTTGAAACCGCCCGCCAATACGTCTGGCCACAGCTATTGAAATGCTTCAAGTGTTTTATGAATATCGAACGTAATTATTTTTTGACTCATTACTTCACTCCCTGTTATCGATCTGTCACACTGTTTTGGAAGCTTGAACAACGTTGTTATAAGGTCGTGCACGAGCAGATGCGAAGAGCGACGACAACAGCAGTGCAGCCAGGTGTGAATAATTGGATAGCCCTCATAAGTCAAAAAAACTTTTGCAGTCGGAAGTGGCCTGTATCGTGTGCCTGTTGAGTTAGGGAGGAGGGTGGGGCTTCCAGGTGGGGCTACACGTGCGTGGGTGCGGGCACGGTGCCGATTGTTGCGTGGAACACCGTAACAAGCGATGTTTCCGCTACGCTACGATAAGCATCACTTCGTTCACACCGTAGGGTCTACAGCTGCGCAAGATTGATTTCCCAAATGTATCACACAGTCTGGCGTTCCGACAAAGACTGTAATCACTCACGACCGAAATGAAGAACGATCATTAGTTGGCAACGATTTGTCTGTATCGGAAGCGCCTAAACCAGTTCGGCTTACGCAGTAATGATCCCCCTCCAAAATGTTATCTACTTTCTTGTGCAACATTATAAAAGGAATATCATACCGAAATTCATGCAAAGAAGTCATGGCACTTGTTATTATTGTGTCACTACTTCCACATACAAAAAAAAAGTTTATAGTTTTTTGTGTTTTGTGTTTGTGTGTTTGTTGTTTTTTTACTTATGGCTTTACGCCTCGTCGACGTCGAGGTCTTTAGAGGCAGAATGGGACTGGGACAAGGAACGGGAAGGAATTCAACCACTGTCTTTTGGAGGAAGCATCCCGGCACTCGCCTGGAGTGATTAGGGGAAACCTTGGAAACACTCATTTCAGATTTACAGAAAACTCACCACCACAGGCATGATAATACGAACTGAATCAAACCATCCACAAACCCATAAAGAAGCTGCAATAAGACACATGCTCCATATACTAAACAAAATCCCATTTAATAAAGAAAACTACACTCTAGAACTTAACACAATCATCTATATAGCCAACAAAAATGGACACAAGGAACACAGGGTACACCAACTAAACAACAAAATTATAAGACAAATAAAGAAAACTTCTCACAATACAACCCCATCATCACACCACAATAGATAACTCCAGATAATACACCACAAAATAGAAAGAAATGGCATGTGATGACATACATCAACAAAGACACATACAAAATTGCAAATATATTAAAAAAAACAGGGACTAAAAATAGCATTCAGAACAGATAACACAATACATAAAAACATTAAAAATAACACACAATCCAATAAATAACACAATTCAGGAATATATGTACAGGCTAACATGCAATGAATGCGAAGCACAGTACATAGGGCAAACATGCAGAAAATTCGAAACCAGGTACAAGGAACATATTAGAGCTCTAAAATATAACAACCATTCAACATTTGCAGAACACTTACAGGAACACAACCACCACCCAACAAATATTGACTCAGATATGCAAATACTCACCATAAACAACAACAAACCACAAATACTAACATTCCAAGAGAACTACCACATACAAAAATCACAAACAGAAGGAAAACGAATAATAAATGAATACACAAACCTCACACACCCAACACTATACAAAACACTGAAGCGCTAAAATAAAATAGAAACATCGACACAGAAAAAAACAGTAAAGAAGGACATACAAAACCACAACTACTGTAATCATTTATATTTGAAAAAAAAACGCCAAACAATGAAAGACTGAAAAAACCAAACAGCACCGCATAACTACACAAAACTCGATGCTTAGTAAACAAAACAGAAAGGCCATTTGCAAGTAATAACAAACGCATAGTGCAGTGCAATAAAGTGTAGTGTTGTGAATCTGAAAAATGAAGACACTTCCCACCAAAAATGCAAAAGCACTGATGCTGAGAATGGAGCTAAAAGAAATACGATAGACCACAAAATGTAAGTAGATTATAAGTTAGATAATAATTCATTCCACTGCACCAACCACAACATAACCTGCTTACAACTTTTGTTCATAATAAACAGAAAAAAACCCGCTGAATATGCTTCTGCAAAAGAAGTGAAACGCGTACGGGAGACCAATAAATACAAAAAATTCAATTGATTAGGCGTAATTTATTTATTAATAATATTTTCATTTTCTCCATCAATGTAAATATAGGTTTATTTGAAAATATATATCTCAAACTTCTTGAGTTTTTTCTAGAATATTTAGTTTTCCTAAATAATAAATAGCTTTCGATGTTGTGTTAATATGTTGAATACATTTTATTTTTCTGATTGCGTAGTATTAAAGGTTTTAAACTCGGTCTCTAGAATTAATGTTTTGAAAAAGCAAAACAAATTGTTTCAGTCTTTTTTGCATGAAACCAAAATAAACATTAAAACAAAAATCTAAGAAAGTGTGTGTGTGTTTTTGTTTGTTTGAGGGGACTATGAATAGAGGATCGTAATTATTTTAATTTCAAAAATATGTCATCAGGAAGCGCGAAGTTACGTGACACTATTCATTCTTTCATCTTCGCTCGAGAAGCAATGCTCTTTCCAGCTGCAATCTTGTAGTGGTGGAATGGTCTCATCGGCCAGTTTTCTACTGTTCTGTGACTAGATAAATCGTCTGGTTGAAGACTTCCTCTGATTTGATGTACAAAAAAGGTTATGAAGAAAAGTACACTTCGTAACGTTTGGGAATGGTTTGATACCAGACAGGTAGATCAAACGGTGCAGCTAGACGCTATATGTGTACCCAATACATTAGTCGAAAACCAGCCGACGACAGACTGCAGACATCAGCCACTCCGCACTCTAGTACACAGCCTATCCGCACTGGAGGACTGTCGCTTTATTCTCAATGCTGCCAACTAGAGTGCAGATTAGTCTTGGACGCGATACATCTGATCGATACGCAGAGCCTATCCATATTGTAGCTGTCCAGATGTCACGGAACCAACCGATCTGATTAACATTACCGGCCGCTCCTTGTACACACACACACATACAGGTACGCCGCTTGTCGACTTGCCAAGTTTCTCTTTATAACTCAAGCCCACTTATCGCGACCAACACATCTCACGACTAGGGAATGCTAGTTTCGCCACACTATTTTTTTAATTTTTTTTTAATTCGACAATGGTATAATTTCTGAGGCCAGGGAAATCTTATCTTCGCCTCTAGTGTCGTTCCGCTGGTTGTTTATAAAGAAGGTTGTTGGGAACAATAGTGACCGACGGAACTAGTATAGCCGAGTCTCCAGACCGTGAGGCATAAATACGCTAGCGAGGTGCTAGGTTGTGCCGGAGCGCATAAACCGTGAGCAGAAAATAGCGCAGCTCTCAGCAAATGCACGTACCGCGACTCACCAGGTCTCCCAAACTTTAGCCCTTTCTCTGACATTACTCCAAGTTAGTCTATAGACCATATAATTTTTAAAAAATACTATGAAAAATATAATAACCATAACGGTTGGTATGTAAACAATGGAGTAAAGTTTATAATACAAATCCGAAAAGTGGAAAGTCTTCTACTGGAAACTCTTTTAAAGATATGAAGATCGACAGCCGTGATTCTCACCGTTAGTGTATCATCGTAATTGCTTTGGGACGGTTCTGCATCGAAAAATATTTGTATATAAATAAACCTTTCACAGGAAACTAGCCGAGAGAGTTCGTTGGTGAAACGCGACATTTGGTCGATCCCTATTGTCACGTGACTTGACGATGGCGACAGATGCCATGATCGCCGAAAAGTCGTGCTTTATCAGCGGACTCACTTGGCTAATTCCTTGAGAAACTTTTATTTAAATAAAAAGCCGAGAAAGTCTTAATTCGTATGGTTGTTTATGTTTTCGCATCCATGCTTCTCCCCCTTTTAACTTTCGATATTTAGGATAATAAATTAAACATTGCTGTGAAATGACTGGGAACGGCCATAAACACAGAGAATATTGTCATTGTCGTCTGTCCCAACTATTCTAATGTTTACAGATATGTTTGAAATGTCAAGCACTATATTTAAAACATGGGTAGGTCCAGAAAGCACTGTTGAAATTTAACCCAAAGTGATTGAGTATCCTGAATATAATGTATCCAACTGAGGTTATTGGAGCATAAATCGGAGACGGCTTTCGTAGAATTGCTTCAGGTCAAGTCAAGAATTTCAATAAAAGAACAATGATTTTGGGGTTTATTGGTAATATGTTGCGGAACTAAAGAACACACACAAAAAAGCATTTAGGATTTTTATATGTAGTGTGAAAATGAAGACGACCTGAGCAGTATGTTAAATTGCAGATCAGCGATTCGAGCTCCGTTTCAATGGCAATTTTCATATCCTTTCCAACTGATCCTCAGCTATATTGAAATATGCTGTGTACATCTGAAAAAAAAAATCCATTTTATGGGTACCATATTCGGCTGTAAGACTTGGAGCAAAAGAATTCACCGTCATTCCTCTGATATGCCGCCTTAGTACAACTTCTGAGTGAAAATCCAGTCAATTTTGTTTGCGGATCAAGCTGTTTATCAATAACTGATTAAAAAACAACTCACTTTAAAAAAAAAAAAAAAGATGTTATGCTGTAAATAAAGAGCAGATGCAAGTCTTTATTACTTCTGTGAGTGATGATATACGGAAGGCTATCAAGTTGTCTCTTTAGAATACGATTACCTTTATCTTTACCTGCCAAGCAATACCTGTCACAGACATTAACCAAACACTGCATTGTCAACAAGAAATGTAGGAGCGCAATGCAAAGTCTTTACTGAATAACTTTCCTTTTCCTTTGCACCTTGTTTATGGTTATACAGTCATTAGAGGCGGTAAAGAACTTGGAACAAGGAACGGTAAGGAATTCGGCTATGTTTCCTATTTCTTTTCAATGGAATTCAGCATCTGGCGGAACCTACAAGTTGTTAAATTAGTCATATTACTCGAATAGTAGTACATGATACCGTTCAGTAGGTTTCTTACATGCACTTGATGCTATATTACTTTTCTGTTTCGATATATAAGGATTAACCGTGAATGTTTTACGTATTTGATACTCCCCGTTAGCATAATTTCAGACAGTGAAGTAAAAAAGAAGCAGCTTGCTATTAAACTTGAGTTATGTCCATTTTTGTGTTAGAATTAAATACAATTGTTTAGGTATTTTAAGTTTCCGTTCCGGCAAGTTTCAACCATGATAACCAAATACAGTTGTAACACTATCTGGTGCACAGTTCCATATGTTGTCGATTCATTTCCAGTTACAAGCATTAGTGTCTTTTATTTTGTTTTATGAATATGACAGTATTTATATAATGTATTTACTCTTAATATTGTACGGCTAGTTAAAAAAATATATAACCAATCATACAGAATGGTGAAAGTTCTATAACCTATACAGTTATCTGCATGGGTCAGCTAAATTGATGGTGTGTAGGCCCCTTTATGTCTCTCGATACCGTATAATTGTTTGTAACACTTTCGGCCTTGAGTGCAGGGAATCATTTATGTTCGTAGTCAGACGGTGGAGTTGGTTTGTTGTTTGTGATTTCGTCGCCAGAATTAGGTGCAAGGCAGTCGTTCTGGGAGGTCGTTCACGCACTATGAGCGGTTGCCGGCTCTTCTCTACACCTGGGCATTTGGCACCGAGCCACCCTCTTTCTGTAGAAACAGTTTATAAACACTTGCTCTTCGTTTCAAAGGCTGCGTGATTCATGGCGACTTTCTTTCCAAACAAATTCTCAGCGCGCAGTTATTTAAATATGAGCACCAAAGCGGTATTTGAAACAGTAAAATGTTTTATGTGAAAATTTTCATACCTTTAAAGAGGTCTATGAAGTTTATCATAATGTCATTGTAAATTACTTCACTATACTCCCCAATTATTTCAAGGTATTATTTATCATAACACAATGAGGAGTATGTAGGTGTTTGGGTTGGCTGCCGGCAGAATACAGGGTGTGTTTCGAAACAGATGGTATATGTTTCCGTGGATGATGTAATACGCTAAAGCAATAAAATTTCAGTGTTTTATTCAATAGACCATTGGTTCACAATTTGTCATACGCGTGTGGTTTCTTCAAGGATTACGCGCGGTAATTCTTGGTTAAGCTAATCACTAACACAATTAAAAAGACGATTACGAAAATAGCACTATCGCCTAAATATATTTTAAGACAATCAAACTGTGTGTGTGTGTGTGTGAATTATATTGTTGTAATAAATCTCAAAAAACTGGTTCCATTTTTTGTTTATTTTTTCAGCTACTAGAGTTTGAACTGTTTCTTGAAGTAATACTAGGGAAAAACTAGTTGGGAATCATTGTGGTAGACGAACATTAGCAGTGTAGGTCAGTCTTTAGGCCAACACAAAAAGTAGGTTATTTAGTACCGTGTTACATTGAACAGCGTTAAAATAATAATAATAATAATAATAAAAAAAAATAGAACAATCGCTGCGAAGAGACACCGTCATTATAGACACAGTACCAACATCCTACCACATATAACTAAATTGTGTATTTTAAACATTGGAAGCTTGTGCATGTTATGAATTTCAAGTAATATCGAGACTATTGATTATTACATATTCTTGATAAAATATACAAAATTACAAATCGAGCAAATCCCTGTCCGGCAACTGGTTTTCCATGATTTTCCGAAATCACTCCAGGTGATGGTTTCTTCGAAATGCCATGGATGGAATCCTTTTATTTCTCCCCTCCCACTGGTACTCTCCCAGATAAAGTTACCAGCATTTGAGAAATCATAAATGGTGAACCGTATTCAGTGTTTACCAAAGAACTACATATGGTTGCCGTTAAGTAGTTCATATGGAACAAACAATTCAACTGTGATAAAATATCTTATCCTAATGTGTGAGGGGAGACTTTCCCGGCGTATTGATGAAATAAAATCCTCTCAGGTGTCCTGCTGGATGGTGTTGTAGAAACACGACGTTTCAACTGTTGGCTCTGCTGTCTTCATCAGGTATCTTGTCACCGCCTCGACTGGCTTAGCCGCCGTGGCACCGTCACTGCCTTAGTTAACAGGCAGGTGGATGGCAGAGTTTTAGTCCGAAGACATTTACTCCATCGGAATTATGAGGTTGCAATTCATTACAGTTGTTGCGTCTGCTTTATGGTGTCAATTACTTAGTAGGCTAAGTGGTCTTCTGTGTATATCGACGCTAGTATCATAGCGGCCGATTGTGTTTACCACTGGGTTGTTGCATTGCCTTGTGCTTTTATAGAATGTTTCCGCCGATTGTCGGAATCTGTCCCTCACTTTTGGTTTTCCGGCTGCCTCGTGGAGTGCCTCCGTGGGGAACCGGTGCGGAAGATGAAGGGCTCTCTTCAGTGCCCTATTTTGAATTATTTGAAGCTTCCCTATTTGACGGTCTGTAGCGTATGCCCACACTGGACATGCATATTCCATGATGGGACGTACGAGAGAGGTATATAGTTTGACTCCTGTAACTGGAGCAAGTTTGCTATCTCTATTCAGTATTGGATATAGGTTCTGCAATCTGATGCTTGTTTTCCGTCTGATGTCGTTAATGTGGCTGATCCAATTTAGTCTTTTATCGAGGGTCACCCCTAGATAGCGTACTGTGGGGGGGCATGGAATATCACTACCGTACAGGTGAAGTGTTGGGTCCGGACGTGTTGGTCGACGAGCGCCGAGTCTCTTGGTGATTATGATGGCTTGTGTCTTGGTTGGATTTATGTCTATTCGCCATCTCCTTGTCCACGCCTCAGTAACCTGCAAGACTTCCTGTAGCGCCTACAGGAAGTCTTGCAGGTTACTGCAGTAGAGTGCGCTAGATGCCAGGTACGCGGTGTCATTGGCGTAGGTTGCAGTAAGTACACCGTTAGAAGTCGGAACATCTGCAGTGTACAGGGAGTATAGCACTGGTCCTAGCACGGAGCCCTGGGGGACACCTGCTTCAATGCTTCTGTTAAAGGAGTGTGCCGACTGGCTTAGCCACCCATCGAACCTCCTTTATACCTTCAGCTGGAAGGCCCGCTCGCTCTGATTGGTCGGGAGCGCTGGCTACAACACCATCCTGCTGGACATCCGAGAGGATTTTATTTTATCTTATCCTAACTCAGGTTATTACCACATTCAATAAAAATATCCACTGCGTCCAACCTGGACACTGGACGTGAATTCTATAATTCTGAAACCTTCGGCGTGTCCCTCGATGCCCGAGCTGTTAGTTCCACTGACAACTACCATAGCGCCATTTTGCTAACCAAGAAATTTCTAATTATAAACTCCATTAGCCGGCCTCGGTAGCGTAGGGGCTAGAGTGCTAGCTCCACGTACCGATGGTCGCCGGTTCGAATCCGGCCGAGTGCATGGGTGTTTAGGTTAAGTTTGTGTAGTATGTGTCCTGTGTTGTCCTACAAATTGAGCGTTCACATAAAAAAGTTGGAAAGCTTCATTAACATTGAATATATGCAGTATCAAAATACACTGAGTGCTGGCTGAATGGCTACAGGCCGATTGCCAAAATAAAAAATGAAAAGAAAAAAAAACTCCATTGAATTTGTGCTTATACTGTTAAAAGGGAATGTAAATTTCAAATAAATAATTGAATTTGATTTTATATGCACTTACATTTTTAAAAGGAGGTATATCTGCCTTACTATCTAAAAGGCACTTGTCTGCTGTGGAAGTACCTGAAAAGAAATAATATTGACAGCAATAAGAAAAATTATTATGCGAGGCATATATTAAATATATATATATATATAGTGCCACGTTAGTTTAAATTTACAGTTACGTTTTGTTTATTTACGACAGCTATATGTAGAAATTCATGTAAGGAGAAGAACATGTTTTTGTTGAATTATCTGTAGCAGTTACTTGAACCACGTAACAACATTACATAATTTTTATTTTATTTTTGTTTTTTCTTTGACAGAAGATAAGAAAAAGAAAAGTTTATTAAGAATTCGGAGAAAGTTTACACGAAACATAGGTGATCGCGAAATATATCAATCAAATAAATAATGTTTATTTGTTTTAGAAATTATGCTTTACTGGGAAACGTTTTCATAACAATATAAATTTCGGTCACTTAAAGTCAAATACAGTTATTTAAAAACATCCTAGCCAAATACGAGTAACCCGAGAATCTAATCAGAGAAAGTTTAATCATACCATGAAAAATATCAGTAAAAAAGATCGTTCTTTCCTTAGAAGCTTTTCCATAATCAATTACTACTATCAACATTGGTGATACCCGTCATTTTTGACGGCCGTTTATACTAGTTACCTAATGTTATGGAAAGTGAAGAAAAGTATTTGAAATAGACACAATCGTTCTACTCCAAAAGTTACCAAATTTCAAATATGTATAACTGTGTGAATGTATATTACTCCATAAACAAATCCAGCCCTTATTTCCGTTCCAATTCCCAGAAGGGCGAAGTATGCTTCAGAAAAGGCGCTCTATTACTTCTTTTTATTTTTTTAAAAAAATGAGAAGGTCGGTGCAGATATATGTTTGCAGACATGACACTGAGTTGTGTGACGTATCTTCCCACGACCTTTTCTCTCCAGTGATTATGCTCTTCGTGTCAGCTAATATTTTTATTCTTTTTTTCTTTGCTACTTAATCCGACATTATAATATAGTACATTCTTTCCAAAATGTCCACAAAACCAACATTAATTTTCTATTTTTTGTTTGTTTTTTGTTTTTTTTTTTTTTGTTTTTTTGTTTTTTGTTTTTTGTTTGTTTGTTTTGTTTTTCTTAAGACTTTATGACTCCTTGACATTGAAATCATTGGAGCCGGTAAAGGACGGAAAATGGTGGTTGAGGGATGTGAGGGGTGGGGGGAGGGGGGGGCAGGAATAGCAAGAAACTGTACCACGGCCTTTGGAGAAACGATTCAACAAAAATGATTTCTGAAAAACATGGAAAACCTGGGTGGCCGGACGTAGATTCCAACCCGTATCAAAACCGTATCCTTCCCACGACTAAGCGTTACCGCTCACCCCTCCTACAAATTACTTTACACCGAAACTGTACTAGTTGCAAAAACAACTTAGGCCAAGGTACTTAGCTGTTAAAGGATTCATATAAAATTAATTTTCCTGGAATAGTGTTTTAATTAACATAATAGCTTTGACCCAGGTATTCAGACTATCCTGGAATAAGATTTCGTGGAAGTTCTTACATTATTTACATGAGAATTACACGTGCAAACCGAGTAATGAAAATAAGGGCCAAGATTAGCTTTTTGGGCTGGGATAAGATGTAAGTAGGAAAATAAATAAATTTGTATCGAAACTAAATAATGAAGTCAATTGACCATATTTTGGGTCTGGGACATCGGATGACATATCCGTTCACAGTGACGATTTAAGTTCAACAAGTAACACAAAATTGTTACACAGCAGAATTTGTTCCCAAGAGACCATAGATATGAGGTGGACGTTGGGGAGGGGGGAGGGGAGACTGTGTTTACGGCGCTAGATACTTGGACATGTAGGCAATGTAACCAGAATAATAAGATTTCAGTATCTTGCTTTGTTTAGGTAAAGAACTTTTTTCGTAAAAACATTCTGGAACTGAGTCCACATACTTACTCACGAGAATAAATACGAGGTGTTACCGTAATGGAGGTAGTGAAAATCCTTCGCATACCTGTGTGCTATTTAGATGTATCGGATTGCGACGGATGTGGTGTAACATTTGTGCTTTGCCAACGAGGAAGCGTAGTGAGCCACCGAATACGCATTACTCGATCCTAAACTTGAGCTCGCTTGTTGACGTTGGAACTCTTTGGACGTCTATACTTAGACGACGGCCCTATTGTGAGGCCCGACCTGCCTCACTTCGGGTGGCGCCAACCAGAAACACGTGCGCAAACACTTGACCGGTCGTTACCATCATGCTGGTCTTAAGGCGCGTTCCCAAGACGCCTCTCATCTTTGCCGCATATACTGGCAGGTACGGCGCGCCTCGACCCACCGTCAGGCGGTAAAAGATGAAAGGCGCGTACTGCCTACCACGCGCCGTGGGAATGGGCCTTTACACGCTGCTGTGTGAATTAAGCGACTAATACACTTCCAAAATATTATGAGGTGAAATTTCTTTGGGAGCCGTAAGGAGAAACTTGTGGCCTTAACATCATTTCGACGCGAGAATTGACTATTTCCCGGCGTACAGATGACAGAAATTCTTCTCGGGTGTTCTGCCGAATCAGTTCTTCCACGTGCGACGTTTTGACAACAGTCTTGTTGCCTTCATCAAGCGAAAAGGTCGAAGTTGACACTGCGACAGCCAGACACCAATTGTGCATGCCTCGCATTTTCAGATCATATAAATACACCAAGGCTGGCGGACGTGTCTTGCTGTCACAGTGTTAACTTCGACCTTTTCGCCTGATGAAGACAACAGAGGCTGTTGTGGAACATGGAAGAACTTATCCGGCAGAACACCTGAGAAAAATTTCTGTCATCAATATTGACAGTAATAGTGATTGTGTATAGGCCAATGATGGGTTTCTGTTTATTCCACGTAATTTCCCAAGAACACCCAAAATAATTGGTGAAATTCTTTTTTAAATAGCAAAGAAGCAATTCCATCTCACATTAGAAATTTCCATGAGAATCAAGGGAAGACGCTGAATAAAGCAGAAAACCTATCTGAAAATGGCTATCAACTAGAAAATTACCAAGACCAGTGCTATAGCCAAACACGGTCAGGTGTTTACACTTGGTACTGATAACAGTCAAGAGATATATCCGAAGCGTTAAGGTCATATTGAAAGGAACCCAGCCAACCTTCTGTTCTTTAAAAAAAAAAAAAAAAAAAAAAAAAAAATCAGAATTTCTAGCTATGATATATTCAGCCATTGTCACGGCTGTACCTTCAGTATGTAGGTTGAAGCGTGCCCCGGTTATTATCCACATTGTTTGATCGTCCACCATCTGGGTGTGAGAGCTTTAAGCCACACGCTAGAGCAGTATACAGCTGAAAATTTAAATTTGGCAGCATCGGACGTTACGTTATGAAGGAATTCGGCCATGGCCTTTTTGAAGGAAGCATCCCAGCATTCGCTGGAAAAACCATGGAAAACCCAAATCTGGATGCCCGGACGGGGATTCGAACCTGCGTCCTCCCAAATGCGAGGCCAGAACGTTACCGTTCATCCACCACACTCGGTTAAAGAAAGTTCTTCCATAGTTACAGTAAAATTGCTGTTGAGTTTTATAAATGCCATGCAGCACCAAATGCTAAATAAATAAACTACAGTTTAACAATAACGAGAACTACGTTGAGTTGAGGGCGTTTTCTCAATTAAAAATCAATATTTTCCTCAGATGGTTAAGATACCATAAAAATCCCTTGTTAGTCCATGGCTCGAAACTAGTAACCTTTATTTTGAAGGCGAATTTCTGATGAAACACCACATTTCTATCTAGTCCACTGTTCCTTTCCGATATATACATTAGGGTATCTTTTTCTCCAGATGTTTTTTATTCCTTTGGATGAGTTACTTTGCAAGCTGTAATGTAAATAATCTCAATATTATCCTCACCTAGATTCGTACATTCTAAAAGTAATCACATTCCAAAATATTTCACATAAATACAGCTTTTCATGGTTATGTAATTCTCATAAACAGCTAGGGGCAGATGTTCGTGTCGGCAGCTAAAACATTAAAGACGATATACCTAAGCTACATGTAAGAACAGAGTCTTTCTCGACATTGAGAATTAAAATATTGCTGTCAGGTAATGGAGTAAACATACCGAGCGTGGTGGGTGAGTGGTTAACGCTCTGGCCTCGCATTCGGGATGACGGCAGTTCGAATACCCGTCCGGACATCCAGATTTGGGTTTTCCATGGTTTCCCCAAATAACTCCAGGCGAATGCCGAAATGTTTCCTGTATAAGGCCATGGCCGAATTCCTTCCTATTCCTTGTCCCCAGTCCAATCCCGCCTCTAATGACCTCGATGTCGACGAGGCGTAAAGCCATAAGTTAAAAAAAGGAGTAAATATTGTGTTTAAATACAATATTCTTTCAGCACCATGTTCAATGGGCTAGTTAGCCGACGGAATTTTATTTATTAACAAACTATGTTGACAGACCAAGTTCGATAGCAAGTCCGCCACCCAGATTTCCAGTTCTATCTACGTATTTAGGAGAACGCGGGTTCGAATTCCAGCGCAATCACCCAGATTTCGGTTTTCTATGGTTTCCCGAAATCACTCTAGGAGAATGTCGGGTGACTCCTGGAAAAATACCATGGCCGAATTCGTTCCTATTGATCCTCATTCCTTTCCCCTTCTCTAATGAATTCGACGTCGACGGGCATATAACAATAAGGAAAAAAAATCCAGATTTTCGTTTCTAAAAATATCCAGATGCCCGTTTCTCATCGTTTAACGAATTCACTCGATACGGATTTCGACATGTTTCTTTCACAATGGACATCCCAGCTGTTGGCTTTCAATCCTCTACTGGCTTTAATTACACTGTCATCGATGATCCGTAAAGAGCTGTCAAAGACATGAAAAAAGGAAAATTTGTTCATACAGGCAAGACAATGTCTTCGTCTTCATGCAAACATTGTCATTCCAGCGGTGGGCAATCACAGAGTTCGGTCAGATGTTCGTATAAAAGAAGCTAAAACTGCAAACTTGATGGTGAGGCCTTAACTTGTGCAGGATATTTGCATTAAGGCAGCACCGTAGTATTCTTGCTTAACTACTTGTTATCTGTGTTCCTAAAAATGTACTATGAATGATCAGAAACTGAGATTAGAAAGCCGATGTTCCTGGAGTGTCGTCCGCTATTGAGAAATTACTACCATGCCATAATTCTAAGACATGCGGTTGTCACTGCTGCAGAGCCTCAGCTACCTGCCACATACAGCGCTAGTTATAGGCAAACACAAATGGCGAC
Organism: Vandiemenella viatica; assembly: GCA_031002005.1. Taxonomy (NCBI): domain Eukaryota; kingdom Metazoa; phylum Arthropoda; class Insecta; order Orthoptera; family Morabidae; genus Vandiemenella; species Vandiemenella viatica. Next base: position 82,923,643 of record JARYHS010009186.1, read on the forward strand.
TCTTTTGCAAAATCCGCTCAGTTTTTCGATTTCTGTGTGTGAACCATGTAACGGCGGCTGAAATTCAGCGGCAGCTGGTAGAGATTTACGGAGAGACTATAATGTGTCATCAGCGTGTCGCAGAATGGTGTCGAAAGTTTGCAGCCAGTGGAGAAAACGTCACCGACGAAGATCGTCGACCACCCTCCCTATAACCCTTACCTCGCTCCAAGCGACTTTTACCTTTCTCCTCACTTGAAGGAGCACTTAGGATGCCTGCGATTCGATTACGACGAGGAGGTGAAACACTTCGCTACAACGTGAATGAACACACAAGAACAAGATTTTTACCAGGAAGGAATATTCAGACTCATAACACGAAGCGACAAGTTCCTAAGCCGATATGGAGACTATGTAGACAAATGAACTAATGTATGTACTATCAGGTGGCTGTAATGGTTGTAGGAAATATAATTTACACGTTTCACTGCAGGTTTATTAACCTCAGATTTTGATCATCTTTCATATCTCAATAGTCATATTACAACATGCACTGTTGTCGATCCAGCCAAAGAAGGCTCTACGAAGTAACAGCAAACTGTGAGAACAATCAAAATACTGGTATGATTTGTGTTTAGTACCTGTGGCAGGTGTTTCTGCTAGACGACCATTCCGGGCGCCGAGGAGGCGACGACCTAGGCTAACAAGCAGCGCCCGGCGGCACCGTTAAATGAGAGTGCTCCGCAAACACAGCGCCCAGCCTGCCCAACTTGGACCAACACTGACCTCCAGAGACGGGCCACCACTAAAATAGTCATTCCGCTGCTAGTTACCCCGGCCCCACAGCATATTGACATTTACTCTACCCCTGCAAAACAGAATATCTTATGTGCTCTCTTTGTAGTTTACCCCAAACAGTGCTACTAAAATAAACTGATTTGGCATAGCCTACAAGTTCCAATTTTTTAATTAGATTCCGTCTCCTAAAAACGAAGTATGTACATATTAAGATTCAGTACTTTCTGAAAGAAAAGTACAACTCTTCATGGAACAGCTCATTTGTGCGTCCGGGCTTTCGTCTGACATTCTCTCGTAATTTCTGAATCCATTAACTTAGAAATTTTTATTTGCACATTCATTTGCTTCTTACTACCACGATTATACGATAGAATTTTGAAAAAATGAAGGGAGGGGGGGGATTTTGTTGGGGGCTAAAGAAAAGAGTTTCATTAGATTATCTCCATTGGTATCAAATGAAAGCTGACCATCAGCTGACTCAAAATATTTGTATTTTCTTTTTTATTCCACGATCTATGGAAAATTTTGCCGAAAACTGATAAAAATACCATTTATCTATCTTTATTTGTGAAATTAATGACGAAAAAATTATTTTAAAATTTATTTTTCTCCTCCTACAGTTTAGACGAATATTTTACTGATCTCTCTGGAGTTTATTGATAAGTGATATTGACAGTTTGATGCTTCAGCAGATAAATTTTTTCAGTCATAAATCAGTTGGATAATTTTATCAGTCCGATAATAGATATGTCTTGAATTAAATTTTTCAGAAATTTTCAGTTTTGTTTTAATAGCCACATGAATTTTTTAAATGATTTTTTGCTTATTTGATTTATACATACAATATGAAAGACAATTTTGAAAGAAAGTATTATGAACTATGTTTAAAAATGGCCAATTTTTTACTTAATTTATTTATAAAACTCTGTTAGAAACACTCAAACTTGACAATGCAGGTTATTAATGAATTACAGTGGTTTTGTTAATCTTTTATTACATGTTAACTATGACTATTTCATTTTATTCAGTTTTTTTTATTTGTTTAATACAGTCCAGAGGGTAGATACTTCATAGCACCTTTGTGCTGATCTTGTTTCATGTGTTTCATACATGCACTGAATTTTTATACACATATCCTCATTCATATTTTCGAAAATAGTAGTTTAGTTCGAAAATAAAATTCCATAGAATGTTTCTATGTACTCTAATGACTTGCCGACACCTTTATGTGCGTCCTCATTAGCAGTTCTAATAGGAGGACTATTTTACTTTCGGAATTTTAAACCTAGAAAGACGCCATCATTTTTTTAATTGGATGAAATTAATGTGTGTTTCAAATCTGCTTTCTAGCCTCTAATGCATTAGTTTTCGACTGCTTTTTGCAAAGTCACGCAGTTTATCATTTTTATTCATCTATGGCTAGTTGATGCTTCGATCGTCAAAGAAGGGAGGGCACTCTGGACGAATCTCTATTAAGTCTCCCGACGTTCGTGGAGACGTTGAAAAGCAGCAGGTGTCTATCCTGGAGAAATTCAGTCACCAGCACCTCATCAGCACATTAGTGGGCACCATGTGAAGGACAGGTTGACAACTGCTAGAAGAGGCTAACCCCTTACACACCAAATCCAATACAGCGCTCCTTAAAGAACTCAAATACGCTGTCGGGTTCGAAATATGTCAACTGTCCGGTCCCCCAGTGTATTCTCACAATAACTCGAGGGAGAAAGCGAGTAGCTTCTGGCATTTGTTTGAATATTTACTTACTTCTCAAGTTTCTCAACAAAGCTTCTTTCTTCCAAAGCATTTACCGAAAGAGAACTCGTTGTTCTACCTACCTGTCGGTGCGTTCAGGCATATTTCCGAGAAACGGGAAAAGACAGTTGTGTTAACAGCGGAGACAATTTTTATTTCTTACATGGTGCTTAGACTTGCACATACTTATCTACGGTGACCGACTATAAGCGCTCAGGTGACATAAGCGCTCAAAGGTCGCCTTCCTGGAAGGACAGTCTATAATCCCCTACCTTCTTGGAAAGACGGTGTCGCCAGAAGAAACGCAAAGTGAAGCCCTGATGACCTCTTAAGCTACGTGAGCACTTGGGATTTATTGGCGGACGATTAAAGACCAATTTTTGAAGCAACACGAGTATGGAAAACTGATTTTAGAGATTGAAAAAATGCCAATCTGCCACGTAAATACGGAATAAATTGTATTTCTTTACTATTTTTAGTTCCGAGTATTCAAAAATATCGACCCATCACCGTTTATCAGTTAACATTCGAAATGGAACATACTAATGTGTTGTTATATAACTAACAGCTAATCAGTAGCTGGTAATTTTTATTTATTAATGGTTATATGTACTGTACCACTTTCCCGAAACTCTTTTCACTTGCAAAATAAATAATCTATGTTAACTTTTATATTGAACAACATTATACATTTATAACAAAACAATTTGCTAAAATAAATGAAATTTTCGTTTAAGTAACTTTTGACCAGTAAGAAGATATGCCATGTATAGTTATTTTTAAGTCTGTTTTTTGAACCTAACTACACAGAGACGATTCATATTTCGACAAAATGCAATCTGACATCATTTGTTGCGACCAATTAGTCGCAAGTATGCGCACTCTTAACATTTTTTGCGACCTATTTTTCTATCGAAGCTACAGAAAATCGCTAGAATGCGTCTAGCCTAAAGAGTTAATGAAGTCATACATTTTCCAGTAGTAATTCAGTAAATTTCTAATACCTAATAACTCATTTAATAACTGATTTCCATCACACTTTTTCCAGGCTTTGGACTGGCTTAGTGACTAAATGCACGTAGCACACAATCGTTAAAGGAGTGTTTAAAATCAGCTTGAATTAAGCTTCGTCAGTATTTATTTATTTAAATATTTACACTGTCTCTTCATTTACATTATATTCATTTTTTGTGTGTTAAGAAGGCAGGTCTAGCCCAGCTTTTGTAAGTATGATATCGCTTTTAAACAAGACCTAATATCACCGTTTCCCTCATACTTTTTTTACAGTTTTTTTCCAAACATTCATCTAATTTAAAATAGGAACTTTTCCTCTATTTCCCAGCAAGATTGATCTTCGTTCTCAGTTACATACAAGCGGAATTTTCAGCTTCACTCTTTAAACACATTATCACTTCTTTGATCTTGGGATTTGGTTGCCTGAGAAGATTGTTGATTTTGTTGTTCCAAACTTCCACAACGTTCGTAGTGCGGTGTCGCCTACCGTAACAAGTCCACAGTTTAGAAGGAATTTCTTCATTCTCAAACCATTTTTCAACGACATAATAAAAAAAATGAGACAATTTCGGATTTTCTGGTCCCTCAGAATATATCTCGAGCCATCTGTCTAAAAAGATGTTTTCAGTTTTGAGGAATGCTTGCGCAGCACACATCCTAACATGCAGTCTAATTTCTTCATTTTCACGATACTCACAGGTTAATCCAATTTCTTGCAATTTCCTTCAAGTGCGTATATTGCACTTCCCTCAAAATCAATGTTAATTTTTCTTGGATTCCATTCTGGAACTATATTTAAAATATGGCGAAATAAACGAATGTACGTTGCTTTCTTTTTGTTTGGCAACAGGACAAACGCTACTGGTTGCTTCCGTAATCAGCGTGGATACTATAAATTTGAGCAAATTGTTTACTACAACTTTTAAATGTACCATCCATGAAGAAATCTTGCTGTCTCTTTAGACATTCTCTTCCCTTCTGTCCACAAAGAATTATCATTCGCTCTCCTGAGCTGTCATCTGTCAAAAGGAAACTTGAATCATCTTTCAACTGAAGCATATCATTATCTAAGACTACTTCGTCTCGGCTCTTCGGTTCCTATCCGTTCCTACGAGCTTTGCTTTTCTGTCGAAATAAGGTTCTCTTGACAGTCACCTGGTGGGGAAATTTGGCTACACATTCGTAGCCTTTACTATGTAAGTCTCCCAGTTCTTCTGTGTAAATTTTAGAAACTTTTCGTCCTTTCCTTCTGACACCGCCATACCGTTAGCCCATCTTCTTTATTTTTGTTTTTCCGGTACGAATAACCTTCATAATGCACGGCAGGTTTACCCTTATTAGTTGTTAGCACTTCCATGACGACAAACTAGAAATGCTTTCACAGTTGAACTGTATAGCACAAGTGGCACTGCTGCCAATAAACTTCACTGTACGAAAGTAATAAGATCCTAAACAGATGAGCTGTGGTAAATATTCGGTGTCGTGACAATCGCGCACAGTGACAATCGCGCACAGCGACAATCGCGCACAGTTTAAAGGATGGGCCACACTCTCCCCTCTCCCGTATTATTTACGGAACGCAGTATTGACAAATCATCATCACACTAAAGCCTTGCCAGAGGTGAACGTCAATTTTAAGGCCTGTAATAATTACATACAACGGAGCCCGGAACTTGGAGCGAGGACTTTCAGTACCCAAATCGTGCGCCGTAACACTGAGTCACCAGACCTAATAAACAGGAAACGGAAAATAAATATTCAAACACAATAAAACAAACGTACTCTTTTTCTTTACAATTTATTTTTGCTATCGTAAAACACAAATGTAATCTTAGATTTGTCTGCTTACGGGGTGCATTTCAAGAAAATCTGATGAACCTGGAAGTGAGGTTGAAGAGAAGAAAGACACTTTTGTAAGTCAATCAGTAACATCAAAATAAAATTTGGTCGTAAAGGACTAGAAATTTCCACAATCTACCTTGTGATATACTCCTCTGACGGTACAAGTTTCTCTTGACAGTTGACTGGGCTGGCATTTCAGTTACAAATTCGTAGCTTTTATTATGGAGATCTCCTAGTTCATCAGAGCAAATTTTTGGTATTGAACTATCTTCCGCTCGAGCTCTCTTCTTTGCCTCATGAAGTTTCTGATGTACTTTAACGCGTGCGTCGTCATGGGGTCCACATATATGCTCTGTAACATTCAGTATGGCAGCATCCTTACTCTTCAAAATTCCACGACATTGTTTTGATCTTTCTTTGAGACAGCACCAGGTTATCGTTCCATCTTCTTTCTTTCTAAACTCTCGATAGCTGTACCCGTCATAATGCGCACACGGCTCTCCATGTGTAGTTTAAGTAACATCCATGATTAAAACTGTGATACTCAAGGCAGCAGTGAATGCAAACAGTGGTGTGCGGTCCGGTTAGGAGGGGATGGGGGTTGGAAGTCCCAGAATCCAGCATGATGTTGTAGCGGTGACTAATTGGTAGCTAAAAGCAGGTAGCAAGAGACGACCCGGCTGTGCGCGATTGTCACTGTGCGCGATTGTCGCTGTGCGCGATTGTCACATATTCAAATATTCAGGGAAGAGTTTTTCTTGGAATTCTCTACTGCAGGTAGGTGAGGGTGGGTGGTTATACCTACCCTCGCCTACCTGCGGTAGAGCGCTTTTGCCACTGAGCGCTTTTGCCATATAACCACTTATCTACACAGCAGAGTAATGATTTATAAACATTCATTTATAACAGTGTCTATTAAATGAAACATATTTTTCACATCGAAAACTTTTCTTAATTATTTGCCAGAACATAATTTGATCTTTATCTCGCAACCATAGAGACAATTCTTATCATAAGTTTACCTTTAAGGAAGAAATAGAATTTTCTCTTGCTAGGTGACACACATACATATTTTAGTAGCTAGGTTATCTGAGAGTAATGGAATAGATATGAATACTGTTCATTGTTATTGTTCTTTTCTTTCATACTGCAGATCTTCTGAAAATCTTTTTGTAGACAAAATTACTATAATTTCATAATAATCTGTAGCTTTTACAATTAAAAAATAATAATAAATGAAGTAGAGAAGTCAGTCTTAAATGGTAAAGAAGTGGTTAACTCTAAGTGAGCAGATAAAATACAAAATCTTCTAAAACGTTTTTGTGGATAGATTTAATAGAATAAAAAGAATTGATAGTAGATAAAACTAAAAAACATGGAGACTGGCTGATTTATTTATGTACACAAGAATCTACTAAAAAAACTATAGATGAAGATTAGATTTTGTGAAGAATATGAGTTGAAACGAACGTTGTAATGATTATACTGAGATTAAAAGATTACCTCAGGGTAGGAAACGCTTGTTCGATTCCCATGTCATTAGCTTGCAATCCCACAAGCAGTGTTTTCAACTTTATTTAAGAGTATCCCGAGACATTTAACATCAGGCCTTATGTAATAGTCTAGTTTAAAATCCCAAAACAGATATTATTTTTTTTTTACAAGTAGTTACTTAGGACGTTATACCTCTGATTTTTTACACATTATGTGGATAAATATATGTGATTTCTAATTTGTAGGGTAACATTTTGAATAATCAAACATAATTCTAACAATTCCAAACTTTACACTTTGTAATCTATCTTCTATATCTATAAACTGAAAACCGGATATATTGGTTTTATAAAAAGTCTGAAACTACGGAGCAGATTTCGATGGGGATTTCACAGTTTTAAAGCTTAGAATCTTAATTCAGTTGTTTGGCATGTTTTATGTTTCAACGTTAAATAACGCAGGAGCATTAAATGAAATTCTGAACGTATGATGACAAATCCCAAAGATGGAAAGATTAGATGTTCCTACTTCGCACTAAACACACAACTACAATGTCTCTGACCATAGCCTTTAATGAAATCAATAAGATAACTTTACTATAATAATTATTTTGCACACTAACCAAAACTTGAAGTATTCTTTCCTTTAATTTGGGATATTCAATTTTTAAACACCATAGATAGCCATAAAAATAACGGAGATTTTCTTTAAGCACGATCTCTGGACAATGTCTTTGGCCATCAGCATTAGTCTTCCTGTTACGATAATATTATTCCGAATTCACTTTTGATATTTTATAAAATGCTGAATTTGTGGAGTTAAAGTATCTGGCGATTCGAGCAAAAAGTATATCCATTCACTTCGCAATTGAATCAAATGTGAGTTTCTAACATAATCTAGCGTTGTTCAGTAATTTAGTAATGCAATTTCTTATCCAAATGAACGAAGCTTGATATACATAAATCTTTTTGGACGAATGAAAATAGAGTTCGTGCAAATAAACTTCAACCCACCCGTTTCTTGGTAGGGGGCGAGTGAATCTAGGTTTGCTTTAATTAAGCATTCAAAATTCAGCCCTTATTGGAGAGAGTGATGAGGGGATGTACGAGAGAAGTAAAGGAGTTGGGTTACAAAACTTTGGTAAGACCATTGCTTGAATATGGTAGTGTAGTATAGGACCCTCATTTTACGTATCAAATACAGGAGTTGGAGAGGATGCAAAAAAGGACTGCTAGATTTGTTTCTGGAGATTATCGCAGAATGCAATCAGTGACGGATATGATAAAGGAGCTGAAATGGGATTCATTGCAAGACAGGAGGAGGATGAGGAGGGTCATGGGAGTGTACAGGGCGTATACTGGCGATGAGGCATGGAAAGATACTGGAGTAGGTATGAAAAGTAGTGCATGGAAGGGAAAAGATAACCATGGCCACAAGCTGGCACTCGATTTCAGGCACAAGGGTGTGGGAAGATTCTCTTTTTTAGGTAAGGATGTCAGGGAATGGAATGAGTTACCAAGAGATATGATGAATAATTTACCGAAAACGTTGAAAGAATTTAAAGATGAAATTTGTAGAGGGCAAATGTAGGTGGCTGCAGAATAGGGGGAAGATGAGGGTGACAGGAACTATACCGGGCAACGCCGGGAACTCCACTAGTGTCTAATATGAATTTAATGTAATTATTTTCCTTCCATAATTCTACATGAAAAAAGATCATAAACTATTTACAGTATTTCATACAAAGATGCGTCCATACTTTCCCACTGACAGTATATCCAGACTGAAAGTGTTCACAACTTAAACGAGGTGATGAAGATGTGTCAAAACCTTTTTAGAAACAGTAGTGACTGCCGAGAATCCTGAGGAAAACAACTTCCGCTAGGAGTCAGAGTTCAGGCGATAACAGCCTGGTAGACAGCTTTCAGGTACGAATGCGTGCGACCCCGTTCGACTAGACGCCAAGCAATCAATCAGCGGTGTTCACCAGCGCCGCAATTCAGGACGTAATGGGAGCAGACGAGACGGGTCGGAATAATTGCGGAGAGCGCTAATGACGCACATTTCCTGCACCGCTTCTCGGAGAAAGGTTTCCCACGATCAGCAAGTCGTGACCGCAACCAGCGAGCCGAGTGAGGCTAGAAGGCACCTACCTCAGGCAGACCACTTTGCGTACCGCACATGGCCCGTAGCTATCGCCTCCTGGTAACGTTATTCATCAGGTTACAAGTATTAAAACACAAATTTTTCCGACATCTGTAACATTTACTGCAGTATACAACTAGTATATACGAGTTTCTTGAGAAGTTTTTTTTTTTTTTTGTTATTCTGTGATCTCCTTACTGAAAGTTTCCACAAATTAATCGGGTATTTTTTAATATATTTTTCTCGGGCTTCCAGCCGTGTTAATATTAACACGGCTGGAATCCCGAGAAAAATATATTAATATTCAACGCCGTGAAAAATTACGGGTATTTTTTGTTTGTTTGTTTTTTTTTTGTTTTTTTTGCACATGCAAATATTATTGTGAAGATACTTTTGAGTTTAATAGGAAATTAACGAAATTTCAAAGAGAAATTACGTTTTGTAAGTACCAAGAATTCAAGTGAGGGGAACTGGAGATACAACAAAACAACAAATAGCATTTTCTTCAGTAAAACCGCCCTCATCAGCAATGACAGGCTTGAAGAAAATCTTCAACCACTGCCAACAGGTGAACACATGAACAACGAGAACTCGGTGGCAGTTATAGACAGGAAATAACGGTTTAGATAGATTTTACAGGCAACTTACCGCCAGAGCCAATCTTTTTGTTTAAGGGCTTTAAAGCTCCTCGTCGTCGACATTGGAATCTTTAGAGATGGGAGATGACGGGAGTAAGAAACGGGAATGAATCGGCAATGGCCTTTTAAAGGAACTATCTCGTCATTTGCTTGGTGTGAATTAGTGAAATCATAGAAAAGCAAATTCTGAACGGCCGGACAGGGGTTTGATTCCACGATCTCCCTAAAGCCAGGCCAGAGCGAAATTTAATAGATTCAGTCACTGGCTAACGTATAATTTAAAAATCTACATACTTTCCGGAAATGGCTTGTATAGCCACCTTTCCACCACATATTTCCGACCCGCATGCTCTGGTTTTCAATTAATCGTTTCTGCCATTCAATTTCCGCAATCAGCTACCTAGCTCACATTTTATTTTTTCACCAGTTTTAAACCAGTGTCAGCCAAAAGGTGTTACTAACTGGGAAGCGTAAGGAGATATGGTTAGATCTAGAGAGAGATAGAGTTGGCTATCTCTAGTTGCAAGGCATGTAGAATTTAATGGTTGGAGAACAAAAAATTTCTTAAACGTTTCTGTTTTTTTTTTTTTTATACTAGAAGTTTGTGCCTAACTACAGCTTTCATTATAAGAACAAATGCTCTGACGAAACTATTTGAGTACTAAGCATTGGTAAACAGATCTGTTATATCAGCTAGCAGCGATCATAGAAAGTTAGAAACCATCAGCTGTTAATTTTTTTTTTTTTGCTGTCGTCAGTCTTTCGACTGGTTTGATGCAATCCTCCATCCTTTCCTATCCTGTGCTAATCTCTTCATTTCTACATACCCCACACAGCCCACGTCCTCAATTATCTGTTTCATATATTATAATATCTGTCTTCCTCTACAGTTCTTACCTTCGACTGTTCCCTCAACTAACAAATTAACCAATCCTGCATGTCTCAAAATATGACCTACCAGCCTGTCTCTTCTTTCTGTAAGCTTCTTCCACAAACTTGTTTTCTCACCCACCATTTCCAAAACTCGTTCATTTCTTACTTTGTCTGTCCACTTAATTTTCAGCATTCTTCTGTAGCACCACATTTCGAATGCTTCAATTTTCTTTATTTCCGGTTTTCCTAAAGTCCATGTTTCGCTACCATAAAGTGCTGTACTCCACACAAAGAGTTTTAAGAAGTTCTTTCTAATTCCTACATCAATATTTGAAACTAAACGATTTCTCTTTTTCATAAAGGCTCCTTTTGCTAATGCTATTCTGCTTTTAACATCATTCCTGCTTCGGCCATCGGTTGTAATTTTACTTCCCAAGTAACAGAATTCTCTTACTTCTCCTATTGCATCCGATCCTATTTTTATATTTAATCCACTAGTATTGCTATCATTTCTGCTACATTTCATCACTTTTGTCTTGCTTTGATTTATATTCAGTCCAAAATCTTCCTTCAGTATTTTGTTCATGCCATTCAGTAACTTCTCAATATCCTCAGCCCTCTCTGCTAACAAGACAATGTCGTCAGCAAATCGTAGCATACTGATTTTTTCTCCCTGAAAACTTATGCCACATGGAAATTTTTCTTTGACTTTCTTCATTGCTTCTTCTACATACAAGTTGAATATTAACGGGGATAGACTACAGCCTTGTCTCACTCCCTTTTTAACTGATGCATGTCCCTCGTGATTCTCTACTTTTATTACAGCCACTTGATTCTTATATAGTTTGTAAAGTATTCTTCTATCTCTATACTTTAGACCTGACTTCTTTAAAATTTTGAACATCTTGTCCCATCTAACATTATCGAAAGCTTTTTCTAAATCAACAAATGCCATAAAAGTATCTTTGTTTTTCTTGATCCGCCCTTCAAGTATTAATCTTAAAGACAGAATTACTTCCCTTGTACCGCGATTTTTCCTAAACCCAAACTAATCATCACCTACTATCTCTTCTACTACCCTTTCCATCCTTCTGTATATTATTCTGGTCAATAATTTTAAAGCATGTGTTGTTAGACTAATGGTGCGATATATCCCACTAAAATGTATCGAGCAACTTCTTAATAGGAGCTTTCAGTCGATCAGCCAACATGGTGTAATGTAAAAGCATCAGATTCCATTGATAGCAAAGCGACTGTTTTCTTAAATGACATTTCAGACAGAACAGTGGTTTATAGACAATTGCTGTATTCGGATTCCAGCTGTACTATTAATTTGCTTAGATTTGTTTTCTTTTACTTTTTCATCGTAAATTTTGATCACGCCATTTAATAATTTTTATGCATTATTATTCGGATCAACTAGTAGCAAATTACAGTTCCCTCTTATTATAGAACATTGTTTGCTTAGTAGTTCGACTGTTCATTATCTACTTTAACTAAATTAGTTTTGCCTGGAGACTGGAGGTGAACCCAATGGTTCGGCAACCTTCAGCGAGCGAAGTGTTAGTTACACTCGTTGCCACCGCAGCGCTGCTTGACTAACGAGAAAATTTTAAGTAAATAACTGCGGTTGATTAAATTTCTATTCAGATTGTTAAAAGGAAGTGTAACTGCGATGCCATAAGAACGGCAGAGATAAAAGAAAAATTAATGCGAAACAGAGATATTCGCAACATTCGTTTGTTTATTCACGACAGTTAAATGAATAAAAACCAGTAAGAAGAAAAGCATCTGATGTTAACGATCTATTCTCTGTACCACTAACTAGAACAAAGTCACAACATAACCAAAGACTTTTTGACGTAAGATAAGAAATAGGAAAACCGAGCTTTCTGGGTCAGCGGTTAACGCTCTGGCCTCGCATTTGGGAGGTCGGGGGTTCGAATCCCCATCCGAGCTTCCTGATTTTGGTTTTCCATTGTTTCCCCAAATCACTCCCGGCCAATGACGGGATGCTTCCTTCATAAGGCCAGGGCCGAATTCCCTCCCGTTCCTTGTCCCAAGTCCTTTTCCACCTCTAATGATCCCAATATCGACGAGGCGTGTAGCCATAACAAAAAAAAAAGAGAAAGGAATAGGAAAGTTTATTAAAAATTCATAGAAAGTTTATACGAAACGTAAGAATTGGTGAAATATATCAAACAAATAAATACTGGTTAAAAAAAAAATCTGCATAACAATAAAAATTTCGTCATTTTTTATGGTCTTTGTGGAAGCAATTGCAAGCATGACAAAAACGGAGGATGAAGATAAAAAATGTCAGGCAGAGATACAATAATCATTTTCTAACAGCGAGTCTGCTTTAATCAATGTGTATTCTGTTAACCTCCAAATGCCTGATCTGGAAGAAACAATGAAAAGAAGAAGGACTGAGCGGGAATTTACTATGTAAAAAGTTTTTTTATCACAACTTATGAGTTTCTTATCAGCACATACTTTTAACAATTTGTCAGTGGCCACGCACGCTACCTTTGTAACGGGCTTTACACTAGGTTTTTTTTTTCTACTTATTGCTTTACGCCTCGTCGAAGTCGAGATCATTAGAGGCGACATGACGACATAGGACTGGGGAAAGGGAACGGAAGGGAATCCTGTCATGGCCTTTTGAAGGAAGCATCCCGGCATTCGCCTAGAGTGATTTGAGGAAATCATGGAAAACCCAAATTTGGGTGCCCGGATTTGGATTCGAACCGGCGTCCTTTACCCTAGCAACTTAATAAAAAACTGACCGTGCTTCGCTAGTTAGTAAATATCCAATCCATTTAATCGTATTTCAGCAAACACTGTATTCCAGAGTACCTTTAAAATAGGCCGTAAATCTTCCAGTGCTGAGACACTATTGAGTTGTTTCAAACATAAACAGCGTCCGAAACGGTACATCTGCTCTCTTAACAGCTCTCGCCTTGAAGCTGTCGCTTATCCGATACCCTTGTATTGTGTCGCGTACTCGAGTTTACAATAGCACGCATTAAGTTTAACCTATTGTGTTCTGTGCGGTGAGAACGCGGGCAGTGCGTGGGAGTACAATGGCTGTGGACTCTGTCGCCGTATTTTTTTCGATCTAGGCCGCGACGTGACCCCTGAGTGTGAGAAGATTGCAGCGTGAGCCAGGCCATGTTTCATTGGACACGCTCCGGAGATATACAGCCAACTGTACAGTGCGTGAAACCCAGCTGAGGCGGGGGAGGCGGCCCACTTACGTCACGCTACGAGTGTCAACCTACGTGCATCGGAAGATAACTGACGTTTGATAGACAACTCACGGATTGCTGCACGTGTGGCAGTTACCTTGGAGTGAAAATCCTCTTCTGAAAGATAACGAACTTCTAATGTTTTAGTTACACAAGAACCAATCATTGAATTCTGAATACTACTACCTCCACTGCATTCCAGCAGTACAATGTTCTATAAACAAGGGTTTTCTACCTTGTTGTATGATGGTGTTTCTGTTTGTACAAGAATGAATTCATGGTTAGCGGTCACGAGTGTCAACCTACGTGCATCAAAAGATAACTGATGTTTATCTGCCGTATTATTGACAGATAACTCACGAACTGTTACACGTGCCGCAGAAATAAGAAGTGTTGCCTTGAAATGAAAATTCTGTGCTGATAGTTCACGAATGTCTAAATTTTTAATTACGTGACAATCTATGATTGAATCTTAATTTTGCCTCTATTTGCACTCTATCAGCAAGTTTTTGGTAGTCTTCTGTAAACAATTGTTTTCTACCTACTTGTATTGTAGTGCTATTGTTTGTGCGAGTGTGAATTTGTAGTGAGCGATCACTTTCGTCCAGTGTATCATTTCTTATAATAGAATGTGAGGCTGTTGGTGCCACAGCTTTTGTATCATGTTAACTTAAGTTCTTACCGATTTCTATCATTTTTTATTATTATTATTCAGAAGCTCTACTCTGAAAGTTGACCATTTTTACATCAATGAGGCGGGCGAGGAAAATTTCGCTGTCGGAACAATGTTACAAAAGTATTTTTCGAAAAATACTGGATTAAGTACGCTCATTACTGGCCATGTCCGTCGTATTTGACAGTATTTCTTCAAGTTGCCCTTTCAGCAAGTTGAAGCTTCCGTTGTTCCACAACAAGAATAAATTTCCTGTCTCTCTTCTCGTCTCAGCTCCAATCTTCTTTACTCCTTGACCTCGGTTCTCTTATGGCCCCTATTACGCTTTGCCTGTCACAAATCATCCAGCGCAGTACTGTTAGTAATCATTTCCTCTAATTATTACACTCATATTAATAAAATTAAAATTACTGTCACTATTTCCTTCTGCTATGAAGCTATATAAGTTTCCTCCTTCTTTCATAATTAATTTTTTTTAAATTTAAATGAGCGTTAATAGAACTGTGTTACAACTTCCTTCATTTGCTGACACAAATAATCGTTTTACTATTTTTCTGAAGTATTCTGATTATTTTTAGAAAGATACTGAGTAGCGACCAGAATTAAACTTCATTTAATTCTGTTTATAATCATATTTCCTTTACCACACTTGTTTCGTTATTTAGTGATTATATTCTTAGCAGACAATTTCAATTTAACATTGTTCCCATCCGGCCAATAAACTATAAAAATCTCTGGGCTCTTGTTTGCTCCGTGCGAACGACCATAGTTTTAAGAACCACAAATAATCGATAGCTCATGTTTATGGATTTCATTTTATCAATTCCCCAAGACAATTGTTTCGATGGAAGTATTTCGTGTCACTTAGACACTTCCCATTCGTAAAAAATCCAGAATGATTAATGATCTAGAAATTTAGAAATCTTACTCGCAATTTGCTGCATTTATCAGAAGCATGACACGCTATTAACAGGAAACGTTTCCTAAAAATTCTTCTCGGGTTTTCTGCCACGTTCGCCGTTTCGACAGCTATCTTCACCGTCTTCATCAGGTGAGATAGTAAGTTGAAGTGGTTGCTGCTCGCGATTCTGGCTGTAAGTACCGATGGCGTGAAGTTCAATTGTTTGTTTGTTTGTTTGTTTGTTTGTGGACGTATATTAGGCCCGCAGCGAAAGTTACTCTCCCATTGGCCACCGCGTCATGCAGGCGAGGACACTGCCTCTCGGTCCTTTCTTTAGATAACGATCTTGTTTCTTCAGCTGAGCACTTATTTATTTTGATGCATAGACCGTCACTTCACGGAACCTGAGAATAGATGAGACCAGGATGTAAACGGTTTGACAACTGTGTGACAGAAGCAAGAAGACTGATTGTCGAAACCCGTTTGGCTAGCGGAAAAAATCGATGTTCGGAAGGAGGTAGTAATGGATCTCGGAGTTTAGTGAACCTGAACGTGACTGCGCAGCGTTAACAGACAGACGCGGAACTGATCGCTGTTTTCACCTCAAACGCACTGGTTATACAAACCCTCGCCACCTCTTCTTTCTCTCCGCTCTCCGGATTAGTCCCGGATCACAGCAAGACTTTAAAGCCAACAGAGAAGAACGAAGAAGGAGGACAGCGCAAAAAATATAAATCTTCGGCCTTTGCCTGTGGAGTCGACCCCTTGGATAAGGAGCAAGTAAGTTAGAAAAGTTTTCTTGTAACGGTAAACCTATTCTCATCGGAGTTACTGTACCCTAGGAACAGGAAGCTAGTTGTCCCGCTATAGTTCAGGGGCATCGCGCTCGACTAGTAACCGGTTCGATTATGACCTGTGGCACATTTAATGTACTGATCGATTAATATTGTGATGTCTGACATACTTACTGTTAGTGTCGTGCGAACATGAATTTATAAATCATTTTTAATGGGTTTCGGCTTCTTAAGCCATACTTCTAGTGTGATTACTAATCATCCAGTGTTTTCAGTCTGTCTGTTCCAACTAATTATAGATACCGCAGGACGGAAACAAAATTAACACACACACCATTTAAACACCCATGCCCTTGGCCGGCAAATAATAAGTAAATAATATTGCGTTAATTACGCGTAAAGCTCTATATAGCCATACGATGCGGATAAGAACAAACCACTTCATTCCTATATCGGAGAAGGAATTAAGTGATAAGAGTACGCTAATACACCGATATTTTATGACAGAGTCGATCTTCGCCATTTCTCAAGCGTGAAGATTATAAATAAAAATTTTCAGTTTAGGCCACAGTGCCAATGAATGCAACTAAGGAATATTTTTAACAGGGCAGGCAACGATGTGTAACTCTTTTTTATGTGTTTTTGTATATCTTATACCATTACTGGCATTCTACCCACGAGGGAAAAACATGAGACTGGCGCTGCATTGATATAGAAGTTGGGAAATGTTTATTTTGTCTAATCGTAAGTTTTCCCGGTGGATCTGATGTTTGAAGATCTCCCGGTCGTGCAGCCGGGTCATTTGGTCGTAGATGCCATCGAAAATTCGTACATCTACGACCAAATGACCCGGCTTCACGTCCGAGAGATCTTCAAACAATGTTTATTTTCATCAACTCCGAGTGGAATAAGTAAAAAACTTCTCGTGCACAGGCGACTGCGTAGCTTTGGTCACAGATAATGTTGTTGCTTGTATAACTGGTGATGTAATACACTTAGGGCACAGTGCTCACAATATAATAAAAAGAGAATAGATATAAAGATAAATATCTCTGTGTTAAGTATATATGTGTATTGCGAAATTCAAAAATATTTATGTCCCAAAATGTATCCGGAAAACGATTTCGGTGGCTGGAAAGAATTAAATGACAGCTTAGGTTAGACACGGTTTTGATGAAATATTTTTTTTTGCTTTCAATCAAGACCCGACATATATCTAAGGTACAGATATACAGTTGGCTGCAATTGTATTGTAACTGCTAATCAGTACGCTACAACTTAAACGATTTGAAAAATTATTTAAGCCGGAGATAATGCCAATTATTAAATACAACTAATTACAGAGCTTGATGGATGAGGATACCCGACATTCGAGAGGCCGTGGGCTCAAATCCCCTTGCGGCCATTCAGATTACAGTTTTTCCAAGGTTTCCAGAAATCATTCCTGGCTAATGCCAGGATGGTTCCTTCAAATGGCCATGGGTGATTGAAACTATTCTTTCTCCCCCCATTTCTTAAACGCCTCTAACGATCTCAACGTTGACAAGTTTAAAACACTAGGCAAAATGAAACTAATTATGTTTTACATTGTGAACAATATGACACAGGCGACAGCGTAGCTTTGGGCACAGATAATGTTGTTGCTTGTATAATTCGTGATGTAATACACATATGGCACAGTGTTAATACCAAAAAGGTTTCAGGCTAAAACGGAGCTGTTTGTGAGCAAGTATTAGCACTGACATCATATATTAAGGCTGGGTTTCAGAAGAAGTTAAAGACATCAGTAGCCTTTGTCGATCTATCAGCGGCATATGATGCAGTTTGGCTGGATGGACTGCTACTTAAACTTAAAAAACATGTACCCTGCAGGAAACTAACGTCGCTCCTGAAGAATATGCTGACGAATCGATATTTTAAGGTCACCACTGGGCATAAGACAAGTAAGTCATTTACAATAAAAAATGGATTACCTCAAGGGTCAGTACTAGCTCCATTGCTCTTCAACCTGTACACCAGTGAAATGCCAGAAAAAACCCGCAATAAATTCTGCTACGCTGACGACTTAGCTATCGCCGTCAAAACTGCCACATTAGAGGAAGGTGAGAGCATTCTCTCTAACGACTTAGAAACCTTGAATGCATATTATAGGAAGTGGAGACTTTATCCGAACCCGATGAAAACAGAAGCCTGCGCATTCCACTTGAGCAATAGAATGGCACATCAGCTGCTTAAAGTGAACTTCTGCCACCAGAGGGTGAAACATAATTTCTATCATAAGTATCTTGGCATCACCTTAGACCATTCCTTAACATTCAAAAAACACCTCGATAACACAAGTCCAAAACTTAAAACACGAAACAACATCATGAAGAATCTAGCTGGTACTTCAGTTACTTGAATTGTTGATACTCTACACAGTAACCAGATTATGTCTGCGCGTGTTTAGTACTTCTAACTCTCTCCAAACGCAACAGAAATACTCCAAATTTTTCCTGATAAAAACGTTTAGGTCGCTTACAGGTCCAATTCATATTTGAGGCAGATCAGGTAGGCGATCATGACCTTTAAATCTTTACTACGTGGTGAGTAGTCTCAAAATCTCGGTCTTTGTTGTTAAAATTTTTGCAGATCGATCTCATCCGGTCGAGTTCGTACTTCAGTGAGACTGGATCATGCGGTCACGATCTTTTACCCTAAAAATTCTTTTTTTACCTATAAACACCATTTATGTCAATAAAAACTCATTTTGGTCACTTTTACAATTTTTGGCTTCGGTCGGCCTTGAGAAGTCCAACAATGATCAAACTCAAGAAATAGACTATATCTGGTTACGTGGTCATGATCTAAAAAATAATCTTAGTTCCACTAAAAACTTTATTTCTTCGTGTCTGCTGATTATAACTTTGTACAGTATGATGTTTGTGACCTGCAAACTGTTCTAGACCCGTGACTAAACCCAAAATACGACCACGGAATTACATCTCATATCACATTTCAACACATATTAGAAGAAAGATGTGAAACTCGTTTCTGTCTCTTATCCACACATCCTGGCTATTAGGTAAAACGGGCTGATATCACGAGCATCGAGGCAATACAGACCATCGCGCGCCTCCCGAAAGGCTCGTTCCCACGATCCCTTGTAACGAAGGCGAGACGAGACGGAGCCTCATTAGCCGAAGTGTATGGACGACTATGGGCCGCAGGTTAGTCCTAACTTACCTTGCCGCCACCTCCGCACCACGTTGCCTAGTGTCGTTTGGCACAGAGCACTTTACAGCAACAGAAGGGGTGCGCACCACTGCTGCAAACCGATGGCAACAGCGCATCGCTACACACGCCTGTGATGTTTATCGACTCAGAGTGGGTAGCTGCGTCTCGTCTCCGCTAGCAGAGGCGGCTCTGTTCCCATGGGGTGTGGTTGAGTATTCGACCAGTCCAATCCCGTCTCGCCTTCGTTACAGGGGATCGTGGGAACGGGCCTGAAGTGTGTGCTATGCTATGAACATGCTTCTGGTCAACCCGAAAATATGAGAATTCCTTGAAGAAATCCTTCGGAGCCAGTAGTCTGTCCTAACATCTGATTAATGATTGAAGACAAAACATTAGCCAGGCTGCACCCTCCTTCGAGAACATACGCATACATCGTCTTGAGCACTAAACGAAATCACACACCCTGCAGCAATTGTGGTCGCCTTTGCCTGTTCCGCACTGTCCATGTCACTCATCAGTGATCAAGGAGTAGAAGTGGCACCTTCCCTTCTTAAATCTTCGTTCACCAAGCAGAGCTAGAGGCTGTAGCAGCCATCCTGCCCGCTGTCCCTGCTAGTCTCGTTTTACGGCAGTCAATCTGAAGTGGTCGTCGTTTAGAGTGGACCCTCTCTACTTCGCGTGACTCCAGTCTTGAACGCCCGAGGACAAAGCTGACGTGCCGTACCGACAGGCATCCTGACTGCAACCCGTCTCGGCTAGAAGCTATGCTGCTTACATTTTACAAATCCACACAGTAACACAGAGACTAGTCGCCTACTTTGTAGCCAACCATTCCAGAGGAGACAGGTTCGAATCTCAGTCCACCCATCTATTATACTCGGTTTCTTGAAATTACTCTAGGAGAATGCCAGGATTGATCCTTCGTAATAGAGGAGCAAATTATACAAACCGAGCCACAACATTTAGATGTACCTATGGAGATCCTGTGATCAATGATACACGTAGTTCTAAAAGATGAGGTATGGCTGGAAAACTGGTAGGAAACACTGTAGCTTCGACTTTTTGTTTGTGCTCATGATTTTCTATTTACAGCCCGAGGTTTAGCGAAAAGTTTAACACATACCGCAACAAAAGCTATTAATCCTTAGACTGCTGTCTTGGATTTTAGGCTGATCCATCATAATGCGTAAAAAGAAAATTTGTTTTAATTGGCAATCCTACAGTACAGTAGCTTTTTATCTATTGCTGGGACTGTGCTTCTGTTGGTAAATCCATAATTTCTAAACATGGGGACAATCTAAATATCTAATTGCTAAATCATTGTCCAGCTCATCTTATTGTTACGATTTTTCCTTTTTCCTTAATTATTTCCAAGTATCGTCGAATGATTAAATTTCTGCCATATAACTCTTACATTTTCACCATCTTTTATGGATCGTATATATTCAGAATTTCTTGTCTTCATCCCCCCCCCCCCAAAACACCTGTTGTATCTTTCTGTTACACATTTTCCGCATTTTCAGAGGTTTTCTATATCCTGTATTAGCTTATTAACTAATACTATATGTTGCAACATGTTATTCAATACCCTATCTTACTTTAATAATCTTCCATAAGTTTATTTGCCGCATTATTATTTCAGAAAGAATTCAAATGTAACTTGAACAGTAAGCGTATATTTTACATCTTTCGGTATTGCCTTGCTATATTTTCTGCTGATTTTATTTAGATCATTTAATTAAGCAATTCAATCTGTGTATACAGCACAAATTCCTGAACATTATTAAAGAGCTATAAATGTGCTCATTGCATTCATTTCAGCAGTTACGTACGTAACATGTTATATACAGTTTGTTGGTCAAAGTTAACTGAAATATAAATAAAAAAATTGAAGTCTATTAAATAAAAAGTTTGTGAAACGTGAAACGGTGCACAAAAATCTGAAGATTGTTGTATGAACTATAACCTTTATTTTGACATTTTTTGGTACTTTGTTGGTTTTACGTTCTCGTTTATATTTATTTATTTATTTTGACACCGCTGTAAACATGTCTTTTTTCAAAAAATGTTTTAAACCTTAATGTTATGTGTTGGCGTCGATTATATTCCACAATTTAACGTTTGTTTTGTTGTAATATTTGCAACACATTCCATTTAAATTAGCTGTCAACGTATTGTTTTGTGCCCACAGTACCGGAAAACAAAAAAATGAAAACAATGAAACTGTTATGAAGTTGCTAAATAAAAAAGATTGATTAATCCCTGATGTCGTACATGGTGAGAATTTCTATTGATCAAAAGTGACTGTACATCTTTAAAGTGATATGTTTCGTGGTTAGGAGTCAGAGCTATACTGTCTGTAGTTATAGGACGTCACAATACAAGCCGTGATTCAAAGAATCACTTTGAGAGACGGCAGCGATCAGAGACAGGTTTGCCAAGGACAAGGAGTGATCAAAGAAACCGACCGGAAAAGCAGCTGGGACAAGGGTCTCTGGTAAAAAACTACATCGACCCTAATAATCAGCAGTGGCCTGCTGCATTTTCCATCATTGCCACAAATCAGAGACGTTCATTGTTTCAGTAGGGCCTACTGTCGGTTTTGTATAAAAGCCTGTTATGGGTAGTAATATAATTCTCATCAGGCGATGTTAAATAATTTCTGTTATTTTAGTAGGTTCAGTATGTGTCTCGCTACCATAATTTCTGCTATTGTTAACCTGTTAATGAGGATGACCAGAGGTAATACTTGACTTTGTACCGCGAAGAACCTTTTGGGTGACCTAAGATGAGATGAATGGCTGCATTGGAGGAAGAACTGATAATGATAAATGAGTGAATGGCTGGATGAACAGAGAAAATTACTGTAATGCAGAAAAAACGTGTTTTTATCAAATGATTAATTTTTAGGTAATACAAAAAATATTAATATAATTCATTACAAAAGGAGTTCTTTTTTGTAGCTTTGGGAAAATAAAATCTTGTTTTCTTGCTAAACAAGCTAAAAAGATTATGTATCTTAAGTAAATTTACCCTTCTATGATTTCCACTTTCTTGTATTCTCTACAGACGAATTTGCAAGCTGAACTTTGAATTTTATTATGGTCTCCAAATGCAATTTTTGAGTGGTTGTAAGTACCTATTGCAAGTATATTACTCTACCAGAACATTTTTACAGATTTTTGTGAAGTCACTTTCAATTATTCTGAGTATTCGTGTTACGGAAAAACTACCTGTAAATTTTGGATTATTTAAATAGTACATGCAAAATAACCATTCTTCTTGTTTAACTGTCAATTATTTCCAGAATTACATAACGAATGATCATTACTGTAACTCAAGACAAACATACCTAGATAGGAAAATAATTCATTATCCTTTACAATGTCCGATAATTGTAAAATCAAACAAAATTTCATTTATAATCTGGCCTCACTGTAAAACTTTACACCAATTAAGAAGGTGAATTTCGGGCTTAATAGGGTGAGATATAGGTAAGAGTGACTAAATTAATGGTTCACAGGCTTAGAAGTAATTTTTTCTTAGAAAACCAATGTGATAATAATCCATCATACTTTCCAAATTTATCGTCCTTTGATTATTTTTTATGGGCTTTAAAAATGTGAAGACATCAATAGAGCAGTGACATGAGGATCTTGCGAAATACTCTGAATAAAGATGCAAAAATCTTTACAGTACGTTTTTCATAATTGAAGAAGGTATATGCTTTGTATAAAATACTAATTGAATTCATTTTTATACCCTCGCGTTCGAATCCTGAAGCAACCAGGAATTTTTAATGGTATTTCTTACTCCTTGTGTTGTACGTCAGAATGCTCAGAATTTCGAACACCATGTTAAACTGTAGGTACCCTCGTAGGAGACATGCTTGTTGTCCTACCTCTGTCAAACTAGCACAGTACGCCTCCTACGAGAGTATCCAACCAAATTTCGGATTGTGAACTATATTTAGATTTCTATTTAACAAAATAAAGAGACATAATTGTAAGGATACATACTAAATCATAAAATTAATGGTTAACTTGTTAGTGCAAGAAACAGATTAGAAGAAAATTTTAAAGGAGAACAAATGTGAGAGTTTGTGAGTTCATGATGTAGATCTCAAGTTCAGCTAAGGACAGGAAGAAGTGGATAGATTCATCAATCCTTCCGATAATATGATATGTTCACAGCCTGTTAAACATAAGATGTGTTTCAATACTTACCAACTGAGCAAAATGTTGCTGCTATAAATGTTAGTTATTTCTGATAACAGTTTCATCATTTTCATGTTTCCACAAGTCGATTTAATCGAATTTCACAATATGTTTTGATTATTGTACGTATGACTGTACTAAACATTCCTGACACAGTTTCTTACGTCTATTCTAAAAATTTATCAGCGATATAAATAAAAAAATATACCACGCCACGAGCTCAGTAGTTAAATGGTTTTGCTCTCAAACTAGGAAAGAACCGGGTTCGGTGCAGCCATGTTGTTTTCTAATTTCCAGAAATTATTCCAGGTGAATACTGGGATCGATCCTTCAAAATCTCATGCCTAAGTTCTTTCACCCAACTACTCGAGGAGCCATTAACCCCTCCTCCCCAAAAAACGAATCGGAAAACAACACACTACAGTCTTGAACCCCTTCGCGCTCCTGAACTTCTGTTGTATGTAGAATGATATTTGCGACTGCGCCTAATGGTTTTGTGATAGAAAAGTCAAGTTTCTGATCGCTTCTAGTTCTACATCTATTTTTACATTTCACGGATTATGAGACTGCCTTTTTTGGCTTCATACTTATTTCCATCTCATTCTTGGTCGTCCCCAAAATTCTTTTTCACTTTGATGTCACATATTTTGTATGTTTTTCAGTTTCGATTCTCTTCAGATGGTCACTCCTCTGATGACTGTACTAAAGGTTTTGGTTATTTATGGAATACATTTCTGGTTCTTGTTTTATTTCTTCATTTAGTATTGTCATATTTAATGCAACTTTTCAGTTTGTGCAGGAACTTGTGTAGTCTGCTTGTTTTCGTGATTTATGTCTATGAACCATTCAAGTACACAGGCTTTGATTGAGTCGTGTAAATTTTAAGATATACCAAAAAAAAAACTAGCTGAGCCCATAACCCGAAGATTGATTAGATCTCCTCGAAGGAGGCATACTAAGCTATTGTGTCAGAGGAAGTTCGACCAATTACTTTCATTTGGGACCTGCGTGGAATACGAATCACAGAACGTCCTGGCGTACCTAATATGATCAAACACCACTCTTAGAAATTCCTGGACACTCTGGGATTTGAACCAGGGAGGGGATGCCGAACTTCTCAAAGCAGGCACCTTAACCACTGAGCTACCAGACCGCTTTTAATTATGATTGTATGGAGAAATAACGTGTTTGTTGTCATAAAATTAAGGATTCACCTTTTTGTGATCCTGCTGTTGTTCGTTCGGAATTATAATATGATTAATTTTTTAGTAACAGGCTGAGGATATTGAGAAGTTACTGAATGGTATGAACGAAGTATGGAATGAATATTTTAAACTAAATATAAACCGAAGCAAGGCAGATGTGATGAAATGTAGCAGAAATGATTAAATATAAAAATAGGATCAGATGCAGCAGAAGAAGTAAATAAATTCTGATATCTACGAAGTATATAGAACTGATGGCCAACGCAAGAATTATGTTAAATAAAGAATTGCAGCAGGAAAGGAGCCGTCATGAAAAAGAGAAAAAGAACTTTTTAAAACATTATGCGTAGAGCACCGCACTTTACAGTAGTGAAGCATGGATTGTAGAAATACCAGAAAAAATAAAAACTGAAGCATTTGAAATGATCAGTTTTATGAATAATTGTAACGCCAATGCAATTGAAATTGTTGTTGTTTTATTTTCAGAACGCGTTTCGCTTCATTTGCGAAACATCTTCAGCGGTTCTGTCTCTGGGTATTTATACATATAATTACATTTGTTCTATTTTACAACTTAAACATGAAAATTGTGCGATACAGATTGAAGCTTACTTACATTTTTCTTTGGTCACATATGCTTATAATTGTACTGCGTTTTAGCATCAGTTATATTTGTAGCTGCAGTATATATTACACATGATGGTTGCATTTTTGTGATTATTTGCGTAGCACTATAATACATTGAGTTCTGATGTCTTACGTTAGTTACTGTACATCGCTGATTAGCAGGT
Organism: Vandiemenella viatica; assembly: GCA_031002005.1. Classification (NCBI taxonomy): domain Eukaryota; kingdom Metazoa; phylum Arthropoda; class Insecta; order Orthoptera; family Morabidae; genus Vandiemenella; species Vandiemenella viatica. The sequence goes on from JARYHS010009186.1 coordinate 82,949,226, forward strand.
TTGTTTACCGTTTGTCTTTTCTTCTGCCAGTGATTTGTGGATGTGGTACCTTTCCTGAAATGTTAGTAGTTGTGGTTTGCTATTATTAATGGTTAGTATTTGCATGGCTGACTCTATATTTGTAGGCTGGTGATTATGTTCTAGTAGGTGTTCTGCGAATGTTGAGTGGTTTTGTATTTTAGTGCTCTTAAATGTCTCTTATATCTGGTTTCAAACTTCTTGCATGTTTGGCCTATATATTCTGCATTGCAGTTATTGCAAGTTAATCTATATATACCTGAATTGTGGAATTTGTTGTTTGGGGTGTGGTTTTGATGTTTTTCTGTAGTGAGTTGTCTGTTCTAAATGCTGTCCTGAGTCCTTGATTTTTCAGAATGTTTGCTATTTTGTGAGTGTTCTTTTTCATGTATGTCAATGTGTGCCATTTTTATGTTTTTGCTTGTGTGGGTGTTATTTGAAATGAATTGCTATGGAAAAATACTGAAAATTAAGTGGAAACATAATGTACGAAATAAGCGTGTTTTGGAAATGATGGGCGACGAAAAAAAATGTGAGGAAGAGTCTAACAGAAATAAGAGACAGGATGCTGGGTCATATTTTGAGACCTGAGGGTATGGTTAATTTACTAGGGGAGGGAGCAGTCGAAGGAAATAATTGTAGAGGAAAACAGAGATTAGAATATATGAAGCAGGTAATTGAGGACGTGGGTTAAAATGAAGAGGTAAGCGCAAGTAAGGAAGAGATGGAGGATTGCGTCAAACCAGTTGAGTCACTGATGACGGCAAATAATAATAACAACAGGAAGAAAACTACAGTGGACATATTGTAATTACTTTTCAGACACGAGGCACTGAAGTCCCGTCTTCTGATCGCCACTTCTTGTCGGTTCGGTCGATTGAAGACGTTGTGTGGATCTGAGGGAGCTGTTGCTGTATCTGGGCAGCTGGAGCCTGATCGCCCGAGGCGCGGTCCTGGTCTGTTGGGCGCACCTGCCTGTTACCGCTCGACCTCTGACCCCGGCTGGGCCTCTTCTACCTGCTGTGGGCAGCCATCGCCCTGCCCTCCACACTCACCGGCAACCTGTCGGGTAGCTACACCCAGTAGAAAGCGGGCGATCTCAGGGATTTCTGCTAGCGGCGGTGTTCCGGATGATGGTATCTAGATCCTACTGCACACCTCCACATCAGGCTTCTCAAAACTGCAAATTAATACACCAGTTCCAGAGTTTCTGCCACAGAATAATAATTGTACCAGAGTAGTTAATTGACGTTATTGATAATGCTTCTGATTGAAAAAAGAAAAGCAATATTACGTGTGATGTAAAGTATGACGCGGTCACCAATTTCCCTACACACCTGCTTTTCCATTACACTAATTTTCGTTTGAAATGATTTCATTGTTTGAGATACATAGTTTATCACATCTTTAGATGATTTATCCTAGTCCCTGACCTCCGTACCAAAAAATTGGTATTTTCCAACTCAATTATGTGCTAGTTTATGGATCATCCCTTCATCCACGTATTTTTCCCAGTATCCATCCAGAACTCTTCTTCAATACATTTCTCATATGCGCTCAACGCTCACTTTACCAATCTCGTATCTGCCAGTTATTTATCACATGAGTTTGTGACTTTGTTCTCCAATAATTTCCGCCAGCAAATGTAGCTGCCTTTCTTAGCAACTCTCCGGCTTATGTACGTCATATCCACAATGTGGATGCTCTACCTCCTTATCACACTCAATCAAGGTTTTGTGTTCCAGGTTCCTAACTGCCCATATATAGCCTATAATCACGTTGAAATCTCTCTCTGTTAGCTCCCCTATGTTTCACGTTCGACAGTTTTTATTAATAAATGATAAGGCAGGATGTTTACATTTTATGTCTTCAACTTAATATCATACAAATCTTTTATTTTTCTATGTGTACCTACTAAGTTGATTCTACTGTGCCATTTAAAGTCAGTATATCTATCTCGTTTATCATATAAAGTGAAAATATGAAGTTAATTATGTCCATAAGTTTGTACGAAAATAAAATGCGTTCTTCCTCAAAGTAAGTCTTACACACAAATGGTAATCGTGCTAATCATCTTATTTGGAGTCAGAATGGGCAACTGTTTTAATTCAAGTTCTATTATTGTTGTTAGTCAAATATTATATTGATTGAAATGAAAGAAGCTTAAAACTGTCACCTGCTCTTAAAGCCAGTTCTTAAAGCCAGCTCTTTCGATAGGTAACAACAATACGACCAATCCTTTGCCTATGAAATATACTTGCTATTGAAAGCATTCTGTGCTCTTACCACACAGACATTGAAGGGGCTTTTCTTATCTAACAAAAGTTAGTAATTTTATTCCACAAACATCTCTCCTAAGCTTCTCGTCAAATACAGTGCAATGAATTCTAATGCCACTCTAAATAGATAACGTTGTGTTTAGCTGGCATACGGTGAATTTACCATTCTGGAACTAGAGAAAGATATTATGTGACACCTCTCCATTTTTTTTTTTATTTTTTTTTTATTTTTTTTCATTTTTTTTTTGTCTCTGATTTAAAGATTTGCGTGTGTGCGAAAGTGTATTGGGACAGTAAGGCCTATCCCCTGTCAGGAGGGAAACTTTTGATAGTGGGACCGGTCAACCGCGGGAAGAGGGAATCATTAGAAATGATGTGCCAAGTTTACTAACGAACCCGGCAGGTTAGAAATCAGTTGGGTTTCCTGTAAAAATTATTCCTCCAGTGAGATTGTCTTATTTGTTCTGACTTACTCTGGTTTACTCAGTCGGTCTTTTCATCGCTTAATCAATCAGTATTCAAGCAACGAGAAGTTATCGTTGCTGTGACGACTCTGCTCCCAGTGACATAAACGCTGCCAACGTAAGGTTGTGGAACTTGTCACCGAGATAGGAGGACGGCGAATTCCTCCCAGGCTTTACCTGGAAAGAATGAAATTTGTAAAATAAAAAAAAAATATGTTGAATAGAATCGCAGTGTTTAACTATAAAAATGGTATACTGCTGTGTTTGGTGCTACTTTTCAATATTCGGCTGATCAAGGATCAAGACATGGCCACCGTCACCAATCAGCACCGGTGGACTCAACTCAACTTTGTTACGAGGAAGGAGTTTCACTCTTCGACTAACTTTTCCCTGATGCTATCACATACTTTTTGCCTAGTAATACACTGAGATGCATTTCATGCTCTTAGATACAATTTCATCACAATAATCATGTACATATATTTCAATTTATACAAATTCTAAACAGTAGACTTAAAGTTCTTTAAATAGACAATTTTGTCTAAATGTGTTATAAATAACATAAGTAGTATTAAATCACTTTTTTCATTGCGATACCGAATCTTCGTTAAAATTAGTAACCACAACGCTATTTGGTTTAATTTCAATTCACAGAAGGTGCTGCTAACCATCTGCGATTGACAGCATCTAACTATGCCAGATGCAATACAATGCGAAAAATGAGGCATTATCCAAAGCGTAATTACATTAAAATCTAAGCATCAGTTTTTGGGGACGCTGGGACAGACAGATTATTCTGATTGACCTAAAACCCTGATTTTATGGTTTTGGCATCCCTATTATCAGCAGCATAAATTGTAAATTCTCTTTTTGAAAAAATAAATTTCTGTGCAGGCAAAAGTAGGTCTGTTATATTATTTTATCATACAGTACAGATACAAATTTTAAGTGTTAGTAATATCATTACTACTGTAATTATAGTTTCCTTAGGGGACGTCCATTAATTACGTGGCTCAAAATGGGGGGGGGGGGGTGAGGGTGGAGGGAAGGATCTTGCATACTCTCAACAAGGGGGAGGGGGGACGATGGAAATCTCAAGTAAACTTTTTATTCTAGATTGCCTCCCTTCAAACAATAGTAGTGCTAATAAATAGGTCTCCAAAACCACGAGATCGTTAGGAGGTGGGGGACTCACTAGATCTCAGCACAAGGGGGGAGGGGTCCAGATTTTCGAAAAAAAACATCACTCGTAATTAATGGAAGACCCCTTATTAAAACAAAATCGTGTTTACGAAAACAGTCGACACTACTTTGAAAGTCTCATTAAGATAAAATAGAACGATTCTTTAAATACATACAGTATTTATTATTTTTAAGTACGTAAAATATTTCTTGTCACCATCAATACCATTACTAATAAAATGCTACTCTGGTCACTGTGTCATGTTGTCTGTCACTCTTTGACGCCACCTGCTAGACCTTCGTTGGGGGTCTAACGACAACATTCGGTGTTTTCACTCTATGCCCATAAAGAAATGTATATATTCCTTTTAAATTTACATGTTTGTTTTTGTTTATTCACGACAACAATTAGATTCAGAAATTGAAGCAAGGAAACGAGCATCCGATGTTTAAACGCTCTGTTCAATGTAGCAGCTGCCAAAACCAGTTCACAAAATAACTGTAAAATATTTTTTGACTGAAGACAAGGTATTAATTTTGATGAAATCTACGTGTTACTTTTTATTTACGACAACGATTAAATGCAGACATTAAATGAACGAAATAATTTACGCTCTATTCTCTGTAGAGCCAGACAACAAAATTACTTAAAAAAAACCTTGAGAGTTGTGGAACTTAAACTGAACATTAGTTACGAACTTTTTTTTTTTTTTTTTTAAAATAAAAATTTCAGTCAAATTTTGACCAATTTGAAAGAGATTTCGAATTTTACTTTTTAGTTATATTTAGTTATATGGCGGTTTGAGATGTGTTCCTGAGGGAACAATAAAAGATCCAGTTCATAAATTTCTTTACCGAGCGGGACGGTGTAACGGTTAGCGTTCTCGCCTCGCATTCGGGAGGACGGCGGTTCGAATCCCCGTCCGGGCATCCAGATTTGGATTTTCCATGGTTTCCCCAAATCACACCAGGCAAATGCCGGGATGCTTCCTTCAAAAGACCATGGCCGAATTCCTTCCCATTCCTTGCCCCCATCCTTGCCCCCCATCCTTTCCCGTCTCTAAAAGACCTCGATGTTAAAAAGAGACGTAAAGCAGTTAAAAAAAAAATTCTTCAATTATTACGTGGTATAGTGTATGTATATTCTTTTGGGCGAACTAGGACAACGTTAAGCATTTCTTTAGCTTGGATTTTACTGTGGATGTGTACACATCGTGTCACAACTAGGTTTGTTGGCCCTACAGGGGACCTACAGTTTAACGTGCAATCCGAACAACTGAACGTCCTGGCGTAGCTCATATGACCAAACGCAACTTCAAAACCTCCTCCGCATACCGGGATTCAATCGCGGGACCGGGAAAGCAAGCGTCTTAACCACTGAGACACTTGGTTCATTTTATACCAAACAACAAAATATAAAATTCAAATTGGTTGTTTCTAATTTTTTCCCCCAAATAAACATTCTCTTAGGAATTGTATGAAGCATAAATCACCACCATGATGTTACTGACCCGTTACCGTGTAATCCCTTAATCAACCATACATCGTTTAAACAGTGCTGTGAATTATAGTTATCACTGATAATCTGCCTTGTTGCAAGTGTTGGTTAATGCCCTTTACATGTTGGGATGAATTGGACACAAATGAAGCCTGGAATTATTTAATTTCTGGAGGATGCTCAAACCAAATAAGATAGCTTAGGAAGACATAATTTACAACTTCAGGCGCATAAAAATGGTTGTAACAACATCTTGCAGCTGTACCTTAATAATATCATGGTTTTCATTATTGAATCTATTAATATTCAGTGATTCTTCAAGTCTATGTCGTTTTTGTTATTTTATATATATTATTATTTCTGAAGTATTTTTGATAGGCATGTTACGAACAAAACAGAACAAACAAAAACTTTAATTTAAGCGAAAAATATTCAATTCCGGATTCGAAAAATAAAAAATATTAGAGGTTTTAGGCATCTACTTTCTAGATCCAAAAAGTATCTCTCCATACGCTATAATACAACAACAAAAAATCGATCATGTTCATTTTTATGAAGTATATGACGTAATTTAATTGATGTTGAATGCAATTTTCAATTTTGTTCGACGAAACACATTATATGAATCAATATGAAGTCTGAAATGTTTTCCGTTTAACAGCTAGAGACTTACGATGTAATGGACAGACAACGTAATTACAATGATAGGCCTCCGCTTATCTTCGGGAAAGGAAACTTAATAAAACATGATTGACGGAAGTTCAAACTGATATCACACAACACTAAGTTTAGAAGCGGGTGCAAAAAGAGCATGGAATAAAAATTTCACTAGGGGAATAACTGTTCTCTGAGAAAGAATTTTTACTTAAGACGGTAGTGAAATAAATAGGAAGTTCAACATGGTAAGCACAAAATGTGGGAAAGTTATTTAGACTAAACACAAAAGCAAAATAAATAACTTACCGCAAATACTAAAACGGTAATAGGTCTTACAGGCAAAAGTAAGACAATTCTGTTGTTTGGGAGCTACAAATACAAACAATTAGCAACTAGGACGTAATGGACTCCAAAAAAGATCCTCCTTATAACGATGATTTTTTTCCATCAAAAATTTATCAACAACTCGGGTAGAACAAACTGAATTTGAATGCATAAGGCATATCAGGAATTAAGGAAATGGGCCCATGATTTTAAGCGGCAAATGAAATGTATGACTATTTCGGAATGATTAACGTTATTTTTGCTTAATCTGATTCTTCAAATGATTTAGTGTATTACTAAGCACTTGCTCAAATAATTTTATTTTTATTATTTTTATTATTATTATTATTATTATTTTTAACAGAAAATTTTTCCAACAAGTTTATCGAAATTTCTGTATTGGAAAATATCCACGGGTAGAATATAGAAAGTTAAAAGAAAATTAAAATATGTATCAAGTAAAGTAGACTATAAATATATCCTTACTAATAAGAGGAAATAGAAATTATGCCAGTAATATAAGATTACGGTGCCGATTACTATTTTTTGTACACATTTTTGAGGTTCGTTTGGAGGCTTTAGGTTTTTTTATGCTTCTCGATGTAGGTAGCATTAGAGGCTGGAAAGGACTGGGGGCTAGAAACGAGAACAAATTAGGCCATGGGCTTTAGAAGTAACCATTCCAGCATTCATATGGTGTGATTTCTGGAAACCATGGAAAACTGAAACATGGATTGCCGGACTAGGATTCGAACTTTGCTTCCTTCCGATTGCGAGCCCAGTGCCTTACCATTCTCCCACTAGCTGCTTCAAGATTACTGCAGAGAACACGGACCCCTTACCTTACTCAGCAGTTAATGATCAATTCTACGTAGCTGCTAGTAGGATCAGATCACAAAATAAGCTAATTCAATTTTCACAACTGAGTAACAGAGATTTTGTTACAGAATTAACTTTTTTTTATATTATAATATCTCCGAAATTTTATCAGAACTCGAAAACTAGACGAAAATGGCATTGTAGTTTCCCTCAATAACAACAGAATTAAATGTCAGAGTTAATATAAAACCCTAGCTGCAATAAATACCTACGAGAAAAGTAGTGATTTTTACCTATTTATTATATGTGTTTTTGAAGGAGCAGTAAAATACCAAGTTCGTAAACTACTTCCCTGTTGGTAAAAGCAAAAGGAGTAGTTCACTTTAGATTCCCAAGTACTTGACTGCAATAATTTTTTATACTAGGTTTATCCGGCATGCGTTGCAATGCCTCTCTTTCTTTTTTAAGTGGCTACATATATGCCAGGACGCTCCGTGGTTCGGATTCCACGTTAAACTGTAGGTCCTAGAGGAAAGGAACTGGCCGTCCTACCTTTGACCCAATGGCTTAGTATGCCTCCTTCCGGAGTATCCAACCAACCTTCGGGTTGTGGACTAAGTTAAGTTAAGTACACTTATACGGACACTTAACATGTACAAAATAAATGAAAGACAATGATTTTTATGCATTAAATTAAAATTGAAAAAGTTTGCGCTAGTGCTTTGGAATATACAATAATTTTGATATTTCATCTTCCGCAAAAGCAGAGCACCCAGCATTGTAGGCAGGTTGACATGAAAGTTCTGATGTTTTATCCCTATTAATCGGATCGTAGTAAATATTCGCCATCATCATACGTTTTGGCAGGTGTCTCATCACCGTAAAAAAAAATACCCGAAAAGTAGCTCATGAAAATTACTCTTAAGACCGTTGAAGGGAAAAGCGGGTGCAGTTTTGTAGACTGAATACAAAAATCATTTACCACTTATTTTAAACCATACGTGCTCAAAGTTCCTTCCCATTAGTTCCAAGCGTAACTTTTGTTTAAGAAAGAATGGTGAGTTTTTATAAACCAAATGGAGACAGTATTTCTCTCTTTGTTTTAAACCCCAGATCGGACCAAGAAATTGTTTAAAGTAAGAGTCTTAATCACTGAGCTAGCAGAGCATTCTGATTTAAGCATAGTGTGCTAAGTACAACCAAAATCGGTTAAAAACTGCGGATTTGCATGAAAAAAGTTGAAAGAAATTAAAGAGGAGGAGAGGGATTAGTATTTTGTAGACCAAAAGTGAACAGAATTTTTCTATTTGTTTTAATGTATTCATATGCAGCGTTCAATCAAATTAAGTGATGGAGGGAAAAGAGTAGAGGGATTTTTACAAAGCAAATGCAGTTTAAAGTATACTTGTGGGTAGTTCCGTCGATATCGGATAAAAGCTGTGGGATTTTGTAAATGAAACTGCTAAAAATTTAGGGGAGGGTAATAAAGGGATTTTTTTTGTATCTGCTTAACGTCTCACTAACAGCGAGGTCTTTTAGAGACGAGAAAGGATGGGGGGCAAGGAATTGGAAAGATTTCGGCCATGACCTTTTGAAGGAAGCATCCCGGCATTTGACTGGAGTGATTTGAGAAACCATGGAAAACCCAGATCTGGATGCCCGGACGGGGATTCGAACCGCCGTCCTCCCGAAAAGGGATTTTGTTTTTAAAAAACCAAATAGGTTTTATTTTTCTCTTTGTTTTTAAGCAAAATGCTAACTTAGCCCTTGACCCGAAGGTTGATTGAACCCTCCCGAAGGAGATATAATAAGCTTTGGGTTAGAAGCAGGACGGATAGTTTCTTTCCTTTGGGACCTACAGTTTAATATGGAATCCGAACAACGGAACGTCGTGGGCTACCTCAAATGATCAAATACAACTCTTAAAAATTCCTGCCCTTATTGGGATTTTAACCAGTGACCGGACACAGAATGGTCGGGAAGCAAGCGCTTTACCCACTGAACGAGCAGACCGCTTTGTTTTGAAGTATACCCGTGCTAAGTACTATCAAAATAGGATAAAAATTGTGGGATTGTATGAAGAATATTGGAAAAACTTAAGGGGTTGTTGTAAAGGTGGAGAGGGTTGGGTATTGCAACAAAAAAAAAGTGTAGACGGTATTATTTTTTTTTAAAAGTAGACGTATGCAAAATCCCATCGAAATCGGTCAAACTCTGTGGGTTTCTACAAAGATCATTTGAAAAAATTGACTGTTGTGTAGGGTAAGTGGCGATGTATTTTTTTGAAATTTTTTTGGTCAGAAACCTTCCCAGGCATGCACACAATAACTCACCATAGTTACATGGCAATCGGATGAGTGGTATAGGAACGCATAGAAGACGAACAAACATATAAACAAACAAAGCAACAAACTAACAAACATTTTTATATATTACACGTTTCACTGCCGGGCCTTCGCCTTGTGCAATGCAGCAATTGTGATTTACCGAATGTTGTCGAAATAATTAAAATGCAGTGATACTCCTGCCATAGTCATGCATTACATACCGACGCTAGTCTGCTATATTCTTATCGAACAACAAAAAGCAATCGGCGTCTTATTTTTTTCCATTAAATCTTTCATGTTTCTGCCAGGAGTTATGTGAATTTTGAACCAGCAATTAATGAAGAACAATGAGGTAATTTCCATTTTCCCTACTTGTGAAATGTTCTAGAGACCAAGCCGAGGGTGTTTACATTACAAATATTACATTTCCGTTACACCTATTGAGGCAGTAAGTTAGAATGGTGTGCAAAAAGCCGTGGGATACCTCCAACATCGTGTCACATCCTCTTTTTCCCGGCGAAGTGCTCCTACGTGACGTGACGTTGACTCTATAGACCGTCGTAAGTCAGATGAAGAAATACACTGAAGAGCCAATGAAACTGGTACACCTGCCTAATAATCGTGAAGGGCCCCCGCGAGCACCCAGAAATACCGCAACACGATGTGTCATGACTAATATCTGAAGTAGTGCTGGAGGGCATTGACCCCATGCATCCTACAAGGCTGTCCATAAATCCATAAGAATACGAGAGGGTGGAGATCTCTTCTGAACGACACGTTGCAAGGAATCCCGGATATGCTCAATAATGTTTATGTCTGTGGAGTTTGGTGGCCAGCGGAGGTGTTTAAACTCAGAAGAGTGTTCCTGAAGCCACTCTGTAGCAATTCTGGGCGTGTGGGGTGTCGCATAGTCCTGCTGGAATTGCCCAAGTCCGTCGAAATGCACAATGGACATAAATGGATGCAGGTGATCAGCCAGGATGCGTACGAACGTGTCGTATTTAGACGTAACAGGGGTCCCATATCACTCCAACTGCACACGCCCCACACCATTACAGAGCCTCCACCAGGTTGAACAGTCCCCTGCTGACATGCAGCGTTCATGAATTCATGAGGTTGTCTCCATACCCGTACACGCCCATCCGTTCAATTCAATTTGAAAGGAGACTCACCAGAACAGGCAACATGTTTCCAATCATCAACAGTACAGTTTCAGTGTTGACGGGCCCAGGCAAGGCGTAAAGTTTTGTGTCGTGCACTCAGCGAGGATACACGAGTGGGCCTTCGGATCCGAAAGTCCATATCGATGATGTTTCGTTGAATCGTTCGCACGCTGATGCTTGTTGATGGCCCAGCATTGAAATCCGCAGCAGCTTGCGGAAGGGGTGCACTTCTGTCACATTGAACGATTCTCTTCAGTAGTCGTTGGTCCCTTTCTTGCAGGATCTTTTTCCGGCCGCTGCGATGTCGGAGATTTGATATTTTACCGGTTTCCCTATATTCACGGTGCACTCGTGTAATGGTCGTACGGGAAAATTCCCCCCCCCCCCCCTCATCGCTACCTAGGAGATGCTGTGTCCCTTCTCTCGTGCGCCGACTATAACACCACGTTCAAACTCACTTAAATCGTGATAACCTGCCATGGTAGCAGCAGTAACCGATCTAACGCCTGCGCCAGACACCTGTTGTCTTATATACGCGTTGCCGACCGTAGCGCCGTACTGTGTTTGCAAACGCATTCCTATACCAGTTTCTTTAGCTCTCAAGTGTCTTCCTCTTCAGGCGTCCATAATTGTGAAAGTGTCGCCGGTACACCATGTTGTGCACGAACTAATCTTTTGACATTCACCAATATGTTTGACTGGATTCATGCTCGGCAATATAGGTGGTCTGATTATTGGCTGGAATTGTCCATAATGTCACTCAAACGTAACGTGAACGATTCTGGTCTGGTGACATGTCGCATCGTAGTACTGGAAAAGTCTGTCGTTTTTTGGGATACCGTCCCCAAGTAGCTGAATATAAACATTTCCAATCAATGGTCGGACCAATTTAGCCAGAGGTCCCAGGCCATACCATCGTTGAGCCACTACCAGCTTGTACAGTGCCTTCCATACAACCTGAGTACACGACTTCGTGGGATCTGCGCCTCATGAGAACGCTCGTTACTATCAGCTTTTAACAACTGGAACAATTACTCATCTGACCACGCAATCCTCGTCTACAGTCTAACCTGACATGCTCAATAGCCCAGTAGAGGTGCTGCAGCCGATCGCGTTTTGTTGGTAACTCTCTCGCGCGGGGAGCCATATCCCGACACTTTCGCTCCACTGTCCGCGTAGACACATCTGTCGTGCACCCCACCTTGAGTGAACACAGTGTTGCTTGTCTGTCAGCATTGAGACCACTATGCAGGCGTTGTAGGTCCGGTCACTGCGTTGTCCGGAGCTGGCGGTAATGCCGGAATTACATATTCACGGCACTCTGTTGACACTGTGGATCGAGGAATGTTAAATTCACGAACAAATGGAATATCTACGCTTCTAGCACAAACTACCTTTGTACGTTCAACGTCTGTTCCTTCATATCGTGCTGCGAAAATCTTTCACCTCCAAAAACTTTTCACAAGAATCACGAGAGTACAAATCATAATAGATTACATACATGATATGTCTATTTTCTCTTTTTGCGTGGTTTTCATTTAGCCTTCAGCTATTAGATGTTATCATGTTTTCATTTCAAAATTTTTTAAAATTTCTTTTATAATTTTGACTTTTTGCACTAAGAAATGTAGATTAGGCTTAACGTGTTTATCAATCTTAGAAGGAATTTAATAAATTATAATTGGCTATTTTGATTAATGAAACCAAATTTTTCTTCTATGCAGGTTTTATTTTCTGGCCTTACGTCCAGTTCATAAGAAGCGCAATTCGCATAAAATTTGTCAAAATTCTTATTGAGTAATTCGATCTTCTGTTTGCAGCGTAGCTATAGGATGACATTTACCCCTCTATTGATATCACTGATTTCTTCCAAAATCCTTTCTCTCAAATATTTAGCTTATAAAAGAGATATCGGATGACGAACAACTGTGATTTAGAGAAACCGAACCGTATTATTAACATCAGAAGAACCATAAAAAGAATCGAGGTCTAATTTAGTGGCTTTTGTGGAATGGTAATAAAGTTTTGGCTGTAATAAAGGGTGCAAGAAGATTGAGAAACTGAGAAATTCAGGGCCGAATAATAGATATGGAAAAATTATTTTACTAAAATATTTCATTTTTTAAAAAAAAAAAGGTTAAACGAGTATAAAATGTATCCTACATTGATAAAAGGGATAGAATTAACTTTTGGAAAAGATAAATATTTTCCCCGTGACAAAATTGCGGTACCGAACAACACCTTTTTTCGTCACGTTTTCTAGGATCTTTAAGGGTTTAAAGTTTGTTTGGTTTTACACCTTTGTCGACGTCGAGGTCATTAGAGAAGGGACACGACTGAAGGCAAGGAACGGGAAGCAATTTGGCCATTTAGGAGGAACAATCCCCGCATACACTTGGTGTGAGTTTAGAAGACTATGGACAGTCGAAAACATGAATGGCCGACCGGGTATTCGAAGCCTGCGTCATCCCGAATGCGAGACCAAAGTGTTACCGCTTGCTCGCCACGCTCTGTGCTTCAGGTTTGCAGTAGCGAATATGAAACTCTTTCTATACGTCAATTCCAACAATTCCTATATGAAAGTGAGGTAATATTGTTGAAATTCTAAGTTTATATGCATCAAATATTTTTTATCATCTGTCATGTGACTCATGTATCCTCGATCGGACGTTATCGAAGCGAGGATGAATACCAGTAATCTGTCAGCGGGTAACAAAAATTGAATTGTTGTAAACGCGAAATTAGCAGTGTCACTTTGGTTCTTGAAATTGTGGGACATAGTGATGTTGCTTATGTATTGAAATGCACTTTGGTTTGTCTCGTTGCCCGTCTCACGGTTCTGACGGTAAATATGCCCACACGTCTTACGAAACATGTAATTATAAAAACCTCCATGAAATGCGTAAAACTTTATATTTCCTTGAACTATGTGATACCGAAAGAAAAACTGTATTAGAAATAATGCCTCTCAGAATGTGTATTACTATAAAGTATATGTCATTCATATGGTGGTCCTGTGTTTTTTTTATGTACTTGATAACGAGGCCTGTCCCACCTGGGAACTTTCTCTATTGAAATGTTGGTTTCTGCACTACGGTCCAATAACGATAATTTCGTTCTGAGCCACCCTACATGTAAGCTGTAAATAAGGGTATCGCGGTTACCGAGTGGTCGATTTCGTTTTCAGTTTCTTGTCTCCAGTTTTATCCTGGGACGCGGGTTCGAATCCACCGTCCAAACAGATTTCTGTTTTCCATGGTTTCCTGAAATCACTCCAAGCGTATGCCAGGATGGTTCAATCAAAAACCATTACCGAATTCTTTCAAATTCCTTGCCCATAGTTCTATTCTGTCTCTATTGACTACGACCTTGACGAAGTGTTAAGCCATAAGGGAAACAATAACGGTTCTAGTAATTAACGACCTCTCCTACTTTCTGCACTAAGGTTAAAGTCATTAGCTTGTTTTTGAAGATTTTGATTGCTTTGTTTTGTGTTATTTGATTGTGACAGAAAAATGAAATAGCTTAAAAAGTCGTTCATATTTGTATTCCGAAGCGGCTGTCAAGATTTCTAACTTTTTGAGGGTCATTACTAGGAGACATTCCATACTTAATTTCCACTGCGTATTCTGAACACCCTGTACAACAATGTCATAACTATAATATCACCTACACATGAAATTGCTAAGATAGCAAATGCAGCTGTAATCAGCAACAATTCTACACTTTAAATCATGGTTCTTCTTCTTTTTTGGGGGGGCAAAAAAGAATTCATTTCCAATGCTGGAATGCAATGCTCCGTTCGGCCATCAAAATTCCGGTTATGCATGGTTTCCCTAAAACACTCTAGGTGTCTGAAGGTCATGGCCGAATTTCTTTCCGTTTCTTGCACCCAGTCCTTTTCGCCTCTAATGATCTTGATGTCGACGAGGCGTTAAATTAGAACGAAAAAACGACGATTATGACGAATAACACACAAATATTTTGGGGAAAAGTATCTATGGACTAGAGTTAACGAAAGCAAGGGCCGACTTATGAAGTTGATAACAGGAGTAGCTAAACGTTTGTATATGGGATAAGGAAAGTTTTCTGCGTTGAAGAACCTAATTCATAATTGAAAATAAGGTGTAAAAGTCGTATCAACAATATTGTATGAAATCGTACCATAAAGTTTTGTGGCAGGAAAATAGTTCCAGCATAATGAATTTGTTGACAGGGAGACTAAAACAAGTAGTTCGACCGCCGAGAGACAGCTATTATTCTTTTGACGGAAAAGTGAATTTGCATTTGAGACGCCGTTAGCATCAACAGGAAAGTTGAATAAAACGAAAAATTCCTGACTGGAATCTGGTCAGATCGTTTGAGATAATCCAATGCACCACTAATGATCTGTCACAAACGCAGTCAAAATCGTATTGTAAGAATAACAAGTATAATACTGTGGTGTTCCCTCTTATGGTTTCATTAATATAAATAAGTTGTATTTATTTTTTCCGGAGTCGTATATCATTGAAGGTCCACATGAATCACCTATACGTCCTACAGGATTACAACCAACGCTGTAAATTACCAATAAATAGTAATTTTAATATTTTAGTTTAATTAAACAATCATACATTCTATACTACCCTGTTTTCTCAATAAACAGCAGTTGTTTTACAAACGTCAAATCAAATAGTTTATTCAAATTTTACAATTCTACAACCATTATCGATTACTTATCTTTTGTTGATCTCACTACATATGTCTTCGTTAAACCATTAGCAACAATTTATTAACACAATGGTACTTCTTCAGTCTAAATATTACAACAGGCTAGTATATCCCACCAAAATCAATTTTCAATCATTCTTCCAACATTAGAACATCTTCCTTTCCATTTTTCTAAACTGTGAATGAAACAACGAACCAAAGATTCTCCTTTCTTGGTTCGACGCTCTTTGCACCTTTAAACTCAAATAGCATAATCAGTTTATAGAATCACAAATATTTGACATATATATGTATAAGATTTTAACATTAATTTCTATAAATATTGAGGTCATGTACCTCACAGTGCCAAATGCTAGTCAACACCCTGTGTATTGAAAGCGAAATTGCTTGGATGACAAACGACACGAATTGTGCGAGGTCCGGTCGAAAGGAATTTACTTGTATGTGACGGAGTGCAGCCTGGCGCCAGCAGGGACCTGATAGCAGCTCATTGGTATTCGTGGGACAGGCCTGCGACCGAACAGGGTCTCTCCAGTTTTTGTGATTCGACTATGTAACAAGCTACCTGCGAGCC
This sequence comes from Vandiemenella viatica, assembly GCA_031002005.1. Lineage (NCBI taxonomy): Eukaryota > Metazoa > Arthropoda > Insecta > Orthoptera > Morabidae > Vandiemenella > Vandiemenella viatica. Next base: position 82,965,244 of record JARYHS010009186.1, read on the forward strand.
CGCTGCGGGACGGCTTATGTTTACGTCCGTTTTTTCTACCCTGCCTCCCTCCACGTCTTCCGAACCCTTTTTCTTGTCGTTTTCTTGCATTAATCCCTGGTGCTGAGTAATCCCTTTAATAAAAATAGATGCCAGTGCTTGTTTACAAGATGAATGTTGCTGGAACTCGTGTGGAGTAGGGTACCTGTACACTGATCTTCTACAGACGGGAACACCTTGTGGTACGTGTTTTTTTAGGTCCAGGGAGCAAAGAGTTAATTAAAGGATCAGATAAAAAAATATAATTAGTAATAGTAAAATGGATAAATGAATACGTGTTATATTGAAGTGTTCCCTTTGGCTGGGTAACATCTTGATCATCTACATGAAATTTATAAACGTGAAAGTAACTATCTGTCTGTTTGTTACGCTTTCACAAGCAAACGGCTACACCGATAGTGGTGAAATTTGACAAGTAAATGTTACAGGTCATTAGGAAGGACATAGGAATTTTTTAGGATAAATAACATATTCTGTCCTGAAGTTTTGATAACTAACCGAACAGTGACTGATTGACAGATGGATAGCGTGTGAAAGTCTGTGTAATGTTATATCGGTTGCTCAGGCTTTGTTTCTCTCGTAATCAGTTTGTGTACGATCTGTTCATAAATTTTATTTGTAGACACAGCTTGATATACAGTATATATATATGAATTACATCCAATTATAGAAATAAAATTCTAATTCCACACATATGTAGTCGTGGGTAACAGCTAGTGCGTCTGTAATCTGCAAAGGGAAATAAAAATTCAAAGATGTTATTAATCATAATCTGCAAGAATATAACATATTAGTTGACAGTGTTATGGTTAGCAAGAGTTTGATTTTATTAATTATGAAATTAGATAATTTATCAAACATCAAAAGAATTGATTTACCACTCATAAGACAAATAACTGAGCAAGCAGTCTTCAGATTAGAGCAGGTGTTGAACTGATTTACAAAACGTTCCATCACGACACAGTGAGTACCATTCCATTCACAACGAGTCGATTTTTTTTGTTTGTTTTATTTTTTATTAACTACTTTTCGTCTCTCAACAGCGAGGTCTTTAGAGACGGGAAGGGATGGGTTCAAGGAATGGGAAGGAATTCGGCCATGGCATTTTTAAGGAAGCATCCCGGCATTTGACTGGAGTGATTTGGGAAACCATGGAAAACCCAAATCTGGATGCCCGGACGGGAATTCGAACCATCGTCCTCTCGAATGCGAGGCCAGAACGCTAACCGTTATACCACCACGCTCGGTGAGTCGAATGCGTTGGACTGGATGCTATAATACAATTCTCGATTTTATGACAATGGTAGAGGAAATGAACCAAAGTCTCATAGGTAAATTGATTTAAGTTCACTTTATTTTAAATGGAGCACGTGCTTTGATATGTTTTCAAATAAAATGCATGTCAGAAGTAGATAAATTTTTGATCATATTCTTCAACATTATTTTTTAGTAGAAACAGTCTTTGAAAAAAAAGTAGTCTAATAAAGGAGGGGTTACAAGTTTGACTTTTTTTTGTTTTGCTGCTCGTCGACGTCGAGGTTATTAGAGGTAGGAAAAGGTTGAGGGGGCAAGAAGCGGGAAGGATTTCGGCCATGCTTTTTGAAGGAAGCATTCTGCCTCCAACTTGGAACGCGAATTAGGATTTCGTCACTTTCCTCAACCCTATAGAAAAGAAGCAGTTGCTGTTATACTTTTTTCTTTATTTTCCTGAAGGTCCCTTAATGTCTCCTAGCTCTTAAGTTAACTAAGGAAGTTTTTCATTTGCTCTAGTCCTTCTCTTGTATTTAATATACAAGTAACTTCTCTTTACGTGCTCCCATCATTTTTTACTTGTCTTGCCTGTGGCGGCAGTCGCACTGTCTCCTCTGTCGTAAGGGTAGCCTACCTACCCACCTCGTCAGAAATGACGCCACTGCGACTTTCGTTGCAGGCCCACACACCTGTAACGCTCTGTCACTGACAGAATATATCCTTCCTTAGCTAAGGGGAACCTACAATTTATGCGTTCCCTTACAACGCTTAAAGTGCGTGACTCCCCGTGGGGTCTGGAATGCCACCCCTCTGGTCAGAGAGACCTGCCACCTCTGATCACACCTGTCTACTGACGGAGTCGCTTAACGAAGACAGACGCAGCTGATGAATTGCCGGACAGTCTCCCACAGTACTGCAAATTTACTTCACCGCTGTTTTGGTCGGCATATCTCTGCAACTAGCTTCTATCCTCCATCACAACCACGTTGCGTCGATTTTCACTCACGTCTTAAATAGTAAATGAATCTAGATCTTCGGCGTCAAGAACTAAGGGTGGGTCATGATTGGTGTTACATGTAAAAATAAACACAAAATATTGGCTACACTATTACCGGCAATGGCTGTCATTCGCTGAACCTTCACCGTCACTCGTCGCACCGAGCGGGGCGGTGTAACGGTTAGAGTTCTCGCCTCGCATTCGGGAGGACGGCGGTTCGAATCCCCGTCCGGGCATCCAGATTTGGGTTTTCCATTGTTTCCCCAAATCACTCCAGGCAAATGCCGGGATGCTTCCTTCAAAAAGGCCATGGCCGAATTCCTTCCCATTCCTTGCCCCAATCCTTGCTCCCCATCCTTTCCCGTCTCTAAAAGACCTCGATGTTAAAAAGAGACGTAAAGCAGTTACAAAAAAAAAAAAAAAATACACTCGTCGCACACACCAAAATACTCGTAATAGTTCGTCAAGTTACACCCATATTCCTGGCTGTATTTCACTGTGTCGTTATGTGCCTAATAAACTTTTTCACTAGTTCCACCTAGACGTAAAATCGTGTAACTTGATTTTAATTTTTTCTTTCGCCGGCCTCGGTAGCGTAGGGGCAAGAGTGCTAGCTCCGCGTGGCCTAGGTAGCCGGTTCGAATCCGGCCGCGGGCATGGATGTTTAAGTGTTGTGTGTGTGAATGTACTATCCGTACTGTGTTATCCATACTTACAAGGTACAATATATAAACACTGAATGACGACTGATTAACTGGTAGCTATAATAGTAATCACATTGAGCTGGCTGTATGGACTCAGCTGCCGAAAACCATTAAAAAAAATTAAAAAATCTTTAAATATAAAACTAATTTAGTCTACAACCCGAAGTTTGGTTGGATCCTCCTAAAGGAGGCATAATAAGCTATTGTGTCAGATGTAGAATGGCCAGTTCCTTTCCTCTTGGACCTACAGTTTAACGTGGAATCCGAACCCCCGCTGCCAAGTTAGCCTGCAACAAAGTTAGAATTGACTTTCATCCGGTCCCAAAGTCTGACCTTGCCTCGGTGGGGAAAAGATTTGTTTTTTATTTTTGGCAGAGGCAGTGGCTGCAGGTTGAGCATAATAAGCTCCGGCTGGTCAAACCGACCGTTCAGCCGAGGAGCAGCTCCTTCCAGCGGGCGAGGAGGGATGAGGTCCTCCTTACTCGCCTCCGTATAGGGCACTGTCCTCCGACACACAGCTTTCTTCTCCGCCGGGAGGACCCTCCGGAATGTCATACCTGTGGCGTACCACTGACGGTGTGCCACATTTTAATTGATTGAGCATTATTTTTAGACCTGAGGGCAGACGTTTCCTGGCCAACGATCTGTCCCTCCTTTTAAACAATGAGACCAGCAACGTGGCGTGTGTTTTAAAATTTTGTGTATTGGCCGGTCTAACGCCTAAACTTTTAGGCAGATCGGCCTAGTTTTAAAATGGATGGTTTGCCTCTTTACAGCCACCCATGCATGTGAATTGTTATTATTTTTTATATTGTTATGATTCATATCTCTCTGGCCACTATACAGCCAGCGAGACTTGTAGTGTTTTTAATTCTCCTTTAAATCTTCTTGGCCCTTTTACAGCCATCCAGGTGCTGTACGGTTTAAAGTACCGGTGGCTCCTTTAAAGCCACGCCTGATTTTATGATTTATTTTATTTGCTGTCTGTATGGCCGACACCTTTACAGTCGACCATGCAGACAGTATTGTAGTACATTTTAAAGCCACAGTAATAGCTGGTAATTGTTAGGGCGCTAATGACCCCGATGTCGACGCGCCCTAAAGCTACAACATCAACAACAACAACCGAACCCCCGAACGATCAGGTCATATGATCAAAGACAACTCTTAAACATTTCTGCATCTATCGGAATTAGAACCCCGGACCGGAGCAACGAACTTTTTTGAAAGTAAGTGCCTTAACCATTGAACTACCAGACCATTAGCTGTTATATACCCCTCATCTTATAGGCCAGGCCTAGTATTTTACTAGACGACCGGCAGTCCTCGCCGGTATTGCAAACAACACCCACATGATATGCCGACAGGCTCGGCAGGATTTGAATAAGCTACAGTGAATTTTCATTACGATGCTTACTAATGAAACGTCGAATATCAGTTTTGATGAAAGATAAACATTACAAGAAGCAATATACAATTTATAAGAAACATTCGTAAATGTTTAAATTATCGTTCTAATAGTTTGCGGTGACATACCGGTAGACTCATGAGGCAAGAGAAGCAAGTCTAACTCAAAGCGGACGAAATGAGAAAGAGAAACTTCACGAAATTTGGATTTTATGCTCGATGCAGGAAGGGAAAGCATAAACTGGTTCTTAAAGTGTCAAAAAATTGTACATACGAAGGAAAAAGGGCAAGGAGAGTTTATATACAACAGCCAGATAAAGGTATCAGTACAAAATGGTACACTCAAACATCGACCTACTGAATCGAGATAACAACTCCTGGACCTATCCATGGTGTTAAAAAAGTGATACAAATTTCTAAAGGGGAATAACAACTAACGTCACCTTCTACAGTGTCAGATAATTTGCTCAGCCTTACGGGTAATTTTCGTTGAATCTACGTCTGCATTTTTGTCATCTGATTCACTTCCAAATGTACGAGTAATGAGTGTATCTAAGAGTGGTATAGGGGCAACGTCTCAGTTGTATTTTGGTTCACTTTGGAAATGAAACACTTGTCATCAAGAAATCTTGCTTCTCTGATTTTATTTCATCTTACGTCCTATGTCAAAAACACAAATAACATAATCTTTCTGGTTAATCCAGAGACACTGAATACTCCCTTGGGGGGCGTCCATAGATTACGTGAGGTGTTTTTCCGGATATCCGGACACCCCCCCCCCCCTCTGGTGAGACTTCGTGAGATCTGGTCCGATCCCCCCTTCGTCTGGTGAGATCTGGTGCGTGAGACCCCCCACCCTGCCAAAGCCGGTTACACCGCCACTTTTCGATGAAAACCCCCCCTAAAATCGACTTTCGCGTCATTTGTAGACCATTTTTTTAGCTCTACAGTCCAGCAAAAATTTCCAAAACCTTACGTGCGATTTCCGTTGACCCCCCTCCCTCCCCCTTGGTGAGATTTCGCCGGACCCCCCCCCCCCCTTATTCTACCTCACGTTATTTATGGACGTCCCCTTGTAAGTCTGTTCGAAACTAGCTTCGTAGCTAACCATCCAAATGATTCAGTACACCTGTTAATTTACGTTTCTGTATTTTTGGAGACGAATAACAGTGAAGGGGATGACAGAAAAGTCACTGTGTTCACTTATGAGTCATGTAAGCTCAGTCTTAATGTTTACAACGTCATTCTGCTTGAAGAAGAGGTCAGTCTTGAATGGAAATTGATGAACGTTTCGACTGTGTCCTAAAATATTACAGAGAATGTTACATTCGGTAAACTACGTAGGAAGCGAAGCCAATTTCATCCACCAAATTCATCCACCAAATTCCAACTTGATTACTGGCTTACGTGGCTTTGCCTAAAAGTTAAGGCAAGTACTGACTGTTAAGACCCGCAATAGCTCATTGGATTATGTTACACAAGAAATTAGAACAAACCTTACACGGGTCACAGATGGATTAAACCCTTCTCTCATCCTTTATCATTTGGTAAAAAGAAATTTAAAATTAAATGTAACCACCGTGTTAAAAGAACAATAAATTCCACAATTAGTTCGGTTAAGTCTCCTTCCTTGTAGTTTCACTGCATTTTACCCCAAATCGACTTTTGCCCAAAAAGATATTAAATTATAAACTGCCGTCCAATTTTTATTTTGATATATACCAACAAAATGCTATCATACCGAGTTCTCGTAGCAGGTATGTTTTCAGATCTCTGTGTTCTTGTGTATCTTATTATTCCGTTACGCCATGAATACAGCATGCTCTTATTGCCAGCGACCAAGTTCTCACTGCACTGATTATTACATTGTTCTTGGAACATGGACGTGGGTAAGCTGCTCTTTGACGGCGGAGTGTCGACACTTCTGAGAAGAACTTCACGGGGGCCGTGCCTGGTTTTTCTAGGAAGTGTCACGTGATCAGCGACTGTGTGTGGCTGTGGGGGAGGAGATGTTGGCGTCATGCTGTCTGGTGCGCACTCTTCCTCAGAAACGTTTGTAACTCTTTCCGTATCGGGAGTGCAGTGTCACAAACAAAAAGGAGCTCCCAATATTATCGACCGAATCCACTGACAATCAACGTTCAACTTACCAACAGATTTTTATAGCCAAGTCATTCAGCAGCTTAGCAAACAATATTGTATGACTCATTTCATTCTCTCGACAGTATATTGTTAGAAGTTGGTATTATTATTATTATTACTCCGCGATTCACTAAAAGTGTGTGGCGGAGGGTGCATTGCACCTATCGAAAAGGGTTATGGTTTGGAAGGGTTATAAGGGATATTGCAGGAGGCGCCCATGGGCTATTGTGAGGAACCATACCCGCATTCGCGTGGAGTGATCTGGGAAAACCATGGAAAACCCAGATCAGGATGGCTGGAGTGCTTTATCGAAAGCTACTCCTGTCAGATTTTAAGTTTACTCGCCCGGTAAATCCTTTCTATTCCATTCCCTAATCGCTCGTGGGAAAAATGAGTACAGAAATGAATCGGTTCTGGCCCTCATTTCTCTTATCTTATTTTCACGGTCATTTCGAGATATGAATGTTGCTGGTAGCATTATTTGCTGACTGTCATTCCGAAAGACATCTGTCGTGAATTTTTCAATTAGCTTCCGTCGAGAGCAACGCCTTCGGTGTTCCAGGTATTCCCAACCTAACTCCTTCAACATCGCACTTACGCTTTCTCTCCAACTATATATACCTGTCACGAATCGGGCGGCTCCTCTTTGGACCTTCTCTAAAACCTCCATTAACCCCTTTTGATGGGAACCCCATACAGAACAACAATACTCTAAGTGAGGACGTACTAGTGACTTGTATAAAATCGATTAACTTCCTGAGTGCATTGATTTAAATTACGACCTAGAAATCGGAGCATACGATTTGCTTTTCCCATTACATTCTCGATATGCTCATTCCACGACAAATTATTACGAATTGTTACCCCTAGGTATTTAGCGGAATCTACAGTTCTAAGGACAGTGCAATTAATCGTATATTCATAGTTAAATGGTGTCATCTTTTTACTTACACGCATGACTTGGCACTTTTTAGCGTTTAACTCCAACTGCCAATCTTTACACCACGCAATTATTTTCATAATATCGTCTTGTAACAAAGCGCAGTCGTCCTGGGTTTTGATCTCGCGATAAATTATAGCATCATCGGCAAATAATCTTTTCATCCCCCCTATAATGTCGCATAGATCATTGATGTATATGAGAAACAACAGAGGCCCTAACACGCTTCCCTGGGGAACTCCAGACCCCACTTCAGTAAGTGATGAACGCTCACCGTCGAGAACTACACACTGTGTTCTGCCCTTCAGGAAGTCTGCAACCCAGTCGCATATTTGTCTAGATATGCCGTAACCGCGAAGTTTCCTAAGTAACCTAGTGTGAGGCACAGTGTCGAAAGCTTTTTTAAAGTCTAATAGAACCAAATCAACCTGGGATTGCTCATCTATAATTCGGCACAAGTCGTGAATTAGAAGTGCAAGTTGTGTTTCGCAGCATCCATGTTGATTTGGATTTAAAAGCTCACCTTCATCCAAGAACCGCATGACATTTGAATAGATGATATGTTCTAAAATCCTGCAAAATATTGAAGTTAACGAGATCTGCCTATAATTCTGAGGATGAATCCATAATCAGTACACTATTCATACACAACCCTGAAAATGATCAGGTATTCATACCTGCCAACTCTTACGGTTTTTCCCTAAAATTTACAGAAAGATGCTGTATATTACGGTTGTACGGATGATCTGTTTTATTTCACGAATTTACAAACTACTATTCGATCAGTTAGGTGAGATATTCATTTGTAACAAAGTTATTGTGATTTTTATGGACAGTTGTGGGAGGTTTCTGATTTCTTTCATGGCCGTAAGTGTTCTTTTATGCAGGTCTAAGCTTCTTTCATTTGACTATAACATTTAACTAAGATATGCTATTTCGATAATTAATCAATAAATCAGTCAATAATTAATCTGTTTGTCCAATTTTAAATCTATACATTTATCTGAAAGTCGAATCAGAAATCGTTTGAATACCGTTTTCTTTTAATTCTGTGTAGTCCAATGTGGGTTGTATCATTGGTTGATAATTCATGTAGAACGTATGACTGTGATGTAATCATGAATAACTTAAAGAAACACTATTACCATGCATCTAGGGAAGCGTATTCCCTAGAATTTCCGTGAATCTTAAAATCAAAACTACTATTTTAAAATCAAAGGAAGATAACCACAAATTCAATACTTTTTTGCTTATTTTTTTACTGATGTTAAAGTTAGGATACCAACAGTAGAGTTTCTCTGGAAGGTTGTGTTTGTTAACCAATAATATAAGAAGGGTAAGATTTCACTTTAATATGTTGTTTACACATTTCTGGATGTTTAGTCCATAATGAACATAAAGTAGATTTTAAATTTTTTATTGTCAAAAATCTTTACGAAAACACGATTTTAAAAGTTGGCAGGTACGGTTATTAATATTTCTACAGAAGTTTTTACAGTATTTCCTGAATATACTATTGTCTTTAGTGTCTTTAATGGAATTTCTCTTAAAGGCCATAATGTGAAAGCTAGATATTGAAGCGCATTTAGAATTGGCTGAATTAAAATGCGAGATCTGAGATATTTTCTGCTGCTGTGGCCACAAGGTTGTATCTGGAAGGCACAGATGTACCTGTTATTACAAACGCTTTCTAGACATACCCACAAAAAAGTATCTTATCTGGAAGCTTTACAGTTGTAGACCTGTCGGTTTTATTCGGTGCTATTACCAATGTAAGGGGTATGTAGAAATGAAGAGGTTAGCACAGGACAGGAAGGGATGGAGGATTGCATCAAACCAGTCTAAAGACTGACGATAGCAAAAAAAAAAAAAAAAAAAAAAATTACCAATGGTCAGTAGTGGCACATTTAACTTCTTTTAATTTCTTAGCACATCTTCCTGCGTGTTCTGATACCTGCCCTCTACATTTAAATGATAACTAAATTCACCAACCACTTGTACTAACAAATTGAAATTTATCATTACTTTTTACACGACCAGTTAAAGTTTGTTTCGCGAAATTATCATGGCAGACCGGTATCTAATTGTGTGTCCTAGATTTTCAGTAAGCAGGACCTGTTGTGGATTATTGATTTAAAATCCAAACAATCTTGATGTATGTTTTATGTGCACTGATGATCCTTAACGATTAACCCTTTCTGCCATGTAATGAACGTATTCCATATTATGTAACAAATGACACTTTTTAAAAATGCAAACATGATTCTTATTCTGAATTTCCGTCAGATTTTTGAAGCCATTCGCTATGTATTGAGATCGTATTTCTTAGAAAATAAGACAAGTTTTATTGAGTAAAGACTGATTTGGGGAGTAATTAATAAAATGACATAACACTTGAACGTTATAGTAACTTTGTTGTAGGCCATGTTCCGCAGTTGTTGCAATATATTACGATCAAGCAACTAATTAAAAAACTCTACAGAATACTCATCAATGAATTTGACAGTATAATTCCTATATCACTGCCTTTATATGTGTTGATAAAATGTAAATATTATCTCTGCAGAGAGTTGTGAACTTCTGAAGTAGAGATCTGAATTCCTATTCCTATCCCTATCCTATCACGACGTTTGTGGAACAGTAGAAGGTAATAACTATAGAGGAAGACAGAGATTAGAATATATGAAGCAGGTAATTGAGTACCTTCGTTGTAAAGGGTATGTTAAGATGAAGACGTTAGCGCAAGTTAGGAAGAGATGGAGGATTGTATCAAACCAAACCAGTCGAAAGACTGACGACAGCAAAATAAAAAAAAATCTTATTCCAAATTTAATTCTTTCTTTCGCTCGTTTATTGTGTCAACTAGTTTTTTTGTTTGTTTGTTTTTTTTTTTTTTTTTATTAATTGGCAGACGACGCATGGCGTACAATTGTGGAATTTTAGCATCTATAAAAGTTTTTCAACTCATACGGATTTGGACAGCAGGTTGTCCAGTTGATAGTCAATCGGTTTTGAAAGCAACCTATCGTTAGCAGAGCTTTATGTACTGTGCTCAAAAATAGGATCGAAATGATATGGCCAGTTAATGAACAACAAACATTTCCGGACCTACTCATGCATCCTCCACACGTCTCAATTATCCGCCTGGGATCAGACCTTCAAGACAGCGGACTGGTCACGGCCGGGACCCAGGAGGAGCCTCGTACCGGATCTAATGAGCCAGCACAGCACCGCGGAGCCGACTATTTTTCGCAGGTTGTCGGCCGTGGACAAGGTCGCCGGAAATGCCACGGGCGAGCCGGTGGACCTCTCCTTGCGGTCTGGCCTGCGGATTCCTGGGGCGAGACCGCGGGAATGTCCTCGTGCGGTACAGTGCTCCGCTCTCACAGGCTCGGCGTAATCCAATCAGTGGTACACGGCCTATGGCGGAATTCCTGGCCCACTCCCTGCCCTGCTGGGTGGCATGCTTACCTCCAAGTGGGCTCGAGTATCAAGCGCCGGCAGATAGCCCCCTTGTTTGAGTGCCTCTCTACCACCAAGTACACAGATCCACTATAACTGAAACCAGAAGTACTAATTCTGACACTAGAATCTGGTAAACAAAAATGTGTGGGCATTATTTTTAATTGATTAGCACATTTTTTTTTTAATTAAATATATTAGTTGTTTGGAGTTGTTTCCAAATAACGACAGTCATAAAATTTGCGGTTTGCATATCATATTTGTTTTTGTTAAATCTATTTTATGCTCGAGGGTTGGCAGACATGTAGGAAAGGTGTCTTCCCACGGCCCGTGCATTTGCCGGCCGCGCCGGTGTAGCTATCAATAGTGGGCCGTGGGAAAGGAGCTGCCTCTACTGGCAGGGATGGCGTGCCTCTATCCGTCACCCATTCTGTAAATATCAAAGGCCCGCGTAGCCGAAAGGTGGGGATGTGGCTGAGAGGTGGTGAGGGCTAGCCTGTTGCGCGTACTGATCTGTACAATTCGTCTGCATGGCACGGTTTACAAAACCGCGAGCCGTGGAATGCCACCATAAGAGAGTTTGTAATGATTCCTTCGTATTATGGAGATAATGGGTAGGAACCAGATGGAGTAATAACAAACGTGTGATCGGACACAAGCTTTCAGGTGCAATAATCTTTTGTTTGTTTTATTTTTTTAAGGACGTTGTTAAAAGGCGGGTAATGCCAGAAAAATTGAGAGAAATATTTCTATAGATTGAATAATTTGCTGGATAGAAAAATACAAGAGGTAGTCACTCAGTCACAGTCAATTTAAGAAGTTATTGGCATGCGTTTACCAAACGTTTAATTCATAAGTTAAGGAACGACGAATAAAAGAAATGAGAGATTTTGAACAGTAATTACCGACCGTGATGTGGAGTAATGTCTGCATATGCTTTCAGTTACTGTTATCAGGTTTGATTTCTCTTGTTAGTTACAAAAAAGAAGGATGAGAAATAAATTTTTATTTCTGTAGAAAGTGAGGGGCATGAAACTGTCTGTCCATCCGATTCTGCTGTATCTTTTTAGCAACAGACCTTGAAATTTTCCCCTAAGATGGGTCTGCAGTGTCAAAACTCAAGTCTCACTTTCAAGAATTTCAGTGAAGTTTCCTCCTCAGTACTCATGACACAGAACGTTGACTCTGCGTCGTGTGCCATTCCGAATGTTCTGCTTCATTGAAAATTTAGTCAAATTTGTCAGGATTATGCTCAAAGATTGTCAAGTTCGTACTCACACGACAACTACGTGACTGCCAGCAAGTTTTCAACGCGCTATATTTATTTTACGCACATAGAAGCAATCGTAAATTCTTTAAAAATGAGAAAATGACTATGTCAATTGAAACACTTTACCGAGCGGTGTGGGTGTGCGGTAACGCCCTTTCGTATCTTTTGGGAGGACGTGGATTCGAATCCCCTTCCGGCCATTCAAATTTCTCTTTTCCATGGTGACTCGAAATCACTGCAGGCGAATGCCGGGATAGTATCTAGAAAAGACCACCGGCCGAATTCTTCCCCGTTCTTTGCCTCCAGTTCTTTCTCACTTATATTGACCTCAACGTCGACCAGGCGTAAAGCCATAAGCAAAAAGAAACAAGTTGAAAATTAAATTAAACGTTTATTAGAAAAAGTAAATGTAGCCTTAGAAGCATACAAATAATTGGATGTATATATGAAAAAAATAAATGGAAAACTAAACTCTGCATACTAAAAAAAACTATATTGTTAAGTTTTCAACTTTAGGCAGGATATGTTCATGAGATATCAAGTCACATGAAAGCAGTTTTGTTAACAGACAGGAAGATAGACTGAATTTCGCTCTTATTCCAATCCAAAAAAATCGTAGTGCCCAGGAACCCTGCGTTTTTAGATTTTAAAATTTCAGTACTGCACTTGGAATGTGAAAGTGACTATCTGCTCGTAATCCTTGCGGTGTAACAAACTTTCAGAATCCCGTAATTCGCTAGCGGGGCAGAAGGAGTGTGAACATTTCATCACAAATAAAAAAAGTTGGGGCAACAAACGTAAGGAATTTGGTCATCAAGTGATTAGAAGAAACCATATAAAACCTAAATCTATCTTATATTTTTGAAGTTGCATTATTCTACGAAATCGCAAGAAGGATTGGTTCAGTGTTATTGACCGGCAGTGACAGCGTATGTAGAAACATTTCTGAGACGAGATCCAGTAATGGGCCGCCTGTGAATCACGGTCAGTAATTTTGCTGACTGTACGAACACGCCTTAAGCGGAAAAGGTTTACACAAGCCGATGAAATGTATTCTCCAGATGGTGCAACCACATGATCAACTCGCCAATGGAGCCCGTACTATGGACGATAACGGAACAAGAGTAGGCTGCCTCTTCAGCTCATGTGTCACGGTTCAGCCGGTTCAGCAACCTTGCGAAAACACCGCGGCCGCTGACGTCGGGAATACCTCGCCTGTCGTAGTATGACGGTGCGTAAGCTCTCGTGATCGCGAGCGGCCAATAGGAGAAGCCGGAGCGGGGGTGCGTCATACAGCGTACGCAACACCCGCCGCGTTATACTCAGCGGCGACTACGTCTGACGACACAGCAATACAAATTTCTCACTCGGCGCAGACCTTATCTAAAGCTGGGCAGAGTTCAGCAATGTAGAAAGTGGGTTAAGTCAAAAAGTGTCTGCAAATGCCAAACTAAAGCTTCGTGAGTTACACATTTGAACTGTTCCCTTGGAATGAGTAAAACATTAATAATAATATCGCACACAATAAATAGGGCAAGGAAACTAAATTTTCAGGAAACATCGTATTTACAGTTAATCTGAAACCAATAAGTTCTTGTTTTCGAAGAAGCCTACACATCCATAATTATCACAAGGTCGTAAGGTTTACTTAATCCATATCCCTGTTTGTGTTAACAAATCTATTTTTAAAATTTAAGAAACGTTTATTTAATTGTTGTCTTAGAAAACAGATTTCCAGACATCTGCATCCAGTTTTCGGTTCCTTGATATGGTTGTTTGGTGTATCTGGAACGTTTCTACTAACAACCATACAATTAAGAGATATGAAATGCAAAGATGCACTAATGGCTGACCGTGCAGACTAAGGGGGCAAAGGTCCTTTCATAAACGATACTTTTTAGTAATTTGAAAAATCTACTGTACATGAAAACAAATTGGTCACCTTTTTGTATATGAGGACTTTGAAACAGGAGTCCGATACCACACCTAGTATCATTCGCATGAGAATTGATCTTTCGCCCAAGATTTTAGATGGTATTTCTCAACTTGTGGTTCCTTCAATGGGATTCTTCTAAAAACAATAAAAACTGAAAAGCCTTCCAACACAAAGTTGAAACTGATTATCTGTATCTAACAGTTCTTCTTTGTGTGTAACAATAATACTTTGCACAGATTAAATAAAGCAATGAAAACCGATTTTCAAAAATGTCATATTTAGATACGATTCGTTTGAATCCAATAATTCCCTCTTTTATCGAAAACGCCAGCACATTCATGATATCAGTAGGTTATAAGGTTTACTCAATCCATATCTCCGTTTGTCATATTTCAGTCTGTTAAAAAAAATAAAAAAAAGAATTATATTAACGTTTGTTAAATTGTTGCCTTACAAAACAGTTTCTAATCCTTGGGATCCAGTTTTCGTTCCTCGATATGATTATTTTGATTGCTTAGTATATATGTGAAGTTTCTACTAATAACCATCCAAAAAAGTGGTCCGCAGCGCAAATATGCACTGATACTGTAATAGCCCATAGGTTGACCATGCCGATTAAGGGGCCTTCATTATGTTCTAGAAATTAGTAAATAAACTTTTAGACTACCCATTCGAAACATAGAATACAGTAACATATTGTTCATTGTATTGCAATTCATTTTAGACCGACTAAAAATTTACTCTGGTATGTTTGACGGAGAAACAGGCACGTTATAATAGTATCATCGACTCAGCACCTCACCTACATACTAAGAACGTCATCAATAATGTCGTGGACATGCCATTGATCTCCAGTAACATCTGCTCCTTCTCTATATCTACACCCAAATTTGAGTTTAACTGATTGCGTTATTACAATAAAAACAGAAAAGTATGGTGCATGTAAATTATTAATATGACTTATAGTTACTTTACCGTAATTATCGAAGACATCGTTGAGATTTTCCCTCAGTTCAGTCTCTCAAATATAGACCTTACAAACGCAACATTACAGTCATCCTGAGAACAAAGTTATAAATATATAATTAATGATTATTGTCAATACTACTGATTATTTTAGTTTCTTCTGTAAACAAATTGCATTAGTAATAAACATTTATCATGTATTTATAATACTTCGTCTGCAATTAAGGAAAATAGTCGACAACATGCAGCTAGGGGACATCCATAAATTACGTGAGGTGAAATAGAGGGGGGGGGGGGTCCGGCAAAATCTCACCAAGGGGGAGAGGGGGTCAGCGGAAATCTCACGTGAGGTTTTGAACATTTTTTTGGTCTGTCTACCTAAAAAAAAAAGTCTACAAATGACGCGAAAGTCGATTTTAGGGGGGGTATTTCGAAGGGTGAGAGCTAAAAAAAAAGTTGCCAGGGCGATTTCTAGGGGGGGTCTCTCCCAAACTATATCTCACCAAAGGGGGAGGGGGGAGCTCCGGAAATTCGAAAAAACACCTCACGTATTTTATGGATGCCCCCTTACTCGATGCGAAGCTCAGAGGGTTCTAGGAAAGATGGTACCACATCCCTACATTAGTAAAGCTGAGATTGGGGGAAGTTAGAAAGTCAAATGGTACAATCTGCCATTGTCGCAGTCTCCTCTTTGCCGCGCAATGTGGGATATTCAGACACGGTCCCACACACGTTACGACATACCTGCATGGTCAACGCCTAGTAGACAATCGGCAGATCTCTGGCTGGCTGCGAAATGTCAGCGGCAAGCGGCCAGCGCTAACACACTGCCTGGTTAGCCAATGGCATTATCTGGAGGCTGGAATAACGAAAGCCGCATTGGGGTAGTCTTCAACGAGGCAAGTCGAAGGACTATCTCGTTTTTGGAGATCAGTACATGGAGATCTGTAGGGGTCACTTCCTGTCTGTCACTAGCCTTTACCTCATAAATGAAATTTGTTACACATCTCATATTTGTACCTGCGTTTTCGTGGTGTCTTAGGACGATAAAATGATTCTCGGTGTAAGGATTCACCCAGTACATTTGCAGTGGCCTCACGAAAGGAGGGCCGGATTTGAGAGCGGTTAAAGACATCCTTCTTCCCTTGGGTTGGAAACGATCTCCAAAGGCGTATGAGTCAAAAAGAGGATGTAGAATAGAACATTAAACCGTTGCATTATGAACTCAGGTGATATTCTTGGACCATGTAAATCTTTTCAGATTACATACGAAACGATGGTTTCTTCCCAGGGAAATCAGTTCTACGTTTGGGAAATGCTCAAGGAGGAGTCAACAAAATGGACAAAAATACAGTATTTACTTAAAAGTAATTGGCACCTGTCCACAATGTTTTTTGTCACCCATGTAGAATCACATAGGACCAACTCTCAATTTTAAATAGTAGCCAACCTGTGCTACATGCTTTCTATGAGTGTTTGGAGGACATTCACTAATATTTGTTGCCATTCCTCTTGCAATTATTCCTTGAGCTGTGCGATGGATTTTGGCCGCTGTTGTGGAGCCATCACATGGCGAACCAATTCTTTCCAAATATGTTATATAGGGTTGGGGTCGTGGGCTCAGGGTGAGCCAGTCTAATAGGTGAACATTTATACTGGCGAACCGCCCTTGTAACATGGCACCTAAAAGTAACACATGTCTATTCCGTAAAATCACCACAATGTTGGGAGCATTTCACTTGCAATCGAGTTCTGTGTTGATGCCGCCAGAAACAAACATGAGCCGTCCTATGCCGAAGACAGTGAAACAGTCCCACGCCATCATCTCTTCAACACCGAATTTCTAGCTGATTCTATACACTCCGACAGAAGGAATTCCCCGGGCAGATATCACACCAATAAACGTACATCCGATCGGAATAATGAAAACCTTGACCCATCACCCCACAGAACCGACTTCCATTGCTGACGGTCAAAACACCACCTGAGTCACCAACCTGAACTGCTCGTTTAGACATGGGGCTTATGTTCGGCTGCTCTTTCAAAATGCCCAAGAAGGTGAGCCTCATTACGCAATATTCCAATGGAAAATGATATTTCAATAAATTTATGAATCTTCTGTAGGATGGTAGTCATAAATTGTATTGCAGTTTCATAATTTCTTGTTTCAGCCTGTTGCGATGTCTGTTGGTCAAAATTAGAAGTCACCCAGAACGTGCAGCATTGGGAAATACCCATCGATCTTCCACATACGCTGAACGAATGCGACCGTTGATTTGGGCCTGTTAACCTCACTGCAATCGCCCGGTTAGACAGGTCTCTAAGATTCAGCCCGTAATCACTTCCTTATCGAAGTCCCATAGCTTTGTATCTCTTCCCGCCTCCTTAGGGGACATCCATAAATTACGTGAGGTGTTTTTCCAGATTTCTGGACCTCCCCCCTTTCTGGTGAGGTTCCGTGAGATCTGGCCGGACCCCCCCCCCCTCTCTGGTGAGATCTAGCCCGTGATAACCCCCACCCCCCTAGTTAAAATTGCCCTCGAAACTTTTAAAGACACTTTTTTTTAGGTCACAACCCCACTTTTATACGAAATACCCCCTAAAATCGACTATCACGCAATTTGTAGCCCCCCTTTTTTTTAGCTCTACAGTACAAACAATTTTTTGCAAAACCTCACGTGAGATTTCCGTAGACCCCCCTCCCCCCCTTGGTGAGGTTTGGTGAGATTTCGTCGGACCCCCCCCCCTATTTAACCTCACGTAATTTATGGATGCCCCCTTAACAACTGGTTCTACATCGTCCTACAGCATATCGTGACCACACTGGTCAACTGATGTACGGAATTACCTAGTTTCACACATGCCCAAGTACTTTTTGGTAGATAATGTACTTGAAATGTTGTTGTTGTACAGGTTTTCTGTTCTGTTCTGGGGTTCGCAGAGTAACACCTCACGTTCATGTCTCTCCTTCCTTCCAATAGTTCTCAATATTGCACCTTAATCGTGTAAGTAGCTGATTGTGTTCTAAGGTAATTCCACAAAGAAATGCAACTGTAGTCTCTTAATCCTCCTGCAACTCGTGTATCTGAGACTCAAAATATTGGTTTCACACTGTATTTCCATATTCACGCAAGGGTATAAACCTGTGTGTGCTTTTCAATGCACATCCACCATAAAGGCAATGCCCTGTTATGTATATTACAAAAGACATATATCCACCGCACACATATTAATAATTGGTATTTCTTTTTTTTTTTTTTTGCTTATGGCTTTACGCCACGTCGACGTCGATATCATTAGAGACAGGAAAGGATTGGGTACAAGGAACGCGAAGGAATTCGGCTTTCGCTTTTTGAATCAACCATTCCGACATTTGCCTGCAGTGATTTGGGGAAACCACAGAAAACCCAAATCTGGATGGCCGGACCGGGATTCGAATATGAACCCGTGCCCTCCCGAATACGAGTTTAGAACGTTACCGCTCACCCATCTCGCTCGGTCGTGGTTGAAGTAGGCCCCAATCCTACACCATTTTTATGTATCTTTCGCGCATCTGCCTTGTCACATTTTCGACTACTGTTTCTATCACTAACCACGTTTTCCTCAACGCCGCTCTACCGTTGAATGATGCTTATCTTACACATAGGGGGCCTAGTTCAAACATGTTTTGAGGGATTTGAGGCTACTGCAATAATATGTTCCCTATGTCAATTTGTTAAACAGGCCATACACGTTACGACGGTCGCACGTACCGTCCCACGGACTTCGGTCGTATGTGACAAATCCGATCGTTAATGGGTTGGTCGTAAAGCGGACTGTACGACCAAGTCATGTCGCAGGTCCGTTGAAATTTTCATCGAACCTTGCCACACGAGACGCTCCGGTGGTACACGATCACACCGGAAGTAACGTGAGTGTTGATGTTTGAGAAGGTCCGTGCGACCAAGATATCAGAACTGGGTAGTGTAAAATGTCAAAGATTGGAATTTTTGTTTTTTTGAGTGAAAAATAATCTACAAACTTTCCTGATTACAATGATATACAGTTTATTGAGTGTAATATATTTCTTCGGTGTCTTATTGCCGTTTTTCAAGAATCCTACACTCAGACGCCAAACCTACTTGATTTTTTTCAAAACTAGAAAATTTTGTTATATATCTTTTTCTCAGGAATGGAATGTTAAATTTAATTGAAATTTTGCACAATTACAGAAGCTTATAAATCACGATCTGTAAAGCTAAATGAAAACAATCGAAGCAATAGATGGTGAGTTGTAATATAATAAGTATCTGAAATATTTGCAATAATTAGTTACATAATCTCAAATTTATAAAATCTAAACCAGCTTCTTATCAACACACTATACAAACAAGGGCGTATCCAGGATAAGAACTAGAGGGGGGCAAGATTTGAACTGGGAGGGAGGCAACACATATTGGTTTCGAGGTGGAGTGGGGGACTGAAACCTGGCAATTTATTAAAAAAATGAAACTCAAACCTATTGAGGAAGCTATTTTTTTTTATTGATTAAAATAGGAATCCAGCAAAGTCAGTTATACTTTTTATGTAAAAATTAGTCGTCTTGGATCCTCAGAAAAATGTTCAATAACTTTGTCAATATCTCAAGGTGTTCTTTCACGAAATTTCGACGCACACTCATCAAACATAATCCAGTCAATGTTTCCCAAAGTGCTCCTGAGCCAGTTCTTCACTCGTCGAAGCGTACTGAAGGCAACATAATTTTTCTTCTGAGGGGGGGGGGGGGGGGTCAGCAGCAGTGGCGTAGCTAGGTCAACAAGGGCCCCGGTGCAAAAAAATTATTTTGGGCCCTCAAGCCAGATGGGCGACCTTTTTTTTTGCTTTGTGTTGCTGGTAACGGCCCCCTGAGCTGAAAATGAGGCCCTTGAGTTGTGCTTAAGGGTCCCCTGAGCAGTGGTTGGGGGCCCCCTGAGCAGTGAGAGCTGTGTTTCCAGAGGCCCCCTTAAACTTAGACGACTGTAGAGATAAAAAAAAGGTCTCTGGTTTGCCATGAAGGCTCGTGGGTCCCCAGAGGTGCGCTTTGGGTCCCCAGAGGTATGCTTAGGGGCCCCCTGAGCGTAGGGGCCCAGGTGCACTGCACCGCCTAGCCCCATAGTAGCTACGCCCCTGGTCAGCAGCTGGATACGGCCATGCATACAAATGTTATTAAATTATCTAAACTAACATCAGAAAAAAAGTACATAAGTAGGAGTCTGTTTTTTTTATTATTAATTATTTTCTTTTTGCTTGTTCACATGTGAATATTAAGGAAAATATACTATACATTTTAATGATATTAATCAGATACTAAAAGAGACAATACGATGACTGTGCTGAAATTTTGTAGAACCGTCTATGTGACGAGTCGCAACGTATGTGTGGTAACAAGACTGCCATTGCAACGGTTCGACTGACTGTCCTTGCGAACGTCGTAACGTGTATGGCCTGCTTTACTTGTATCAACGCATAAACGATCTCAGATTTTGTAACATTAAAAAACACCCTGTATATAAACGAGCTTACTAGTTACTTGCGATGTTGACAAGTGCCGGACACCTCTATCGACTTCCAATTACCGCTTGCTGGGCTACTTTCCAGTGGATGTAATCAGGTAGGCCTAGGGCTTGTCTGGTCACGTGCTGCCCTAGGGCCAACAAGCCTCCTGTTTGCCGGCCAAACAATACATCTCTGGTCGTAATTAACGCACGGCGCCGGCCGTGTTGCGGCTAATACACGCGGCGACGCTGATCGGATGATTTACCGGGCGCGGCCATTATGCGTGAGCAGCTACCGACCGCACGCTCGTTTCATCACAGTCTGGTGGAACACCGTGATTAATGAGTGACGCAGTGCTGACCGGCGTCTTCGGCAGGTGTCCGGGAAAACTGACGAAATTGCAAGTGGCAATGGCGCAACTCGTGACGGTAGTACAGCGATGATGTTTCACGAGGAGCTGCTTGGCATAGTGATCATATGAACGCTGTCCACTCAGGCGTGAAAAGTCAAATGGCCAAGGGCAATGTATTTGAGGAAATGATTAAGTAAATTCGTGTGTTCGTAACCAGCATGTGAGGTAGTTATTTCGTACCACTCATTCAGTCACCGTCACGCCTGAACATATAGTTCAAGAACTACCAAACCATTCTGGCACATCAGTTTGCTATTGGCCATCCTTCCGCAGTTGTTCGTTAAAGATTTGTAAATGAAAATACAGTCTCTTAACAACTATTGTTTCATTCCTATACGCTCAGACACGTTTAGCTCTTGTGGACTGTGGCATCATCAGTGAAGTTTTTGATATAAACAATCACATGTTGGTCAGGAAATAGCTCTACTTGCACATTTTCATAGAACACAACATCTAGCTGCCACCCTTTATTGCTCCTTTTTTGACAAAGTCATTATTTCATTGTTTATAAATGGTCACACTTCTCAGTCTCGTTTTGTCCACAAGCTGTGTACAGCTGTGAATATTTTTAAAAAAAAAAAAAAAAATCAATTAAGAAGTGTGACCACTTAAAAACAGTGAAATAGTTACTTTGTCAAAAAAGGAGCAATCCATAGCGGCAGCAAGATGTTGTGATCTGTGAAAAAGTGCAACTAAAACTATTTCCTGACTAACATGTGATAGTTTGTTTAAAAAATCCCACTGATGATGCCACAATCCACAAAGGAGAAACGCGTCTGAGCGTATAGGAATAAAATAACAGTAATTAGGAGACAGTATTTTCATTTACATTGTGGCACACTTCACATACTCAAAACAAAATTAAGGATCCTTAAGATTTAAGGTAGTTAACTAGATTTATTTGTGGAAATTACCACAAAATCAAATCAGAAACTCATATGATAAAAGATCTGGGTTAGAAGTTATTCAATGATAGGCTGCGGGTGAAGAGAGAGAATAATACATGAACTGATGAGACCTTAGCTGATAGTAGTAGAATAATTATGAGTAATACGTGGAACGGAAGGAATTACCGTGACCCCATAGCAGCACTTGATTTCAGACATAAGGATGTAGTAAAATATTTCTTTTGTGGTTAAAGTAGTCTAGGACTGGAATGAATTACAGAGGGAAATGGTGAATGATTTACCTTAAATAATGAAAGAATTTAATATTAAAATTCTTTGAAGACAAATGTAGGAGCATGGGGAGAATTCACTCAATGATTTAAGATAAAATTACTCAAATGCGAAAATAGGGGAACAAGAAAATTGATTTCAGTACTGTCACCATGAAATTAATTAATTGAAGCTTCGCCAGAGATTTATTAATTTTATTCATTATATGATGTATTTCACTTAACAGTCGTTCTTAGAGTAACTTGCATAAATATAAGGTTTAAAGTTTGTTGAAGAGGAGGTAAAATATAAGTTACAAATAATTTTTTTTGAAGGAGACATCTGTGTAAATATACATAAATATGCAAGGCAGTTTCAATTTTCTAGTTAAATAATGTACTCATTCCACAGCTGAGTGATCTATACGATGTTAGTCTATAAAACACGTGTTCAGTATATGATTTTCCTTACATCTAACTATATACCCAATTCAGCTAATCTTATTACGATATAAGTACTCAGAAATTTTAATAAAAAAGTAAGGACAAAACTATACAACTTTAAATCAAAACTATTGAAGTCCTATTCTAACCGGTGACCATGGGATCAAGACGCTAAAATTCTAACCACTTCGATGCAGACTCTAGCTTTACATCCAGCATTGCGTACCCAGTATGTAGATGACTGTAGTGAATAATTTAGCATGCCGTAATGGTACTATAATAAACTGATGAACAATCAGTTGCAGTATATTCATGATATTATTCTTGCCACGTGAACCAATGGTGCGGCCGAGCCTGTAGTTTATACACACCTACGATTCGCTTGCATTCGCTATGCGTACTATATTCGGTGTCAGTCTTGGTCTATGGCAAAGGTAAAGGCTAGTGTGGTCGTAATGTTTTTTTTTATTTTATTTTTTTATCTGCTTAACGTCTCTCTAACAGCGAGGTCTTTAGAGACGGGAAAGGATGGGGGGCAAGGAATGGGAAGGAATTCGGCCATGGCCTTTTGAAGGAAACGTCCCGGCATTTGTCTGGAGTGATTTGGGAAACCTTGGAAAACCCAAATCTGGATGCCTGGACGGGGATTCGAATCGCCATGGTCGTAATGACCTGCTGACAGGATTCCATTGACTGCGCGATTCACCCCTGCCGTATCTGCCTTAACTTATCCCAGAAATCCTACCGATGATATAAGACCTAGAGTATAATTTGGAATCAGAACCACGGAAGCATAATGGTCAAGTCAAGGGCCTTTGAAAATCCCAGCCGAGATTGGGATTTGAAGCGAGGACCTTTCGATCCCCGTCAGACGCCTTAACAACTGACCCATCAGACAGCTCCCTAGCTTATTGTACATTACTTGGTTAATAGAAATTCTTTGCTGAAGTAAAATTTTCTACCATTACCGGTACTCAAACCAACTAACGTAAGGGAGATCCCATTTAACAGAAAGCCCTAAACTACAAGCAGTAGAATTAATAACAAGAAATAACTTGCAAGATGTTTCGAAACGAAGGACTGTATTTAAAATGTTCCTCATGTTTTAATCAGCATTTTAAATTTACAGTTTATATAAACAAACCTTTTTTATTGCATCACATTTGAATAAATACTGGTGCGTTTCCTTTAATCTCATCATCTGGTGAAAGGTATTCTAGAGATGATGAAGGAGACAATGATTCGCAATGTAGTGATTAGTAATAATGGAAAATCACCACTTCTCTCCTGATGAATAAGCATCATCAAGCTGGGTGGGTGAGTGGTAAAGATTGACCTGGAATTCTGGCAGACGTGGTCCCAAATTCCCATATGGTCTTGCAACTTTGGTTTTCTATAGTTTCCTCAAACCACACCTGGCAATTGTTGTGATTGTTCCACCGAACACCATGGATGAATTACTTCCAGTTCTTTAACCATCTCTCACCCCCAATCCTCTACCGTCCCTAGTGACCTATGTGTGGACGCTAAGTAACTTCTTAAAAAAAATAAAAAATAATAAATAAATAAACTTAAATGTTAAAGTACGAAACTTTCACTATCAGCATTGGAAGTAGCAAAACCAACATCGGATGACGACCAACGTTACTATGCTTGTGCTAGCTCTGTCACAAGAGGTTTGTAAGAGTAGGTATGGGGAATATAAGCCAGAGAAAACCTACCGTGGGTCATAGATCAAACTGCCGTTGTTGTAGAGTTTGGTGTAATTTGAGAAAAGGTCTAACAAGTTTCTGCATCATGCAACCTAGTACCTGTATGAGGAACAACTTGTGACCTGCCAAGTCTATGTCATTCAGTGTCGCTTCTAGCCGAAGCCGGCGAGAAAGAGTGAAAGCTTTACCGAGATGACGGGGCTCAGCCCACAGTATAATATCAAGATCGGCAGCTTTGCTGGCCTCCGGCAGAAGATATCTGATTACAGCGCTTCCACGGGGAAAGCGATTCGAGTGTAATCTCCTGGACGAACCCACGTGTCAGCGTTGTGTAACTCCATGCCGGGACCTCTCCTCTCACTGGGAACAATTTATGTAAGGTCACAGTGGTGATGCAAGCTAACTGGTCAAAAGAGAGCGTCCTTTCGACTCTTTGGCGATATCTATAACTAGGTTTATACGTGGGTGTTCTGTCCTAAGGCAGGACGTAAATGTATTTCTTTATGACACCTACATCTTTCCACTTCTCTGGTATTTTTTTGATGTAATTGTAACTGTTTTATACTTTAATGCCATCGACCATCCGGATTGTTTGGTGTCTTTTCATCCACCATTTACGATTGTTTTAATACTTAAACCCTAGTGCTTAGATATCTCCAGAATTATAGTTTTTATTTTTTCTTTGGGTTTTTAATACTCTTCAAAACATCTTTCTTCCTTCAAACTTGCTCCAATACATTATCCTTCTTCATTTTCATCCTTTGCCTTAAAAACTTCTCAATTGCGTACATTCTCCTACGTTTCTCTCAAGTTTTCGTGTTTCTGAAGATTTGATTTTCCTATTCCTTTATTTTTTCTGGGGAGTAACTGACAGAATCATCCCTCACATTATATGATCTTCAAATAGCGATCCCTCATTCTTCAAGACAATCTCAGTAGTTCTGTTTCCTCTTCCGTATTATTAACATGCACTTTGTCTGCCGATCTGAGCGGTAAAAGATTCAATAAACGTTTTATGAGTGTTCTGGTAGCTCAGTTCCTAAGCGCTTGCTTTCAAAACGTTCGCTGCTCTTGCCGCGGGCACGAATCCCGGCAGGCGTAGGAATTTTGAGAGTTGTCTTTAATCATATGAGATATGCCAGGACGCTTCGTGGTTCAGATTCCACGTAAAACTGTAGGTTCCAGAGGAAAGGAACTGGCCGTCCTGCCTCTGACATAATGGCTTAGTATGCATCCTTCGTGAGGATCCAAACAACCATCGGGTTGTGGACTAAGTTAAGTTTAAACGTTTTATAAAAAGATGAGGAATCCAAACTTATTATTCGGATTGCAAGGAAAATGTGATAAGGGCTTCAGTTCTTAAGACATAGAACAGTAAATCACGAATTAAGAGCATGAACAGATCTTATTCTCCTTTTTCACGATAAAGTGATCAATATAACTGCTTCGATCCATTTATCCACCCTCCATAACGACGCATCAGACCTGTAACACATATATTTCTGAAGAAATGTAAGGGATATGTGATCCTCAATCCCACACACCTGTCGTCCGTTTAAATCGTCTTTACTACTATGGCCCCTTTCGTGTGTCTTCTCAGAACTCTCGGAACATTTTTGGTCTCAACATTTCGCACTGGTACAATTTATATTTCGTCTTTAGAATTCGATTACAAACATAATTTGGTAATGGACACCGAGTTCACCAATTCTTTAACAAAAAAGTCTGAAGTTTGACAAGCAACAAACGTCCAGATTCTCAGCTTTTCCAGAGCACATACATTAAACTAAGATTAAAATTCTTTTCACATATGATAAAGCAGTAACTTCTACAGTATAACAACGTTAACTCTGCTAAGGATTCACAGCGGATAAATGACATTCAGTATGAACGGCAAAGAACTCCAGCGTTAATTTTGTTTTTATCGTAAATGATTTTCCATGGTAATGTCAGAGGAATACCATGCTTCGTCGATATTTCACCGGAAAAAGACCCTTAAGTTCTTCATAGTTCGTAGAAAGCGAACACAGTAGCTGTTTCGTCAGGTTTTGGTTTAGCTTTTAAGGAAGTCGTTCGTTGTTCCTTCTGAAGCAGGAGCTGACCTTTCTTTATCAGCAACAACAAACTTAAATATAAATACAGTATATATCAACGCCTACGCATTGAATCTCCTCTTTAATTACTTCAAAATAAAAATGAAATTCTCTTCGTCCTAATTCGCATGTATTTAGAAGCATTTTTTTATTAGTGACTAAAGCAATATGATTGATACCTGTAACCAGTTTATCGACAGTAATACCCATAACAAAAAGGTCCAGTACTGTTACGACCATTTTAAAACTTATGTTTTTTCGGAACCTTAGATTTAAAGACTGCCGAATCGCTTATTTGAAATGAATGGCAAATAGCTTTCTTGTTTTGATTGCTAGTCGTGTCTTTATCGAAAATACTTCTGATTGTATCACAAACACACTGAATTAAAGTTTTCAGAAATACCAATATTTCAAATGGTGAATGATACTGCATACCTCATTATCATCGCAGTATTCTGAGCATTCTTTATAGTTTGGATGACAGTACAGCGTTAAAGAAAAACTTGGTTTTGTATCCTGTATCTCATTCTGATTTTATGGACTTGATCTTCCAGTGCAAGTAGGCGCTAAAAATGTATGATTAAGTCGAAAACTTGTCAAATAATCCATTCCAGAAATGTGTTAGATCAGAAGTTACTCTCCAAAAACCTACCAGATTTAATAAGAGAGCAATGGAAGAACTTACATAATCACTTCAATTGCAGTCTGAGATATATTTCGGAGTATCAGCAGAGAAGTACTATGCGTCACTCCTTTTTGGAGTCATGTGATTTCCCGATGGAGCGTCAGGTCATCTGTTCCGAAAACTCTCTCCTCAACACTCGTGCCTGGACTTGGTCCGTAGCGAAAGCGCACAAAGAGCAGTACGGTCCATGGCCTCTAGCCGGAAAGCTATCAAGAGATGCGACCGCAGCGACACCGTGAAATGACGAAACGTGAGCGACTGGTGGGAACAGCTGGGATTCGTGGAACACCAGGCAGAGCATTTCTTCCCAACGAGAGCCCTCTAGGAACAATCGATAACAGCTTGCGGGATCATACGAGATAATTATTTCCTCTAAATTGCTCATGGCTAACCTTCGAAGAGAATACCTTACACAAAAGATGAATCATAAACAACGAAAAGTACGTGGTTTATATTATTTGTCTGATGCCTGGTGGATGAATGATAACGCTGTGGTTTGGCATTAAGAATGAGGATGATTCAAATCGTCGCACGGACAGTCAAATTTCTGTTTTCCATTGTTTTCCGAAATATCTTCAATGGAGTGCGACATTGGTTCCTGCAAAACGCCATGACCGAATTCCTTCCTATTCTTTGCATCCATCCTCTCAAAGCTCTGTTGATCTCGATGCCGACATCAATCAGTCGCAAAGCCAGAAGATAAAAAAAATACTTTAGTAGTTCCATTCTTTGGAGGTTTTACTTGATTAGGGCACTTTATTATAGTGTGGAATTCATGATAATGCAAATAATGCCCTATCTCCTGCAATTGTCCTCCATTTTTGTGGGAGACTTTAACGTCTGTAATAGCGGTTTCCTTTCACCAAATACATTTTTGGAAGACGAACACTATTGCTAACTGATCTCGGTTTACAAAGTAGAATCTTGAAAAATTGTAATGAACAAACAAAGGAGATAGCGTACAAATCTCTTGTGCGTCCACATTTGGATTATTGTTGTGCCATTTGGGACCCGTTTCGTAAGGGATTGATCGAAAGTATAGAGAAAGTACAGAGAAGAGCCGCTCGATTCGTGACCGCTTGCTACAGTCCTTATGAAAGCGTCACAGAACTGATTAGTAGATTAGGTTGGGAGTCTCTGGTAGATAGACGACACACGTTTCGTTTAAACTTATTGGAAAACATGCGTTCTCCAACTTTCACTCATGAGTGTAGTGAAATACTTCTTCCATCAACCTATTTGAGTCGGAAGGACAGGAAAGATAAAATTAGAGAAATAAGGTGCCGGACTGATTCTTATATGAATTCTTTTTTCCCTCGTACCATTAGGGATTGGAATGCACAGCAAAGAGATTAGCTTTGGTGCTGAGCACCCTCTGCCACCCACAATTTTGTGAATTGCAGAGTATATATGTAGATATGTAGATATAATCGATATCAGTTAGTGAAATTGTTCGTCTTATAAATCTGTTTTGGTACATAGGCGTTTCGGAAATCGAGCATCGTGGGTGGGAGGTAACGTTCTGGCCTCGCATTCGGAAGGACGTGGGCTCGAATCCCCGTCCGGTCGGACAGATTTGGGTTTTCCATAGTTTCCTCAAATCACTCAAGGCGAATGCCGGGATGGTTCCTTCAAAAAGCGATTTCCGAATTCCTTCCTGTTCTTTGTTCCCAGTCCTTTCCCACCTATAATGACCTCAGCGTCGACGAGGCGTAAGCCATAAATAAACTGTTTCCAAACCAAAAAAATCCTAAACTTTTACTCAGCATATTCACCAAATATACATAAGCGAATCTTGTTTCACTGTTTCAAATGTTTCCTAGAGGTATCAAACCATTCAGTAAATACCAGGTTTCATTACTGCGATGCCAGAATGACATTATGAGCCATTTTAAAATAGGACAAAATTATTTAAGCCATACTACCAGAATGGATTGAAATGTACTAAAAAGAGACTATAAACACCATACTGGGAAATTATAAATCTACAAATGGTGAAGGAAACAGCTAACGATAACGAAGGTGAATATTTTTAACAACTCTTCTGTGCTGTTTTAAAAGACATTGTAATCATTGTTATGATTTTATCTAGCTTGAAAATGTAAATAAACCTTTCTCGTGACTGTTGGTTATTATGATACGCTTTACCATAGACCGGATAACTTTTGTACATTTTTTCATGTGCTAGGTATAATTGTATCACTTCTATATCAGCAAACAAAAGCGGGCATACAATTATAATAGTGACTGATCAAACAAAAACAACTTAATACAGGGAGAAAAGAAACGTTGCATCACAAAGGCATTAAATTGTCCACAAATATTTATTGTCCTTTTAACAACTTCCGAATATTTCAAGTAATATGTGAAGTTTATCTACAAAACAAATAATTTGTTTTTATACTGAAAGCTTTTATTATTTATTTTTGTGTGATGTAGCAACATTAGGCATGCTCTCTTTGTCTTGGCCGGAGTATCATGGAACATACAACAAACTGTAATTATTTTATCGTAGTTATAGCAATAATGACAGAAGATTATGTGCGGAAAGGTAAGAAATATTTGTTGAACTGTGTATATTATACTGTCATTAAAATATTATTATACGTGAAAAAAAGGCTTAAGATATTAACAAGAGATTCATATCCTTGATAGGAAATGTTACTTAAAAATAAATGTCTTATAGAAGTATCGTAAAATATATGTATGTAGAGAAAAATAAACGTAAAGAGCAAGACAAAACCTAAGAAGATCTGTGTGTTACTTACATCTAGAGGAAAAGATAGTAACCGACAAAAGTAATTAACGTTAATAAACTTGTCATGCCTAGAAGATGAACCGTAAAAATCTTCGAAAGAAGAAATATGAAGTTGCAAACAAACTGGAACTTGGTGACAGAACGGAATGTAAGAAAATATAGCATACGAAGCAGCTCGTAGTATATTGATATCTTGTCGAACAATATAACTGACACTCCAAAAATATCAGATTACCGAGAGACCATTACTCGCTTTTATTTTTAGTGTCAAAATAATCCTGTTGTGTATTGTAGATTGAGCCAGTTGTGGCTTTTGATGATGGTCATAATTTATAAGATTGTATAATGAGAACGATATATCAAGAAAAATTCCTATAGGTTAATATATCTACTTCACACTACACATTCACATTAACATTACGAGCTATCCGTTATCGTGGCAAGTGGGTCGGAGAAAAACTTATTTCTGGACCCATATGGCGAAACTGGTTTTATTTTTTGCCGCCAGTTCAACATGTTTTGTATCCCGTTTTGTATTTAACGCAAGCGGATGAGTTTGCTGCCCACACGCAAGAGCTTTTAGCAGTTATATGCGCCTGAAAGCTGTAATCCTGTGTTGCGGTTCGCTTTAATCCTCACTACACTTCATTTACCCACTAATGGCAACACGGAAGAATTTAAGAGCGCATGAATTAGTGCGTGTGTTTGTGCGGGTTTATATGGGTATGTATCCCAGAGAGGGAAAAATGGAAAAGGGAAAACGAAAGACATTGACGAAGACAGGTATTTCGTAAATCTTTTATTATTTTTTGTACTTATTATAGTCTACTCGGGTTATAGATGGAAAACTGTCAATCATAATCTAAAATTTAACATCAAACACTGTAAAATCTGTAGCAGAAAATCGATTTCATTGCCACAGTTTTGACACAAGAATCTTTCACATCAAATTTTACCGTAACATTTCATAGTTTATTACATGTTAAATGGCAGCTCGTGACCTCGTTTTGAGTATGGTCACAAATCGATAGTTGTTCACATGTGGCCCGGAACACAATTAAAACTATTATTTCTAACAACTGTATTGAGTTAGACAACTTAGAAGAATCGGCTTGCCTGAACACTGTGCTCAAAGCCCAAATACACACACACACACACACACACACACACACACACACACACACACACAAAGACACACAAAAACCACAATGAAGAAATTGCAACTACAGTGAATACCCACAAATCATAATAAGTAAATAAAAATGTTTAAAAATAGTTTCTCTGAGTTACGCGCGATAAGATAAGTAAATAGATAAAAATTACTGTAAAGAAATACACAAAAAACGTATTGAAGAAAAACACTTAAAAACGTAATACACCAAATACACTGAAAACGCACACAACTCAAAAAGCAATTAAAACTAAAACAAATCACCCATTATTACTTTTAATACAACGTCAAGCCTGATCTCCAATGTAAATACTTTAATACCTAAATGAGGCCAAGCAATGTGAAAATAGTGATTGAAAATTGCCGAAGACGGTAGGACATCACTGAATCGTTATGTAAAATTTTGTTCCATGTTTCTTCAGCCGTGAAGTTTTACCTTTTTTTTTTTTAACTGAGTTGACATGTTGAATTTAAAATTACATGCTACGCAAAGCAAACTTACTGAAAACTAAGAAAATAAAAACTGCCATTAGCTCGCGTCGGCTCAAATAGGGCGTCCAGTCTAGCGTAGCTCCAGCCAGTAGCAAGCTGTCTAGGTGACCACGAAGTGGCGGACGAAATTATGTAGCAGATGTAAAAGAAATGCTGTCTTTTTAGGTTTCTTATACAAATCACCACACCTTCATTCTTACTCGCACTTACTCTGAAATTAGAGATCTTTGGAACTGAATGTTTCGCATTTTGAATCGTGGTAAAGCCGAATTTTTTCAGGCACTTAATACACCACAGAAGGTAACAGAGATTTGTTTTTGCGTACATCACCCCTGTGGTTATACTCTTCACTTTACCTGAGAGTAACCCTGGGTTAGGCTACGCCAAAGAAATGGATCACGTCATCATTGTCCCAACAATTACTTCTAAGAATAAAGCATTAGATTTCAAAATACGTATAGCGATATCTATTATGTTTGTCATACGTCGCCACAGAGGATGACGGTTGGTAACTTACCGGGACGATAATTATAGTACGGACAGAGTGATTGTCGCAGAACGCTGTTATGACACAGAAGATGGAATGGGATTCATCTGAAGACAGAAGGAGGTTGTGCAGAATGTTTAGAAGGCTTGGACCGAGCGTGGTGGTGTAACGGCTAGCGTTCTGGCCTCGCCTTCGGGAAGACGGCGGTTCGAATTTCCGTCCGGGCATCCAGATTTGGGTTTTACATGGTTTCCCAAATCACTCCAGGCAAATGCCAGGATGCTTCCTTCAAAAGGCCATGGCCGAATTCATTCCCATTCCTTGCCCCCCATCCTTTCCCGTCTCTAAAGATCGCGCTGTTAGAGAGACGTTAAGAAGATAAAAGATAATAATAATAAAAATAAATAGAAGACTTGGATCGATCTTATTGACCGAGCCTGGTAAGTGAGCGGTTAACGCTCTGGTCTCTCATTCCGGAGGACGTCGGTTCGAATCCACGTCCGGACATCCAGATTTGTGTTTTGCATTGTATCCAAAAATCACTCCAGGCAAATGCCGAGATGCTTCCTTCAAAAGGTCATTGCCGAATTCCACCCCTTTCCTTATCTCCAGTCCAATCCCGCCTCTAATGACCTCGACGTTGACGAGGCAAAAAGAAATAACCAAGAAAAGCTGCAGATATTAGTGGAAGAAGCTGAATGGTGGCCATGATCATAAGCTGCCACTTGATTCCAGGTGCAAAGGAGTAGGAAATATTTCTTTTGTGGTTAAAGGAGTCATGGATCGAAAAAAAATTATCACTGGAAATGATGTGTGACTTATCATTAACACTGAAATAATTTAAAATTAAAATTCGTACAGGACCAGTAAGGAGTGTGATTATAGTCAATGAACTTTGATATTTGAATAAACGATAATTTGTTATAATCACTGTTCAGAATTTTCAAAGTTAATCTTCGAAACAGATCATTATTGAATTTATTTAAATTTGGATTTACTTACAACTTAAGTTTCAAAACATAACATAACTGAATTGTGGTGGTGAAATGACTACGTAGTCATAGAAAGTAATATCGCTGGGCGTTACTGGATTATAAGCATTTTGAAAGAACGGGATTTTCCGTAGAGTATGACGATCGCCGTGTAATTATTAGTGTCATTTTTATTGCATTGTTTCTTATAAACAAAAATTCTACAAATTTAACGTCAGTTAGATTTTTAGTTTGGAGGAGAGACTACGCCATGTCAATATTCACCAAGAGTACATATACCGACTAGAGCGTCCGACGTCGACATCAACGAGGCGTTAAGACAGAAGAAAAAAATAACAGTTGACGTCGAGGTCATTATAGACAGGAAAGGACGAGAGGCGACGAGCGGGAAGGAATTCGGTCATGGCCCTTTGAATGAACCATCCCGTTATTTGGCTGGAGTGAAATAATGGAAAACCGAAATCTGAATGCCGGAGGGAGATTCGAAGCCACGTCTTCCCGAATGCGGGGCCAGAGCATTACCACACTCGGTTTCAAAAATATATGGCGGAGCTAACTCAGTATTAAAACTGTTAGACGACAATACGACGTGCTAATTGTACGTAAAAGCAAAAGGTAGATGACGGAAAGAAAAGCACGTATACCGTGATGAGTAATAACAGATGACAGGGATTATTTTCTGCTTCATACGCTTTGATTGAAGTTGCCACTCTGCGAACGATAATATCCAAAGGGTGAATACTGAAAGGGCTCTGTGCTTGCTATAATTGGTCAAAGCTTTCTGATACGTATAAAGTGTCAGCGCAGCCAGCGTTTTCAGCGACCTATTGGTAGCAGTCTGTGCCCTAGCCAGTCACCAGCGCGCATTAATCAGCCACGACCGGGCGCGCAAAATAAAACGAAAGCAGTCGGCAAGCCGGGGACTGTTTGACGCGTCAATTAGAGCAACCCGCAGAACAGCAAGTCAGCACCGAGGACTCGCCTCGCTTTGATGCTATTCGCGGCGGGCTAGAGCAAGTAGAAATAGCGCTCCATAAACGCGCCTCGCAACGGTGCAGTAGCACGGATCCAAATCCGCTACGAAGCGACTATTTATGGAGCGCGTACCAAAGCGTTTCTCCTGGCTGAGCCGACTAACACGAATTTTCAGCTCCTTTGAGCAGGGACTTCGTCGTGTCTTTTGATGCCTTCTGCTTCGCAAAATTTTAAAAGCAGTGCACTGCAATGTGGCTTTATGACCAGTGAATATTTAAGCGACGGAGTCAAGTTAATAAAACAGAGCAGGTGCGAATTGAGCTCCATGAGTTCTGTTCTTTAATGAATAAACACATTCTCAAGTGGTAGGTTACATGGCGGTCGCTTGTGCCACAAAAATCAATGATAAATTTTTAAGTTACATGGCGGATTCCGTTCCATGACTCTATAATGGAGCGTCCATAAACCACGTAGCTCCATTTTGGCCTCCTGTGAACCCCCCTCTTCCCCTCCCCCCACATAGCCCGAAATGGATTTACTCTCTCTCTCTCTCAATCTCCCCCCTTCCCCCCACATAGCACGTAACTGTTTTCCTTATTTATTCCAGAAGACATTTTGTACTGTTTTCTCTTGTCAGACTATCGTAAATTACATACGGAGATAGTTAAATGACGGAAATAAATATTTACGTGCTCATTTTAACTCTGACAAATAACATGAATTGAAAACTACGTGGCCTGAGTCGGAACCCTCCCCCCCTCCCACGTAGCCCAACGTAGCTTTCCAGTCAACCCCTCCCCCCCACCCCTAGACTGCGCCACGTAGTTTATGGACGCTCCCGGCCCCGTTGTCGCTATCACTGCTGAAGTTATTATTCACATACCCTGAAAAATATTATAAGTACTTTAGAATGCAACGCTCACTGAATTTAAAGGATTCAAAACAAAATTATATTGATATACTGCAAGTAACCTTAAAATAAAGAAAGTTTTTTTTTTTTTTAACTTACAAACTATACTATATGTAAATGTTTTTTTGTTATTATTTGCTGTTTAAATATAGTGTATAGTGGGTATTGGGGACTGATTTAAAGTTCCTGGGTAATACCGTTTATGGGAGTGTAACAAAAACGGATCAAGACTGACAACTTTACAACTTTGACCGACAATAATGTGTTTGATGAATGAATGGAGGTTTTTCCCGCGGCCAACCGGATTTCGGTTTTCCGTGGTTTACCAAAATGACTCTAGGCGAATGCCAGGACGATTTTTTCGAATGGCCCTGGTAATGCATAAAAACAGGATGCATTTTATTTAGTGCTGTTGTGATCACAGATTCACAATATAGTCCAAGATTCGGCTGGAAGATTTCCACGTCCATCTTTTTTGATTGAAATGCAGTCTTTATACCTAATTATTAGTAGCAGAAGGTGTGGTACGCTATGTCTCTCTCGCTCTTACGTTTCTTTAACAGCCGGATACCCCTACTTCCGGCAACTTTTACATAGACAACCCAAACTTTTAATATTTTTACATGTCTTTCTTTGAAATGAATTATAATTTATTTAATAAACAAGTGAACAAAATGTTTCGATTTTTTTTTTTTTTTTTTTTTAATTTAATTAAACATACGTGTGGTCACTGAAGCTAGATGGCTCTTTTTAGTCTTTGTATTTTGAATTCAAATATTATGGTAAGTGTATCAAATTTCTTTCTCATTTATAATTTTGAGAGTGAAATTTTTGTCTTGTGTTTAGTGGTATAGTAAAAACTTGAGTAATGGTGCATTACTAAGATATTCAGATTTCAAAATGTAAAGTGATCAGTAATTGTTTGGAGCAGATTCCCATAATACGTTTGAGAAATACTTAGAAAATTAGCTAAAAGTGCCGTATTTAACTGATCAGATATATTGGTTCCTTTCACATCGTGAACGATTAATTTCGAGTTAGATGTTTGAATCGATGGCAGCCATATAAGCGGAGGTTCTGGTTAGATTTCAATTCACACTGGACTGGAAAGTGAACTGTCTTTCTTGGCAAAGCATATAATATTATTTTTATTTTGAATTTCGTTACATGGAGTCAGCATTTCATACATCCGAATGTATTTTCATTCGTTTTACAGTATAAGCAGCCTATACCAAAATTATTAATGCTTTTGTCGGTATAGCTTGAGGTACGAGAATTTAAGTAACTAATATATATATCAATGACTTACTCAGAAATATTGAGGGTGAAGGTATTGATGGATTTTTATTTGTTGATGATTTGGGGCTTAAAGCATGCAGTAAAAGTAAAGTAGAACATTGGATAAGTTAGACTCGAGTCTCCTTTTACTACAAGACTGGTGTGCTGCTAGCAATTTAGCCCTTAATACAGATAAAATTCCTGACATACATTTTAGTTATAATAGAAGTATCAATGACTTAAATTCTCTAAATAACAGTAATTTGAAATTCTTTGGAATCATGTTGGATTCTAATTTGTCCTGGAATTATCATGTTGACTGTTATGAAGAAAATGGCCAAAGGCCTATACATGTTAAGGAGACTCAGTGTGACAGTTGATGAAATTATATTGCTTATAGTTTATTATGCTCAAATTCAAAGTACTTTAATTAATGGTATTGTCCTTTGGGGATCAAGTTGTTATTGTAAAAAACTATTCATCTTACAGAAAAGAGCAATTAGGTTAATTTGTAATGTACCATATTCAACTTATTGTAAACCTTTATTTGTAGAATTAGGTGTATTAACTTTATATTATATTCTCTGTATATGTGGCCATATTTTGATAGACAACCCGGCAGAACCGTATTCTGCTACTAATAATCATATTTAAAAATTGTATTTCAATCAAATAACAGATACCATGCAGCCGGATCTTAGGCTAATACTAACGAATACGAGAAATCTTTAAACTATACACCTTAATTTTACACCATAAGTGAGTCGAACAATCTTAGAACGTTGTACCGTTCCGTATGGACTGTATGAATAAATTACCAGGATTCATAGCCACTGCTTGATCATTGAAGAAGACAAGTATAATAGCACATCCCCAATGTACTATACGCGCGAACGATTTGGATATCAAGAAGAGTGGTGGTGTTGCAGGATTTTGATTCTATTCTACTGTACATTCACGGTGTTGTTTTTGTCAGTAATACCCTTCAGATTCATTTACTTTTAGGAAATTAATGGTCGTGTAAAGGCTCTTCATAGACAAGATATAATGGAGCACTGTAGCACGCTCTTCAATTATACCGGCAATAGGAGCAGCATCACCATGATGTATGTTGGATGAACTGATTCTTCACCTATCTATGAAGAATTTTTTTCAACACTTTATCATTACAATTGCGTCTGACGCTTATAAGTATTAAATAGCATAAACAGATGACCCAGTTAACAGAAGAATCTCACGGGATTTGAAGTTAAAGGGTCACCTATTCAAATCCGTTTTCTGAAACGGATGCTTTAACAGTTTTTTTTCTGTCTCGTGTTTTAACGACATGAATCAGTTGAAATATTCTATGCGCTGTATGGCATGCATTGCAAAATAATTATGTAATCTGTAACACACCTAGGAGATTCTAAGCGAAACAAGAGCAAGATGAATATATTTTTACTATTTGTAGTTTTGATACAGGATATGATAGATATATAGAGCATATTTCGAATTCCTAGGTAATACCATATTTGAGATAGTCTCAGATCAAAAAATGCTCTAAAATCGACAAATCTGATGGCCACTCCTTCTTTATTTTTAGAAGTAAAAATACCATTTTAGTCTGTTATTTCTACGAATACCTCCAAGATTTAATTTTGCAAAATTTGAAATAAGTTATACGATACACATAAAATGTGAAAATTTGTAATTTCCAACTAACCTCGTGTAATTGCTACAGACCTGTGACAGACTGACAGACAAACAGCGGAACGTGAACAATATGATTTTCGTTTCCCGTTGGACATTAGCCTCTAAAAATTGATTCGTTCAATGTGTTTCTGACGCTATTTAGAAACAATAAATGTCTGTTTTGAGTTTGGTGTATACTGTTATTGTTCGTTTTTCTACCATGTTTAACAGAGGAATACGTAAATCAAATATTTTTCTAAATAATGTAGTCAGGGTCAAGGAAACTTTTTACATGACAGTTAAGTTTTTTCTACTCGGGGTTAATGAGACGGTCAAAGCCGTAAGCAAAACTATTCTTAGTAAACCACTGCGTAACCTGATCTCTCGTTTAGACGGTTCAAGAAATGTCAAAGCAATAAAAAGTAATGTCTATCCTCATAGTAAATAAAACTTCCTTACCTTCGTTCGTATACAAGATATTACCTTTCTGCGACAGGAAAGTAAGCAATGAATTATGAAATTTCTGCAACTTAAAGACCGTTTCAAATTATTTTGATATTTTCTCGTCTCAGTAACAAGGACGAGCGGGCTTTGCAGTCTCAAGCGAGGCTTAAGACCTCAGAAGAAATACCACAGCAATAAACAGATAACTTTTTAAGTGAGTAGTTAAAAGGTACTTACGCGTATTTCGCATTCCAGGCGGGAGATTTCTTTACCGGTTGTGTGAAAGGTTATCTGTACCTCGGTAAAGGTGATTTTCTCACTGATATATATATACACTGTATGTTAATAGTTCTCAAACAGTCTCTAGATGTAAGATCAATTATTAAAATGACTTTCTCCAAAGGCGTACTGATGGCTAGGGATATTTTTTTAATTCATTTGACATTTCTAAAGTAATTTGAAAATGTATGTATCACTGTATGATGGAGAAATATTTTCATTAAAAGATAAGGACTGGGCCAGGAGTCTTAAAAGCAGCAATACCCCCCGAAATTTATAGCAATAAAAGAAAACACACTTTTTTCTCTCCCCTTAAGGATTTACGGCTAGTCGAAATTGGCGTCATTAGAGCACCTACCGAATAGAGGATGACAAAACGAAAGAAAAGGGACCTCAGTTTTTTGAAGAAACTATCCCCACATTCACTTGAAATAATACCGGAAACCGTAGAAAACCGAATTCACGACGTACATACTGGGAGTCGAACTCACGCCCTCCTGAATACCAGCCCCATGTTAACCTATCAGAAATCAGGTTCGTCATATCAGAATTAAGAGTCTGCCTGTGTACATAGGATCTACTCAGTGCTAGATATTATTAACCAGACGGGAGCTTTCGCTTGTTAAATGTTGTTGTTGTGGTTATTATTTTTGTTGTTATTGTTGTTGTTGTTGTTGTTGGGGCTTCAGGGCGGGTCTACGACTAGGTCATTAGCGCCCTCGCTCGTTTAAGTCTAGGAAGTAGGATAGTAAAGTAAATTTTGCTAGCGGAAATATGAACATTTCCCATGCCTCATTTTGAACCTCACAATGTGTCCAGAAATTCCTGAAGGTTTCTTCAGAAACTCCTGTAAGCAAATCCCACAATGTAAAAACAAAAATAAATGGGTTCTGTATTCGAAACAATTTTGCTCACAGCTTTGCATAAATGCGAAACATCTGCTAAGAAAACAGTTTATTCAAGTGCTGGCGTCGACAGCGTTAGAAAAATATTCCGATTCACTTATTCTGAATCAGCATTTTTTTTAGATATAGTGTCACTTTCATTGCTGAATACACTGCGGCAAATGTCAAGTTAGTAATGATTGAAGATGGAAGAAGCTGCTATAAACTTTCGGTAATTGTGTAATTTCGAAAATGTAGACCGGTTTACATAAACTTACATTGTTATATTTTGCAACTGTTCCTTTCCATAGATTATATCTTGATAACCATCGGATGAAGTAGTGCAATATGACGCAACGTCACCCTATAAAAATAAGGCTCTTTTTCTGTGCTTAAAACTCATACACATTGTAAAGGTAAATGAAAGACTGTTCTACTCAGATTTTTAGTAAAATGTTTTGTTTCTCCCCCTACTGTGTCTACTCGGTTTTAGGTAGGAGGATGCCGACAGGAAAAAATGAAACAGGGGTTTTGTAAGATTTTTTACTTGGGTGGGTATAATTTTCGTATACATCGATTTAAATCAAGAACTATCAATTACAGTGGGTAAAACAAGATTCCAAGTGTTGGAAGCAAAAGTCTCCAGTATTTCTGAAAGGTTGACATTTTCCATCTGGTTTTAATGAGAATTGGTCAAGCTGAAATATCTGAACATGATTTCAGGTGAAAATGCTTATGGGTACGCTTAAGATACAAAGATATTGGGCCTACATCACTGCTAATATGGCCAAGTGTGAGTGCAGAGAAGATTAATGCTTCTGACACTGAAATGTATATGGATTGTAGTATGAGATTGCATTTGACTGACCTTGGTGCTTATTAAATGGAGAGTTAATGAGTGAAGTATGCAAGTTATTAAAAACCCTGATGATCTTGCGAATATCTTTAATAACTAAAAAAAAATAATGATAAAATAGAAAGGTTAAAATAAGAGCTTAACAGTGCAAAAGAGAGATATGGGGTAAAAATCTGTACAGTACGAACACTTAAGCGTGGCATATTTTAGGCTGCACTAGCCCACCCTAAGGAGTAGTTCGCCTCGAGCTAACTGACTTAGCATTGCCTTCGTAGAACTCTATACCATCCAACCTTTGTAAAATGAAACATTATTCAATAGACATTCAGTTTAAACCTCCAGTAAAGTCGATGAATCTACTATCTCATATAAATTCAATTACCTTTATAAATGAATGTCAAATGAAGACTGAACGAGAAGCGCAGGATAAAACATTACAAAATTGGGGATTGTCAAAGAGAAGTGCAGGACTAGTTGGATGTCTGTAAGAGAATAGTTGCATCATATGGCATGAAGTTCTGTGCAAAAAAAGATGGTAACTATAACAAAAAAGAAGAGCAGAACAGACACTGTCATATCACTCAGAGGAGAGCAATTAAATAAAGTTGAATGTTTCATATAAATGGGAAGCCAGTTTGACATATGGATCGGTAAAAAGGAAAGTACAAGCTATGGAAATGAAATTTCAGAGGAGTAGCAGTAACGGGAAGGGACAAAAAGAGGAATGAGAGAATCAGGGGGATGATAAAGGAAGAACCGTTACAACAAATAATAGAGGTTATAGTGGTCTGGTCATGTGAAGAGACTGGGAGAGAAGAAGATACTAAGAAGGATGTTCTACATAGAGCTGAAAGGAAAGAAGTTCTGAGGAAGATCGATGGATCAAAGGTGTTAAAATGTGTATTAAAGAAAGAGAAGGAAATTGGCTGACAGTAGAAGAGGATAGATGGTGCACGGTCAGGAAACTTTGGAAAGGCTTTTGTTCCAAGCAGACCGGACCAGTGGTTTGAAGCTCTCGAGAAGTGTATTACAGAAGTAACATTTAAACAGGGGCGGTTTGCTACAAATTTGACAACTAAATAGGCGTAAAATTACAGCGGGTACTGGAAAACTCATTCAGAGGGATCGTCCATAAACTACGTAGCCCGATTTTAATCTTCTGAACCCCCTCTCCCCCCACCTAGCCTGACGAGGATTTTGCCTCAACAAACCTCGCCCCCCCACCCCACCCCCGCATGGCACGTAGCTTTTTTGCACTATTGATTCCAGAAGCCATTTTGTACTATTTTCTCTTGTCATACTATCGTAAATTAAATACGGGGATAATTAAACGACGGAAAATAAATATTAACATCTGTTGTGTGTTCTGTACCTTATTTCAACCGTGACAAGTAATATGAATTAAAAGCTACGTTGCTTTGCTTGGGATCCTCCGCCCCCCCCCCTCTCTCCCTACGTAGCTCAGCGTAGCCTTCTAACCCAAACCCTAGACCAAGCCACGTATTTTATATATGCTCCCTACCTCAAAATACATATAAATTCAACAGACAATTATAATAAGTTGTGAGGCTTTAATAGATTAATGTCGTTTTTAATTTTAAAACTTTCATTTTGATATTTTGGTACTAAATGTATCTAAAGCCACTGCTCTACAAGAGCTTCTCCTATTTCATAAGTGAAAGGGTCATCTTCCTTCCGAGTATGATACCGAAGGTCTCAAAGAGATCTGTTTCTGTTCGAGTTTTTCATCAAGTCTCTGAGGCCAGCTCACCAACAACTCTTTGAGATGCGCCGACCTGAGTCGTCCTTCTCAACTTCTTTCAGCAGAGTTAAAAGGTCCCATTTCATAACTCTTCTCAGAAACTGAATAAACGTCATCTTTGTTCGAACGTGTACGTGCGGTATCTCTAATCGGTTCTCTCATAATCTCTAAGAAACGATATAACAAATTACTGAGGTGTCTTAAGAAGGGATGCGAAATGTTTTTCGGCAGCTCTTAGGTTTAACTAACACTTCTCTTGTAAGAATAACTACGTACTTGACTATTCGCGATGCGAGTGCGTAATGTATTCCAGTTTGGCCTTGCGGAGTTGCTAACTGGATCACATTTTTGAAAAGTCACTCTGAAAGAATTTCTCCACTAGCAAACCTGAGAGATATTGTTCTCCTTACAGTAATCGAGTAACCCGTTATTCTTTCATCAAGATTTGTTTTAAGCACATCTCAAAGTATGTCAGTGGGAATGAAAATTGATATAATCACTTTCAGCAACCGTTAAAAATTGTTTAAACATTTTCGGAAAGATGTCACCCTTTTCCTGGTTATCTTTACCCTGCCACGTGTAGCTTCTTGAGTATAAAAACGTCTTCTTACGTTGTTTTTT
>JARYHS010009186.1:83008956-83150608 GCA_031002005.1 Vandiemenella viatica
ATCCAGATAAATGAGTTTAAGGAAGGTATCACCATACTTACGCACACAGACACATATATCCATGCCTACAGCGAGATCAACACAACAACAGCCCAATCATGGAAAATAAAAAGTGGGACAGAACCCCCATGGCTCAAACTGACAAAAAAATCATGATTAACATGTGTTCCAGTACAAACTCTCACATCAAAATCATATCATTTACTCACACAACAGACCTCACTACCATCCAGTATCATGTGTGCTAGGTACAAAACTGTTCACATTAGCACCACCACATCTATCCCACACCTTAACCCTTACTGCCATTCAGTAACATTTACCCCAGGTACCACGAGTAGCAGTAGACATCTGGTCATCAGACAGATATCATAACTCCCATATTCATACTAGGTCTCAACCAAAAATCTGTACGTCACCTCACACAAGCAAGGTATCACCACATTTACGAAAAAAACACACAGAGATAGAGACGCATACACACGTTCATTTCCAGGCCTACAGCGATCTCGACTCAACAACTAGCCCAATCATGGCAACGAAAAAGTGGAACAGAACACGCATGACTGGCCAAAAATCATAGAAAGACACACACACACTCACATGTCAATGCATTCAAACAGTTCCATTCATCACCACACATAACTGGAGGAAAAAACTGAAGAGTTACAGGATGTGTGAAGTTTGAAATCACAGTCACATCTCGCCCACACCGCAACCTTTTCTGTCATTTAGTAATATGTGCCACCCATGTACCACGAGTAGCAGTAGACACTTGGTCATCAGACAGATATCATAACTCCCATATTCATACTAGGTCTCACCCACAAATCCATACGTCACCTCACACAAGCATAAGTGCAGGACAAACGAGATAAAGGAATGTATCACCACATTTACGCAAAAAACACACAGAGATAGAGATGCATACACACGTACATTTCCATGCCTACAGCGATCTCGACTCAACAACTAGCCCAATCATGGCAACGAAAAAGTGGAACAGAACACCCATGACTGGCCAAAATCATAGAAAGACACACACACACTCACATGTCAATGCATTCACACAGTTCCATTCATCACCACACATAACTGGAGGAAAGAGACTGAACATGCTAGATCCAAACTGAAGAGTTACAGGATGTGTGAAGTTTGAAATCACAGTCACATCTCGCCCACACCGCAACCTTTTCTGTCATTTAGTAATATGTGCCACCCATGTACCACGAGTAGCAGTAGACACTTGGTCATCAGACAGATATCATAACTCCCATATTCATACTAGGTCTCA
The DNA here is from genome assembly GCA_031002005.1 of Vandiemenella viatica. Classification (NCBI taxonomy): domain Eukaryota; kingdom Metazoa; phylum Arthropoda; class Insecta; order Orthoptera; family Morabidae; genus Vandiemenella; species Vandiemenella viatica. The sequence goes on from JARYHS010009186.1 coordinate 83,010,251, forward strand.
CCCACAAATCCATATGTCACCTCACACAAGCATAAGTGCAGGAACAGCACATCATACATCCAGACAAACGAGATAAAGGAAGGTATCATCACATTTACGCAAAAAAAACACACAGAGATAGAGACGCATACACACGTACATTTCCATGCCTACAGCGATCTCGACTCAACAACTAGCCCAATCGAGGCAACGAAAAAGTGAAACAGAACACCCATGGCTCAAGACTGACAAAAAAATCATCATTAACATGTGTTCCAAGTAACAAACTCCTCACATCAAAATCATATCATTTAACTCACACTACAGACCTCTCTGCCATTCAGTATCGTTGGTAATATGTACAAAGCTAATTTCATAAGTTACCACATACATACAATAATTGCAGGAAAGGGTCCCGACACACGACATCCACACTGAGGTGTTAAATGATAGGCAGATGATAGTATGTCTTTCCAATACACCTCAGTGCTCACCACACATACTTGATTTTTTAATGTGCCATCAGTATACCTTGTGGCTGGAACTAAGCTCTTGGCAATGTTTGGCCAAAAGTCATTTGTTAATAGTAGCTCATCAATCACAAATTTTGGGTCAACCTGCCCAAGCGGGCGCGGCGCGAGGTGGCCACCCTTCCCCACTGCGGACAGAAATACCGTAATACTCCGGTCTAAAAGCGCGGACCGCGATGGTTTACCGGAGTCTCCCGCGCGGACCGCGATGGTTTACCGGAGTTTCCCGACCGGGACCTATTACCGGTAACCGCATTTTTAGGACCGCACTGAAGACCGGAATTTCATTGCGCTCGAGGCGGTAATATGCGCCGGTATACCGACCTACTAAAACACGATGTACGCGTCCGCTGTGAGGAAGGGTGGCCACCTCGCGCCGCGCCCGCTTGGGCAGGTTGACCCAAAATTTGTGATTGATGAGCTACTATTAACAAATGACTTTTGGCCAAACATTGCCAAGAGCTTAGTTCCAGCCACAAGGTATACTGATGGCACATTAAAAAATCAAGTATGTGTGGTGAGCACTGAGGTGTATTGGAAAGACATACTATCATCTGCCTATCATTTAACACCTCAGTGTGGATGTCGTGTGTCGGGACCCTTTCCTGCAATTACTTGTATGTATGTGGTAACTTATGAAATTAGCTTTGTACATATTACCAACGATACTGAATGGCAGAGAGGTCTGTAGTGTGAGTTAAATGATATGATTTTGATGTGAGGAGTTTGTTACTTGGAACACATGTTAATGATGATTTTTTTGTCAGTCTTGAGCCATGGGTGTTCTGTTTCACTTTTTCGTTGCCTCGATTGGGCTAGTTGTTGAGTCGAGATCGCTGTAGGCATGGAAATGTACGTGTGTATGCGTCTCTATCTCTGTGTTTTTTTTTTGCGTAAATGTGATGATACCTTCCTTTATCTCGTTTGTCTGGATGTATGATGTGCTGTTCCTGCACTTATGCTTGTGTGAGGTGACATATGGATTTGTGGGTGAGACCTAGTATGAATATGGGAGTTATGATATCTGTCTGATGACCAAGTGTCTACTGCTACTCGTGGTACATGGGTGGCACATATTACTAAATGACAGAAAAGGTTGCGGTGTGGGCGAGATGTGACTGTGATTTCAAACTTCACACATCCTGTAACTCTTCAGTTTGGATCTAGCATGTTCAGTCTCTTTCCTCCAGTTATGTGTGGTGATGAATGGAACTGTGTGAATGCATTGACATGTGAGTGTGTGTGTGTCTTTCTATGATTTTTGGCCAGTCATGGGTGTTCTGTTCCACTTTTTCGTTGCCATGATTGGGCTAGTTGTTGAGTCGAGATCGCTGTAGGCATGGAAATGTACGTGTGTATGCATCTCTATCTCTGTGTGTTTTTTGCGTAAATGTGGTGATACATTCCTTTATCTCGTTTGTCCTGCACTTATGCTTGTGTGAGGTGACGTATGGATTTGTGGGTGAGACCTAGTATGAATATGGGAGTTATGATATCTGTCTGATGACCAAGTGTCTACTGCTACTCGTGGTACATGGGTGGCACATATTACTAAATGACAGAAAAGGTTGCGGTGTGGGCGAGATGTGCTGTGATTTCAAACTTCACACATCCTGTAACTCTTCAGTTTTTTCCTCCAGTTATGTGTGGTGATGAATGGAACTGTTTGAATGCATTGACAGTGTGTAGTGTGTGTGTGTCTTTCTATGATTTTTGGCCAGTCATGCGTGTTCTGTTCCACTTTTTCGTTGCCATGATTGGGCTAGTTGTTGAGTCGAGATCGCTGTAGGCCTGGAAATGAACGTGTGTATGCGTCTCTATCTCTGTGTGTTTTTTCGTAAATGTGGTGATACCTTGCTTGTGTGAGGTGACGTACAGATTTTTGGTTGAGACCTAGTATGAATATGGGAGTTATGATATCTGTCTGATGACCAGATGTCTACTGCTACTCGTGGTACCTGGGGTAAATGTTACTGAATGGCAGTAAGGGTTAAGGTGTGGGATAGATGTGGTGGTGCTAATGTGAACAGTTTTGTACCTAGCACACATGATACTGGATGGTAGTGAGGTCTGTTGTGTGAGTTAAATGATATGATTTTGATGTGAGGAGTTTGTTACTTGGAACACATGTTAATGATGATTTTTTTTCGTCAGTCTTGAGCCATGGGGGTTCTGTCCCACTTTTTATTTTCCATGATTGGGCTCGTTGTTGTGTTGATCTCGCTGTAGGCATGGATATATGTGTCTGTGTGCGTAAGTATGGTGATACCTTCCTTAAACTCATTTATCTGGATGTATGATTTGCTGTTCCTGTTTCTTTGAGCTTGTGCATGGATACGTATGGATTTGTGGTTGAGACCTAGTATGAATATGAGGGGTTCTGGTATCTGCTGATAGTCAAATGTCTATTGTAACTCATGGTACCTGGGGCACTCTTAATGAATGGCAGATAGGGTTGCAGTGTGGGGGAAACGTATTGATGGTAAATGTAATCAATTGTGTGTGATGAACACTATTTATGATGTAAATACTTAGGTGTATGGTGAAAACATGCCATCTTTTGCACACCCTCTATCTCGCCAGGCAGATGATATGTAAGGAGAGTTCTGTTTTTCAGCCAGTCATGGGGGCAAGAAAGTACTACACCACTTTTTTTGTTTCCATGGTTGGTGCAGGTAGTTGTCCTGAACTTTCTGTAGACTTGTACATGTATATCTGCGTCTCTCTTTGTGCATGTAAGTGTAAGTATTGTGATACCTGACTTAAACTCGTCTGTCTGATGATTTTTTTAACGATAGTTCTGCCCAGTTAATCAGTGGTAACGACAATTCTGCCCCACTTCATCGTTTCCATGATGCTTGCTGTTAGTTCTGTCGACCTCGCTGTATGCATGTACAAGTGTGTGCGTGTGTCTACTTCCTCTGTTAATTTGAGTCTAAAATATATGGTTATAGAATTATGCTCACCATCAACGTGTGCTTCTAACCATTGCTTCAGGGCTTTGGCAATCTCCCATTTCACTGTACTCTTTACAGTTTACTGCCGTTTGTGTTGGCATACGAATTGTGTTTCTCACGTTTTTCACTACATAAAAATCATTTAACAGAGGGGGTGATGAGGGGATGTACCCGAGAAGCGAAGGACTTGGGTACAAACCCACAGTCAGACCATTTCTTGTATATATAAGTGTAGTATGGAGACCACATTTTTTGTACATCAAATGCAAGGTGCAAAATATAGCAGCTAGATTTATTAGTGGAAAATATTCAACAAGTGCCTTAATAAAGGAACTGGACTGGATGTCATTGGAAGAGTGTCAGGGGCTGTATGTGGTGTATAATGCTGTTAGAATGGATATTGGCGAAATAATTCTGAGTGGTGTATGGAGCCTAAGTTGGCAATGACCACAATCTGGCATTAGACTTTAGATGATGAGGACTGAATGGATAAAATATCCAAACACCCACTTTGACCTAACAATTTACGACAGTTCAAGCGTGGGTGCTATCTTCGGCGCAATAGAACTAGTGTCTGCACCTTTGGATACTTGTCGATGTGTGGGGATCTTCTATGAAAATGTGGGTTATGATGCCTGTTTGATGACCATGAAACTATCAGTGAGCTAAGAGCATTATGGTAACTTTATCGTGGTTACTTGAACAAAGCATGCAATTACAAACAAATGTCAGACTTGGTCCTGAATCCGAAGGTTGGCGTTAAATGGGAACATTTTAAGCCGAATGGAGAACTCCCCTGGGTCCTGATTTATTGAAAAATAAATTGCTGGAAAATGGGAGAATTTCCCTGAAAACTGTAGTAGAACCACCTTAAATGAACATTTTGATACCTGGCTACTGATTAGCAGAAGACTTTGCGAATTTGAATTTTTGGTTTACTTTAACGCACGAACAGAAGGTAACCCTGTCTGTAACTGATCAGGGGTTGGATTGGGAATCATTGGAAAACAGAAGGTGGTTTGAGGAAGTGCTGTGGGTATGTTGGTGATGAGGCTAGGGGTGGATCTTGGTGAAAGAATTAGGAATAGAATATCAGTAGAAGCTGGCACTGGATTTCTTCTATAAGGGAGTATCTCCACCTTGGTCACAGGCGATGGTCTCAGGCATGTTCAGTGCTTAGCACTGCCTTAGCGTGACTCGATTTTTATCACATAGGACTGGCGTACTTCGATTCGACAGGGGTGAAATTAGTAAGATTAACAGACGTATTTCGTCCCCCTGATTTATTGAAAAATAATTTCCTGGAAAAGGGGAGAATTTCCCTGAAAACTGCAGTAGAACCACCTTAAATGAACATTTTGGTACCTGGCTACTGATTAGCAGAAGACTTTGCGAAAGCACTGCCTTAGCGTGACTCGATTTTTATCACATAGGACTGGCGTACTTAGATTCCCCAGGTGTGAAATTAGTAAGATTAACAGACGGTATTTCGTTCCTGGAACATAAGTGCTGTACTGTAAAATACAGTTAAAGGTGTCAATCACTGATGTGTCACAAGGGATTTATTGGAATTTTAGACAAAGTACAGCTAAGGACACTCAATTTGTGATTGCTTACGAAAGCATAACAGAATTGATACATAGATTGGCCTGGATAGACAAACGACAAAGGTTTGACCTGGATGGCAACAATTACGAGCCTGGTTTTCAAATCGACAACTTTGCTTTAGTTTAGAGGCTCTCAACCAATCGAGGTTATACTTACATCCATCAGTAAACCCCTTCAATGCCTCTTTGAGTCCAAAAAGTGTCTGTGTTTCATTACACATAATTTAATACATCCTTTAAAATACACGGAATGTAGGTGACACTCGCGAGCTATATTAAATTGTTTATAACGAATCCAACATGATGTGACTAATTGAGTTTGTTTCCCGTCTCTTCGTCGGTGTATTAATTTTTAATGTCTGCCTGCTTCGATGAACGGAATTTTTTTATGGTTTTCCCTACCTTCATCGGTGAATGTCTCTCGGTTTCAATGAAAGGATTTCACCATTGATGGGTTTTTGAGGCTACGAATTTTGAAAGGAATAACGTATGTGTGGTTTTGCTATACTTTATCACAATAATTTCATTTTTTAAACTTTTTAACGTCTCTCTAACAACCTGGCATTTTGAGATGGGGAAAGGATGGGGAGCAAGGAATGGGAAGGAATTCGGCCATGTCCTTTTGAAGGAAGCATCCCGGCATTCACCTGGAGTGATTTTGGAAAACCCAAATCTGGATGCTCCTCGGAAACGCCGTCCTCTCGAATACAAGGTCAGAACGCTAAAACAGGTACTTTTTTTTAACGTCTCTCTAACAACGTGGTCTTTAGAGACGGGGAAAGGAATGGGAATGAATTCGGTCATGGCCTTTTGAAGGTAGCATCCCCGGCATTCACTTGGAGACACACAATTTCATTACCCCTAATTTTGAAATTTGTCCTGGTGGAGGAACATCAAAGAGGCACCGGCTGCGGGATGTAATCAGCCATATGCTATATGGAAGGCTTTAAACAGACTAAGAACTGAAGTGTCCCGATGTAAATATAATATTTAAAAAATGGGGGTACACTAATGACAACGATCTATGTGAATGTGGTGAGCTTCAGAACCCACAACATCTTCTGATATGCAGGAATCTCCCTGAAACCTGCAATATCGACGACCTTTACAGGGCAAACGAGAAGGCCATCAAGATTGCGGAATTCTGGTCACATTCTATATAATTGTGTTTATAGTTAATATTAATTAATTAATGTTATTTGTTTTTTCAACTTGTTATGTCCTGGACACGAGAAATATAAATAAAAATATAAATACCCCTAATTTAATACATCCTTTAAAATACACGGACTGTAGGTGACACTCGTGAGTTATATTATATTGTTCATAATGAAAAAGTGAGTTTGTTTCCCGTCTCTTCGTCGGTGAATTAATTTTTAATGTCTGCCTGCTTCGATGAACGGAATTTATGTTAACAGCGAGGTCTTTAGAGACGGGAAGGAATTCGGCCATGGCCTTTTGAAGGGCTAGCATCCCCGGCATTCACTTGGAGTGATTTTGGGAAACCATGGATGCCTGGAACCTCCGTCCTCCCGAATGAGAGGCAAGAACGCTAAATAATTTCATGAAAACAGGTCACACATAGAATTTATATCTGGAGTTTATGACGCTTTTTTTCCCGTTAAAAGGAAACATTTATGCTGTTTTTCGAGGCGTGGAAATTACGTAACTTTGCGGCTTTTCCACAAAACACTTAAACACCGCGGCCGGACTCGAACCGGCGACCTAGCCCCAACACTGCCGAGGTCGTTAGTTGAATTCTCTCTATCATTAACGCTGTTAACGATTAATTATATTGGAATCCCACCTTACTGATGCTTATATTCGCTCAGAGTTATAAACATCCTCGAATATCAGAACTGCATTGTATAGATATGAATTTGAGCTAAGTCAGGACATTCATAGTTCATTATCACGTTTAAACGTAAAAGTTACGCTTTCTCATGGCCTATGTCTTATTTTTTAATTAAATACAAAGACTCAAGCAGTTTTTTTCTGTTCGCCCAGAATGAAAACTAAATTTTCGATTTTCGTTTTTAAAACACGTTATTCTGGCGAGGGATTAGGCTACCATAAAAGATTCTTATATTTGTTCTACGAAAACTGACATATAATAATTATTCTCATCTCGTAATAATTTCTTCTTGAACCGCAGTGAATTTCTATGTATCCTGCTGGAACGGTTTCGATAGCAGGACACATGAAGCCTGAGACTCTGCAATATGTATTGGACGCCCTAATTTCTTTGTCCGCCAGCTATGCTTTTCACAATGGTGGTGGCCTAGCTGTATCGCTCTGTAATGGAGCCATTTCGTAACCTGTCGGACTCCCGAAATATTTCACGCATATTGGTACACCCGCTCCATCTAGCGGCAAATGTCTTCTGCCGTGTGCTGACCTCTAGCGACAGTTATACAAGGCGAACGCGCGATGTCTCGGATGAGCAAGTTCACACCTGTCGCAACGCGGCCGGACTCGAACCGGCGACCTTCGGCACTCTAACCCCTACGCTACCGATGTCTGTTCACGTAAAAAAAATCGCTAAGTATTTTTCACGATACAAAATATTTTACTGTGTGTCGATAGTAGCCAAGATGTCCAGTGCTTGCTTAACAGGACGCTAGGAATACATATTTCGTCACGCTTAGTAAACAGAGATAACAGTGTACACATTTCGCAAAGCGCGCCGGAAATAATGCCACGGAACGCCATCTAGCCGCCACCAAATGAACTAGAAATTAAGCCCTTGGGAGATGGTGCCATCTGCCAGCGGATCTGTGAACTAACGGTGCAGCGCCATCTATCCGCAGATCGGGGAACTAACGTGTGACGTCAAAGCCCGACTTCTGCCGCCATCTGTGCGGCCGGTTGAGGAACTAACGTGTGACGTCATACGACCTTGAACGCGATTGGTCCATTAGAATTTCCCGCCATCCAACTGTGACGTCACGCGGACGAGTGGAGTCTCTTCCGGGGCCGGCTTAAGATCTTTTGTCCCAGGAAAGACAAGTCCTCCCTACTTGTGTGCTAGATTTTCAGTAAGCAGGACCTGTTGTGGATTATTGATTTAACTCTTATTTTTCGTTACAATTGTTTATCTCAAACAATCTTGATGTATGTTTTATATGCACTGATGATCCTTAACGATTAACCCTTTCTGCCATGTAATGAACGTATTCCATATTATGTAACAAATGACACTTTTTAAAAATGCAAACATGATTCTTATTCTGAATTCCCGTCAGATTTTTGAAGCCAGACTGATTTGGGGAGTAATTAATAAAATGACAACACACTTGAACGTAATATTTCTGTCTAATCTACCTGGATGCTAACATAGAAAAAAGCAGCATGCCTACAGTATTGATCCATACTACTATTAGAGGTGGCTGATTAAATCAGAACAAGTTACTAGATCGAGTGTTCGCGGCTAGATTCTCAGGATTGCAAAGGGAAATCATTTCGGAAACAATATATTTCGATTAAGCAACTTCATTAGTAAAAAAAAAAAAATAAAAAAACTCTATAGAATACTCATCAATGAATTTAACAGTATAATTCCTATATCACTGCCTTTATATGTGTTGATAAAATGTAAATATTATCTCTGCAGAGAGTTGTGAACTTCGGAAGTAGAGCTCTGAATTCCTATCCCTATCCCTATCCTATCACGACGTTTGTGGAACAGTAGAAGGTAATTACTGTAGAGGAAGACAGAGATTAGAATATATGAAGCAGGTAATTGAGTACCTTGGTTGTAAAGGGTATGTTAAGATGAAGACGTTAGCGCAAGTTAGGAAGAGATGGAGGATTGTATCAAACCAAACCAGTCGAAAGACTGACGACAGCAAAATAAAAATAAAAACGCTTATTCCAAGTTTAATTCTTTCTTTCACTCGTTTATTGTGTCCTCTCGTTTTTTGTTTTTATTTTTTATTAATTGGCAGACGACGCATGGCGTACAATTGTGGAATTTTAGCATCCATAAAAGTTTTTCAAGTTATACGGATTTGGACAGCAGGTTGCCCAGTTGATAGTCAATCGCTTTTGAACGCAACCTATCGTTAGCAGAGCTTTATGTACTGTGCTAAAAAATAGGATCGAAATGATATGGCCAGTTAATGAACAACAAACATTTCCGGACCTACTCATGCATCCTCCACACGTCTCAATTATCCGCCTGGGATCAGACCTTCAAGACAGCGGACTGGTCACGGCCGGGACCCAGGAGGAGCCTCGTACCGGATCTAATGAGCCAGCACAGCACCGCGGAGCCGACTATTTTTCGCAGGTTGTCGGCCGTGGACAAGGTCGCCGGAAATGCCACGGGCGAGCCGGTGGACCTCTCCTTGCGGTCTGGCCTGCGGATTCCTGGGGCGAGACCGCGGGAATGTCCTCGTGCGGTACAGTGCTCCGCTCTCACAGGCTCGGCGTAATCCAATCAGTGGTACACGGCCTATGGCGGAATTCCTGGCCCGCTCCCTGCCCTACTGGGTGGCATGCTTACCTCCAAGTGGGCTCGAGTATCAAGCGCCAGCAGATAGCCCCCTTGTTTGAGTGCCTCTCTACCACAAAGTACACAGATCCACTATAACTGAAACCAGAGGTACTAATTCTGACACTAGAATATGGTATAACAAAATGTGTGGACATAGTTTTCAATTGATTAGCACATTTTTTTTTTTCAAAATTAATTATATTAGTTGTTTGGAGTTGTTTCCAAATAACGACGGTCAGAAAATTCACGGTTTCCATATAATATTTGTTTTTGTTAAATGTATTTTATGCTCGAGGATTGGCAGACATGTAGAAAAGCTGTCTTCCCATGTCCCGTGCATTTACCGGCCGCGCCGGTGCAGCTATCAATAGTGGGCCGCGGGAAAGGAGCTGCTTCTAATGGCAGGAATGGTGTGCCTCTATCCGTCACCCATTCTGTAAATATCAAAGGGCCACGGGGTGGGGATGTGGCTGAGAGGTGGTGAGGGATAGCCTGTTGCGCGTACTGATCTGTACAATTCGTCTACATTGCGCGGTTTACAAGATCACTAGCCGTGAGAAGTCACCATTAGAAAGTTTGTAATGAATCCTTCGTATTATGGAGGTAATGGGTAGGAACAAGATGGAGTAATAGCAAACGTGTTTTCGGACACAAGCTTTCAGGTGCAATAATGTTTTGTTTGTTTTATTTTTAAGGACGTTGTTAAAAGGCGGGTTATGCAAGAACGCTTAAGAAAAATATTTCTAATGATTGACTAATGTGCTGGATAGATAAATAGTAGTCAGTCAGTCACAGTCAATTTAAGAAGTTATTGGCATCCGTTTACCAAACGTTTAATTCATGGGTTAAGGAGCGACGAATAAAAGAAATGAGAGATATTGAACAGTAATTACTGACCCTGATGTGGAGTAATATCTGCATATGCTTTCAGTTACTGTTATCAGGTTTGATTTCTCTTGTTAGTTACAATAAAGAAGGAAGAGAAATAAATTGTTATTTCTGTAGAAAGTGAGGGGCATGAAACTGTCTGTCCATCCGATTCTGCTATATCTTTTTAGCAACAGACCTTGAAATTTTCCCCTAAGATGGGTCTGTAGTGTCAAAATTCAACTCTCACTTTCAAGAATTTCAGTGAAGTTTCCTTCTTAGTACTCATGATACAGCACGTTGACTCTGCCTCGTGTGCCATTCCGAATGTTCTGTTTTATTGAAAATTTAATCAACTTTTTCAGGATCAGGCCCACAGATTGTCGAGTTCGTTTTTTATTTTTTTTAAACTTCTTTACGTTTTTCAACAGGTCTTTAGACACGGGAAAGGATGAGGGCAAGGAATGGGAAGGAATTCGGCCATGGCCTTTTTAAGGAAGCATCCCGGAATTTGCCTGGAGTGATTTGGGAAACCATGGAAAACCCAAATCTGGATGCCCAGACGGGGATTCGAACCGCCAGAACGCTATCCGTTACACCACCAACCTCGGTGTCGAGTTCGTACTCTCACGACAGCTACGTGACTGCCAGCAAGTTTTCAACGCGCTGTATTTATTTTACGCACACAGAAGCAATCGTAAATTCATTCAAATTGAGAAAATAATTATGTCATTTCAAAAACTTTAACTAATGGTTTGGGTGTGCGGTAACGCCCTTGCGTGTCTTTTGTGAGGACGCAGGTTCGAATCCCCTTCCGCCCATCCAAATTTCTCTTTTCCATGGTGACTCGAAATCACTGCAGGCGAATGCCGGGATAGTACCTAGAAAAGACCACGGCCGGCCGATTTCCTCCCCGTTCCTTGCCTGCAGTTCTTTCTCACCTATATTGACCTCGACGTCGACCAGGCGTAAAGCCATAAGCAAAAAGTAACACTTTGTAAACTAAATTAAACGTTTATTAGAAAAAGTAAATGTAGCCTTAGAAGCATACAAATATTTGGATGTGAATATGAAATAATGAAATAGAAAACTAAACTCTGCATACTAAGATACTTAAAAAAAAAAAAAAAAAAAAAAAAAAAAAAAAAACTATATTATTAAGTTCTCAACTTTACGCAGGATATGTTCATGAGATATCAAGTGACATTTTTGTTAACATATAGGAATTTCGTTCTAATTTCAATCTTAAAAAAGGAAAAAATCATAGTCCCCATGAACCCTGCGTTTTTAGATTTAAAAATTTCAGTACTGCACTTGGAAGGTGAAAGTGACTATCTGCTTGTAATTCTTGCGGTGTAACAAAATTTCAGAATCCCGTAATTCGCAGCGGGGCAGAAGGAGTGTGAACATTTCATCACAATCACTACTCAACTACCAAAGACTGCGCATAGGGTGGGCCTAAGTTATTTAATGTTGGCTTAGTCAGCAATAGAACTTACAGCCGGCAAGATACGTATAATGCTACTTTAGTAAACCATCTCTGCAAAAGCACTGTCTCGAAGCGGCAACCTTTCTACTTCAAAGTAAGGAGTTAGTCACTACTGGACCTGTTCGGAAGCAGATCCATGGAATATCCCCTAAATTAAGGTTGATTATATTTTTTACTTTTTCAAAGAATTTCTCCGTAATTTTCTTACACGGTGATTGCAGCTACTTCGTCATATACACAATGCAAATTAACATTACTTTGATTTATTTTTTCATGGCTTAGCGCCCCCTCGAAGAAAAAAGGTTGGGGCAACAAACGTAAGGAATTTGGTCATCGAGTGATTAGAAGAAACCATATAAAACCTAACCCTATCTTATATTTTTGAAGTTGCATCATTCTACGAAATCGCAAGAAGTACTGGTTCAGTGTTATTGACCGGTAGTGACAGCGTGTGTAGAAACATTTCTGAGACGAGATCCAGTAATGGGCCGCCTGTGAATCACGGTTAGTAATTTTGCTGACTGTACGAACACGCCTTAAGCGGAAAAGGTTTACACAAGCCGATGAAATGAATTCTCCAGATGGTGCAACCACATGATCAACTCACCAATGGAGTCCGTACTATGGACGATAACGGAACAAGAGTAGGCTGCCTCTTCAGCTCATGTGTCACGGTTCAGCCGGTTCAGCAACCTTGCGAAAACACCGCGGTCGCTGACGTCGGAAATACCTCGCCTGTCGTAGTACGGCGGTGCGTTAGCTCTCGTGATCGCGAGCGGCCAATAGGAGAAGCCGGAGCGGGGGTGCGTCATACAGCGTACGCAACACCCGCAGCGTTATACTCAGCGGCGACTACGTCTGACGACACAGCAATACAAATTTCTCACTCGGCGCAGACCTTATCTAAAGCTGGGCAGAGTTCAGCAATGTAGAAAGTGGGTTACGTCAAAAAGTGTCCGCAAATCCCAAACTAAAGCTTCGTGAGTTACACATTTGAACTGTTCCCTTGGAATGAGTAAAACATTAATAATAATATCGCACACAATAAATAGGGCAAGGAAACTAAATTTTCAGGAAACATCGTATTTACAGTTAATCTGAAACCAATGAAGTTCTTCGTTTCGAAGAAGCCTGCACATCCATAATTATCACAAGGTCGTAAGGTTTACTTAATCCATATCCCTGTTTGTGTTAACAAATCTATTTTTAAAATTTAAGAAACGTTTATTTAATTGTTGTCTTAGAAAACAGATTTCCAGACATCGGTATCCAGTTTTCGGATCCTTGATATGGTTGTTTGGTGTGTCTGGAACGTTTCTACTAACAACCATACATTTAAGAGATATGAAGTGCAAAGATGCATTAATGGCTGACCGTGCAGACTAAGGGAGCAAAGGTCCTTTCATAAACGATACTTTTTAGTTATTTGAAAAATCTACTGTACATGAAAACAAATTGGTCATCCTTTTTGCATATGAGGACTTTGAAACAGGAGTCCGATATCACACCTAGTATCATTCGCATGAGAATTGATCTCCCGCCCAAGATTTTAGATGGTATTCTTCTAAAAACAATAAAAACTGAAAAGCCTTCCAACGCACAGTTGAAACTGATTATCGGTATCTAACAGTTCTTTGTGTGTAACAATAATACTTTGCACAGATTAAATAAAGCAATGAAAACCGATTTTCAAAAATGTCATATTTAGATACGATTCGTTTGAATCCAATAATTCCCTCTTTTATCGAAAACGCCAGCACATTCATGATTTCAGTAGGTTATAAGGTTTACTCAATCCATATCTCCGTTTGTCATATTTCAGTCTGTTAAAAAAAAAAAAAAAAAAAAAAAAAAAAAAAAAAAAAAAAAAAAAAAAAAAAACGAATTACAGTAACGTTTGTTAAATTGTTGCCTTACAAAACACTTTCTAATCCTTGGGATCCAGTTTTCGTTCCTCGATATGATTATTTTGATTGCTTAGTATATATGTGAAGTTTCTACTAATAACCATCCAAAAAAGTGGTCCGCAGCGCAAATATGCACTGATACAGTAATAACTCATAGGTTGACCATGCCGATTAAGGGGCCTTCATTATGTTCTAGAAATTAGTAAATAAACTTTTAGACTACCCATTCGAAACATAGAATACAGTAACATATTGTTAATTGTATTGCAATACATTTTAGACCGACTAAAAATTTACTCTTTTATGTTTGACGGAGAAACAGGCACGTTATAATAGTAGCATCGACTCAGCACCTCACCCACACACTAAGAACGTTATCGATAATGTCGTGGACATGCCCTTGAGCCCCAGCAACATCTGCTCCTTCTCCATATCTACACCCAAATTTGAGTTTAACTGACTGCGTTATGACAGTAAAAAAAGAAAAGTATGAGGCCTGTAAATTCTAAACATGGCTTATAGTTACTTTACCGTAATTACCTAAGCCATCGTTGAGATTTTCCCTCAATTCCGTCTCTCAAATATAGACCTTACAAACGCAACATTACAATCATCCTGAGAACAACTAAACGACTTGCATTAGCAATAAACATTTATTATGTATTTATAATACCGTACTTTGTCTGCAATTAAGGAAAATAGTCCACAACATGCATAAATTACGTGAGGTGAAATAGAAGGGGGGGGGGGGGTCCGGCGAAATCTCACCAAGGGGGAGAGGGGATCAGCGGAAATCTCACGTGAGGTTTTTAAAATTTTTTTGGTCTGTCTACCTAAATACAAAAGTCTACAAATGACGCGAAAGTCGATTTTAGGGGGGTATTTCGAAGGGTGAAACCTAAAAAAAAAAAAGTTGCGAGGGGCGATTTCTAGAGGGGGGGGTTCTCTCCCGAACCATATTCACCAAAGGGGGGGGGGGGGGGGCTCCGGAAATTCGAAAAAAAACACCTCACGTAATTTATGGATTCCCCATTACTCGACGCGAAGCCCAGAGGGTTCTAGGAAAGATGGTACCACATCCCTACGTTAGTAAAGCTGAGATTGGGGGAAGTTAGAAAGTCAACTGGTACAATCTGCCACTGTCGCAGTCTTCTCTTTGCCGCGCAATGTGGGATATTCAGACACGGTCCCACACACGTTACGACATACCTGCATGGTCAACGCCTAGCAGACAATCGGCAGATCTCTGGCTTGCTGCGAAATGTCAGCGGCAAGCAGCCAGCGCTAACACACTGCCTGGTTAGCCAATGGCATTATCTGGAGGCTGGAATAACGAAACTGGCATTGGGGTAGTCTTCAACGAGGCAAATCGAAGGACTATCTCGTTTTTGGAGACCAGTACATGGAGCTCTATAGGGGTCGCTTCCTGTCTGTCACTAGCCTTTACCTCATAAATGAAATTTGTTACACATCTCATATTTGTACTTGTGTTTTCATGATGTCTGAGGACGAGACTCTGGCAACAAAATGATTCTCGGCGTAAAGATTCACCCAGTGCATTGGCAGTTGCCTCGCGAAAGGAGGGCCGGATTGGAGAGTGGTAAAAGACATCCTTTTTCCCTTGGGTTGGAACTTGGAAACGATCTCCAAAGGCGTATGAGTCAAAAAGAGGATGCAGAAGAGAAAATTAGACCGTTTGCATTATGAACTCCGATGGTATTCATGGGCCATGTAAATCTTTTCAGATTACATACGGAACGATGGTTTCTTCCTAGGGAAATATTCCGAAGTTAAATCAGTCCCCCAATCAGATCTACGTTTGGGGAATGCTCAAGGAGGAGTCAATAGAATGGACAAAACTACAGTATGTACTTAAAAATAATTGGGCACCAGTTCACAATGTTCTTTGTCACCCATGAACAATCTTATACGACCAGCTCTTGATTCTATAATAGTAGTCAACCTGTGCGACATGCTTTCTATGAGTATTTCCAGGACATTCGCTAGGATTTGTTGCCATTCCTCTTGCAATTATGGATTTTGGCCGCTCCTGTGGAGCCATCACATGGCGAACCAATTCTTTCCAAATATGTTATATAAGGTTGGGTTCGTGGGCTCAGGGTGAGCCAGTCTAATAGGTGAACATTTTTACTGGCGAACCGCAGAATAGTAGCCCTTGTAACATGGCACCTAAAAGTAACACATGTCTATTCCGTAAAATCACCACAATGTTGGGAGCATTTCACTTGCAATAGTTTTCTGTGTTCATGCCGCCAGAAACAAACATGAGCCGTCCTATGCCGAAGACAGTGAAACAGTCCAACGCCACGCCATCATCTCGTCACCACCGAATTTCTAGCTGACTCTATACACTCCGACAGAACCAATGCCCCGGGCAGATATCACAACCATACACGTCCATCCGATCGGAATAATGAAAACCTCGACCCATCACTCCACAGAACCGACTTCCATTGCTCACGGTCAAAACACCACCTGAGTCACCAACCTGAACTGCTCGTTTAGACTTGGGGCTTATGTTCGGCTGCTCTTTCAAAATGCCCAAGAAGGTGAGCCTCATTACGCAATATTTCAATGGAAAATGATATTTCAATAAATTTATGAAACTTCTGTAGGATGGTAGTCATAACTTGTATTGCAGTTTCACAATTTCTCATTTCAGCCTGTTGCGATGTCTGTTGGTCAAAATTAGAAGTCACCCAGAACGTGCAGCATTGGGAAATGCCCATCAATCTTCCACATACGCTGAACGAATGCGACCGTTGATTTGGGTCTGTTAACCTCACTGCAATCGCCCGGTTAGATAGTTCTCTAAGATTCAGCCCGTAATCACTTCCTTATCGAAGTCCCATAGCTTTGTGTCTCTTCCCGTCTCCTTAGGGGACATCCATAAATTACGTGAGGTGTTTTTCTGGATTGCTGAACCCCCCTTTGTGGTGAGGTTTCGTGAGATCTGGCCGGCCCCCCCCCCCTCTGGTGTGATCTAGCCCGTGATAACCCCCCCCCCAGTAATAATTGCCCTCGAAATTTTTAAAGATACTTTTTTTTAGGTCACTACCCCACTTTTATACGAAATACCCCCTAAAATCGACTATCGCGCAATTTGTAGCCCCCTTTTTTTTTAGCTCTACAGTACAAACAATTTTTTGCAAAACCTCACGTGAGATTTCCGTAGACCCCCCCCCTGGTGAGGTTTGGTGAGATTTCGCCGGACCCCCCCCCATTTAACCTCACGTAATTTATGGATGCCCCCTTAACAACTGGTTCTACATCGTCCTACAGCATATCGCGACCACATTGGTCAACTGATGTACGGAATTACCTAGTTTCACACATGCCCAAGTACTTTTTGGTAGATAGTGTACTTGAAATGTTGTTGTTGTACAGGTTTTCTGTTCTAATCTGGGGTTCACAGAGTAACACCTTACGTTCATGTCTCTCCTTCCTTCCAATAGTTCTCATTATTGCACCTTAATCGTGTAAGTAGCTGATTGCGTTCTAAGGTAATTCCACAAAGAAATGCAACTGTAGTCTATTGATCCTCCTGCAACTCTTGTATCTGACACTCAAATATTGGTTTCACACTGTACATATTTCCATATCCACGCAAGGGTATAAACCTGTGTGTGCTTTTCAATGCACATCCGCCATAAAGGCAATGCCCTGTTATGTATATTGCAAAAGACGTATATCCACCGCACCCATATTAATAACTGGTATTTTTTTTTTTTTTTTTTTTTTGCTTATGGCTTTCCGCCACGTCGACGTTGATACCATTAAAGACAGGAAGGGATTTGGTACAAGGAATGGGAAGGAATTCGGCTATGGCTTTTTGAATGAACCATTCCGACATTTGGGGAAACCACGGGAATCCCAAATCTGAATGGCTGAACCGGGATTCGAATTTGAACCCGCGTCATTCCGAATGCGAGATCAGAACGTTAACGCTCACCCATCTTCCTCGGTCGTGGTTGAAGTAGGCCCCAGTATTCCACCATTGTTACCTATCTTACCCGCATCTGCCTTGTCGCGCTTTCTACTACTGTTTCTATCACTAACCACGTTTTCCTCAACGCCGCTCTACCGTTGAATGATGCTTATCTTACACATAGGGGGGCCTAGTTCAAACATGTTTTGAGGGCTTTGAGGCTACTGCAATAATATGTTCCCTATGTCAATTTGTTACGTGTATCAACGCATAAACGATCTTAGATTTTGTAACATAAAAAAAACACCCTGTATATAAACGAGCTTACTAGTTACTTGCGATGTTGACAAGTGCCGGACACCTCTATCGACTTCCAATTACCGCTTGCTGGGCTACTTTCCAATGGATGTAATCAGGTAGGCCTAGGGCTTGTCTGGTCACGTGCTGCCCTAGGGCCAACAAGCCTCCTGTTTGCCGGCCAAACAATACATCTCTGGTCGTAATTAACGCACGGCGCCGGCCGTGTTGCGGCTAATACACGCGGCGACGCTGATCGGATGATTTACCGGGCGCAGCCATTATGCGTGAGCAGCTACCGACCGCACGCTCGTTTCATCACAGTCTGGTGGAACACCGTGATTAATGAGTGACGCAGTGCTGACCGGCGTCTTCGGCAGGTGTCCGGGAAAACTGACGAAATTGCAATTGACAATGACGCAACTCGTGACGGTAGTACAGCGATAATGTTTCACGAGGAGCTGCTTGGCATAGTGATCATATGAACGCTGTCCACTCAGGCGTGAAAAGTCAAATGGCCAAGGACAATGTATTTGAGGAAATGATTAAGTAAATTCGTGTGTTCGTAACCAGCATGTGTGGTAGTTCTTTCGTACCGCTCATTCAGTCACCGTCACGCCTGAACTTATAGTTCAAGAACTACCAAACCATTCTGGCACATCAATTTGCTATTGGCCATTCTTCCGCAGTTGTTCGTTAAAGATTTGTAAATGAAAATACCGTCTCTTAACAACTGTTGTTTCGTTCCTATACGCTCAGACGCGTTTCGCTCTTGTGGACTGAGGCATCATCAGTGAAGTTTTTGATATAAACAATCACATGTTGGTCAGGAAATAGCTCTACTTGCACATTTTCATAAAACACAACATCTAGCTGCCACTCTTTATTGTTCCTTTTATGACAAAGTCATTATTTCATTGTTTCTAAATGGTCACACTTCTCAGCATCGTTTTGGCCTCAAGCTGTGTATAGCTGTGAATATTTAAAAAAAAAAATGCAATTAAGAAGTGTGACCACTTAAAAACAGTGAAATAGTTACTTTGTCAAAAAAGGAGCAATCCAAAGCGGCAGCAAGATGTTGTGATCTATGAAAAAGTGCAACTAGAACTATTTCCTGACTAACATGTGATAGTTTGTTTAAAAAATCCCACTGATGATGCCACAATCCACAAAGGAGAAACGCGTCTGAGCGTATAGGAATAAAATAACAGTATTTAGGAGACAGTATTTTCATTTACTTTGTGGCACACTTCACATACTCAAAACAAGATTAAGGATCCTTAAGATTTAAGGAAGTTAACTAGATTTATTTGTGGAAATTACCACAAAATGAAATCAGAAACTCATATGATAAAAGAACTGGGTTAGAAGTTGTTCAAAGATAGGTGGTGGGTGAAGAGAGAGAATAATACAGGAACTGATTATGAGACCTTAGCTGATATTAGTAGAATAATTAGGGGTAATACATGGAACGGAAGGAATATCCGTGACCCCATAGTAGCACTTGATTTCAGACATAAGGATGTAGTAAAATATTTCTTTTGTGGGTAAAGTAGTCTAGGACTGGAATGAATTACAGAGGGAAATTGTGAATGATTTACCTTAAATAACGAAAGAATTTAATATTAAAATTCTTTGAAGACAAATGTAGGAGCATGGGGAGAATTCACTCAATAATTTAAGATAAAATTACTCAAATGCGAAAATAGGGGAACAAGAAAATTGATTTCAATACTGTCACCATGAAATTAATTAATTGAAGCTTCGCCAGAGATTTATTAATTTTATTCATTATATGATGTATTTCACTTAACAGTCGTTCTTAGAGTAACTTGCATAAATATAAGATTTAAAGTTTGTTGAAGAGGAGGTAAAATATAAGTTACAAATAATATTTTTTTTGAAGGAGACATCTGTGTAAAATATACATAAATATGCAAGGCAGTTTCAATTTTCTAGTTAAATAATGTACTTATTCCACAGCTGAGTGATCTATACGATGCTAGTCTATAAGTGATACTGTTTAAGCAGACTCCCAAATAAAACACGTGTTCAGTATATGATTTTCCTTACATCTAACTATATAGCCAATTCAGCTAATCTTATTATGATATAAGTACTCAGAAATTTTTTATAAAAAAGTAAGGACAAAACTACTCAACTTTTAATCAAAACTATTGAAGTCCTATTCTAACCGGTGACCATGGGATCAAGACGCTACAATTATAACGACTTCGCTGCAGAGTCTAGCGTTACATCCAGCATTGCGTACCCAGTATGTAGATGACTGTAGTGAGTAATTTAGCATGCCGTAATGGTACTATAATAAACTGATGAACAATCAGTTGCAGTATATTCATGATATTATTCTTGCCACGTGAACCAATGGTGCGGCCGAGCCTGTAGTTTATACACACCTACGATTCGCTTGCATTCGCAATGCGTACTATATTCGGTGTCAGTCTTGGTCAATGGCAAAGGTAAAGGCTAGTGTGGTCGTAATGTTTTTAATTTTTTAAAAAAATTTTTATCTGCTTAACGTCTCTCTAGAGTCGAGTCTCAACCTTCGTAGCGATAACTTCCGTGTATCCGCGAGGCAGTGACTTGTGTGGATAAGTGTTTACGTATACCCGTCTGACTCTTCCCGAGACCGCACAACAGTCTCTCGGGACTCTAAACGTGTGTTTCACTACAGCCACCGAAATAGTGATAGAAGCAGCAAATAACATCTAATACAGCTCAGCCCCAGCCCTCATCCGCCATGTACGGCGGTGAATATGGCGAAGGCGGACAATACCTGATGCAGCCAACGATGCAACGTCAGCCAAATGGCGTAATAAACATGGTTCCAGCTGTAGAAGAAAACAACACAGGTAGTCAGGTGCAGCAATATCCGCACAGCGCAGACGATGAACCGACAGCAACCATGGACGTTATAATTGCAACGTCTAACACATCGATTACAACGCTGCCAGCTGACAACAGTGCACTAGATCAACGAGATGCACCGCTATCAAGAGAAGAAGAAATGTCAACATACGCACCCCAGAAACGCCCATGCATCCCGGGATACGACAACGGCAGCGGAGGTGAAAACATCAAGGTCCCCAGAATAACACCACAAGACACATCATCGGCAGACATCAACATGGAGACAACGCCGCCGGAAAGTGTGCAGCGCCAACAGACAGCAGGGACAAGCGAAAACATCGGCTTGCAGGTAAACAGTGCAATGGCAGCCTATTATGAAAGCTACGACTTGGGCCCTTATTATGTGTTCATAGAAAGTAAAGATAGAAACATAGGTAGGATCCACCCCATGGCCATTGGGCGCCTCCTATATTCCCTCAGCCACGAAATAAGTAACAATATTATACAGATAGCTCCAGCGGGTCGAAACCGGGTCAAAATAGAGATGAGATCGGTCGTATCGGCCAATAGCCTTGTTCAGAGCACCATCTGGCAGCATAATGGCCTACTGGCCTACATTCCTCTCTCCTGCATCTCACAACAAGGGGTTATAAGAAATGTTATGACTGAGCTAACGGAAGAGGAGATAAAAACTGTGGCAAGGTGCGAATATCGCGTGGTAAAAGTTAAAAGGTTTACAAAAAAATTTAAAGAAGATGGCCAAACAAAAGAAATCCCACTCCCCGTATGTCTACTGACGTTTAAAGCACAAAGGCGTCCGAATTACGTGTACATACACGGAGTGCGGTGCCCTGTAGAACAGTATGTCAAACCAGTAATGCAATGCTTCAACTGTCTCCGGTATGGACACCCTAGCAACCAGTGTAGAAGTAAAAAACGTTGCACCTTCTGTGCAGACCCGCATGACGGAAAAGAATGCGATAAACAAAACTCCCCAGTATGCGTCCACTGCAATGGTGGACACCCATCTTTTGATAGATATTGCCCGGAATATATCAGACAAAAGAAGATAAAGCAGGTAATGGCCCAAGAAAATGTAGGGTACAAGCAAGCTTCAGAGAAAATTAACACCGCGTCGTATGCCAGTATCGCGGCAAGATTAGAAAGAACTAACAGGCAACATCAAAAAATGACAACTTCTCAAACAAATTATGAGCAAAGAAACTACAATACCGGGCAACACATTATCGCAGACGCTCCCCCTGTCGTCCTGGCACAACCACCTCAACAGGATCCACTTCCTCAGCCTATAATTATGCAGTCAAACACCCCTAATGAACCTGAGAATTTCCAACTAAACCCCGGATCCAGGGACCAGGTGCCCACTCCTAACATCGGAAGTCACAGAATAACTGACAAAAGCACAGGTAGTGGGGGAGAAACTTCGTATAAAGAATACTGGATCCCATCTAATAGGAACATTGAACCCATTGGCCACAATCCATACCCTCCTCTCCCTGGCAATAACCTACAGGACCCTGTAATAACAGAATACTATGCGAACAAGATGTTTGAAATAATAATGTGCATTCTAAATCAGTTTGCAGGAAATAATTTGCTCAATCCAACGCAATACGCCCTAAGCGTAAAACAACTTCTGCTAAGATCGTTATCGCCAAACAGATGGGAAAATGGCGGCTCCCTTTAGAAACACGAGAGCAACACTGCAGGACGACACAATTCTTCAGTGGAATGCGAGATCTATCCGGGCTAATAAGGAGAGCTTGCTACAGTATGCGTCAAAGAATAACATAGCCGTATTGGCTGTAAGCGAAACTTGGCTGAAACCAGACGAACTATTCCACCTCAAAGGATATAATGCCATCAGATCCGACAGAGCAGACGGTTACGGGGGGTCTGCCATCTTAGTTAGAAGCGCCATCTATTACGAACAACTCCAACCCAGCACTGGAAACCCAGACTTCAACATATGTGCCGCCAGGGTACGTCTTACCAACAAGTTAATAACCATTGTGTCAGTATATAGAGCAGCAAATAAGAAGACAAACAAGCAATTTATCACGAATATCCTCAGACAATTGCCAAAACCAGGGCCGGCGCTAGGATTCTCGGGCCCCGGATAAACGTTCTTAGGGCCCCCTCCACCTGACAAAATGTTTTCTTTAATCTTTCATTTTTTGATAAAATCAGAATGCAAGAAAATTACATAACGCCTTTTTTTTCAAAGTTTTTGAAGTTTATTTCTATTTAGTTGGTCACCCTGCAAGGACGGCCCCCTTAGGAGGCTCGGGCCCCGGGTACTTTTGCCCCGCTTACCCCTCCCTAACGCCGGGCCTGGCCAAAACCGGTCATCTTGTTGGGAGATCTCAATGCACATAATACAGTATGGGGATGCCAAAGCACGGATACACTGGGGAACATAACTGCGGAAATATTAGAGGAAGAAGATATGGTGGTACTGAACAACGGTAATCCAACCAGAATTAATGCGCCAGGGCAAGCACCATCAGCAGTGGACATCTCCTGCGTATCGTCGAACATAGCTATAGACATTACCTGGGAAGTAGTAGACGACACACTGGGATCAGACCACCTTCCTATCCTACTTCGCCTCCAGACTGACTCCCCAGCCAGGCGGTTGATATCCTCTCCTTATAGATCTCCCTATAGATGGAAAATACACCAGGCGAACTGGAATAAATTCCAAACAACTATGGAACGGTTGACAGCTTCATGGAAGTGTAGCGGTAACCCCGCACTGGACTATAAATCCATGACCAACGATATAACCCAAGCTGCCATATCTTCTATTCCTGCTCGGAAACAAGTACATATTATGAGGAACAAAAGCACTCCTTGGTGGGATAAAGAATGCAACGAAGCCGTCCAAAGACGCAGAGAGACACTACGGGCATACAAAAGCTGTCCCACGATCGAAAACTATCTGGAACACCGTAGAGCTCAGGCAAGAGTGAAAAAGATGGCCAAGAATAAAAAGAGAGAAAAATGGAGAGAGTTTTGTGGAACCTTTAATAAAGAAACGCCATTATACGATATATGGCAAAAGGTCAGAAAATTGAAGTTCTCATCCACCCAGGCAGAAGCAAAATCACCCCTAACAACCGAATTATTAGAGAACATCCTTGAAAGGCTAACCCCACCGTGGGTAGAGACAAATCTCACAGAACCAAGGGCAACTGAATCACACTTCCTCCTGCAACCCTTCCAGCTGAACGAATTCAATATTGCATTAAAGCAAGGCACGGACTCATCACCAGGACCTGATAACATCCACTACGGCATGCTAAAAAATCTGCCACATTCCGCAAAAACGAAGCTATGCGAAATACTTAACAGGATATGGTCGGAAAGGATACAAATAAAAGAGATGAAGACTGCGCGGGTAGTTCCCGTGAAAAAACCTGGAAAAGTAGGCAACAACGCAGAATCCTATAGACCCATAAACCTACTGCCATGCACCTACAAAGTACTGGAGTATATGATAAAGCGGAGACTGGAATGGTAGCTGGAACACCACGCATTAATTCCGGAAACGCAGTACGGCTTTAGAAGAGGCAAAGGCACCATAGACACCTTAGCACACCTCACTTCCGAAATTCACTCCTGCCTTACCAAGAACAAATATATGATGGCCGTATACACTGATATAAACAGCGCATATGACCACGTCTGTGTACCGATCCTAGCCAAAAACTTCGGCATCTAGGGATACCGGACACATTTATAGGAAATCTAATCGCACTACTTTCGGATCGATGGTTGGAAATAACGCAAAGAGGAACTACTGTTGCTAGCAGAAAAACTAATCGTGGCCTGCCGCAGGGCACTGTTCTGGCTCCCCTGTTATTTAACTTGTATACGCATGATCTTCATTACTCCATGAACAGTAAAATCGTCATTCTCCAATATGCCGACGATATATGCATATTTATCATTGGAAAAACATGGGAAGAATGCCTTATGGTACTATCCGCTGAAATGTACAAATTCAATCAATGGCTATTCAGCAACGGGCTAGACATATCACCAGCGAAAACGGCAGTATCGATTTACAGCCGACACAGAATGCCCGCGATGTCTAACATAAAATTAGGACCCTTTACCATCCCAGTTAAAAACGCTGTGAAGTACCTGGGCGTTTGGATCGATAACAGACTCAAGTGGGGTACTCACGTAAAAAATACGGTCAAGAAATGCGACAAGGCGATCAACCTCATCCGCGCAATAGCCAACGTAAAGTGGGGAGGGGATACCTCAATATTATTAAGGCTGTATAAATCTCTGGTGAGACCACATATTGATTACGCCTGTGTATGTTACGGTTCTGCAACTAACACCGTGCTTAAAGAACTGGACAAAGTCCAATATAAAGCTCTGCGCACTTGTATTGGCGCTATGAAATCAACACCTACCAACGCGCTCCTAGTGGAAGCACACGAACCTCCCCTAGAGATCCGCAGAAGCTTCTTAACTGCAAAATTCCTGATCAAGAATAGCCAGTACCCGACCAGACTGCTCAACTCTATACACAATCTCTCAATGCAATGCCTAACTGACAATTACTGGAGTAAGAAAAAAATGCCTCCCATTGCGGCGGAGTACCTAGAAACATATAAGATACGAGCCAGCATACGTCAAAGCAGGAAAATGCTTACCTTCGAGACTCCGTATTGGGAAACTGTCACGAATATGGAAGTAGACACAAGCGCGGAAGATAACACCCAGCTGGAAAACTACAGAGCAAACGTGTATCAGTACCTACACAACCGATCCCACATGGAACAGATATATACGGATGGCTCCAAGTTTCCAGATGCCACTGGATGCGCCTACTGTATACCAAGATCTGGAGACAAGGGTTTATTTCGGTTACCAACAGAATATACCATTATGAGTGCAGAGCTGATGGGAATCTTGGAAGCACTAAAATACGCAAAGACCTCCCCTTATAGCAACCATGTAATCCTATCAGATTCAAAGTCAGCATTGCTTTTAATAAAAAACCACCATAGGAAAGTGCACAACGACTCACGAGTACACGACATCGTGAATGTAGTTCACGAATTAAAACTAGCAAATAAGACTGTAGAGTTTAAATGGATCAAATCACATTGCAGTCTTCCAGGCAACGAGATGGCAGACCGATACGCCAAACAAGCCGCACACAGCGGTGCGATACGCAACAGTACGATCCCCCTACCCGACGCTATTCGACAGATCAAAAGAACCATGACAGCCAAGTGGGATAAGGCGTGGAAGAGCTCACTCTCGATAAAAGGCCTACATTACGGTCGTATCCACCCGGAAATACCCCCTCTCCAGTGGTATGAGATATATAAGTGCTCCCGCAACTTCACTATAAGTATCGCGAGACTGAAATTCAACCACGGCTGCTACTAACAACACCTCCATAGAATCCACCTCACTGACTTCCCTAATTGCCAATGTGGGGAAATAGAGGATACAAACCACTTGCTGTTTGGGTGCCGCCGAAACAAAGTAGAGACAGACCTTCTACTACACTCTCTCAAGAACAAAGGAATCCCTCTCCCCACATTTGCTGCTACCCTCTTGTCAACGGAAGACTACGACATATACCAACATTTGAAAAACATTGGTGTCTCAATTTAAACAAGCTGATATGATATGTGTTTTAATTATACTCTCTGGATGTCTTTTTGTAATATATCATTATTGTAATAATATTGTAGATATCCTGCAAAATGAAAATGAATGGTTGTGTGATTTGAACATATGGGTGACTCAGTCACAACAAATGTAAATAACTAGTTTTAAATGTATCATACTTCTGGTAGAATATTATTGTAATTATTCCTAAAAATGAAAATCTCAAGTTGATGGATACCAGCATTTGGGTGACACAGTTTATAGTCAAGTAAGAAGTTTTAATTGCGGTATATCACTATTGTTATACTATTGATGTTTTCCTCTCCTTTAAGTGACACAATTCAAACTAACTCAAACAATATGTTTTAACTGCATTATATCATTACTGTAATATTATGGACTTTGATTTGTAATGTATATTGTATACTACCATTGTAATGCCATAGTGGTTATTCGGTAAAAGGAAGAAGGCTAATGACATGCTATTATTATTATTATTATTGTTATAACATCGACGTTATTCGGTGAAATGTAAATGACTAGTTGCATATATCATTATTTGTACGTTAATGATGCTATCCTGTAATATGAAAATGGCTGTATGGGCGCATGCCTAGATGCCAATAAATTTAAAAAAAAAAAAAAAAAAAAAAAAAAACGTCTCTCTTACAGCGAGGTCTTTAGAGACGGGAAAGGATGGGGGGCAATGAACGGGAAGGAATTTGGCCATGGCCTTTTGAAGGAAACATCACCGCATTTGCCTGGAGTGATTTGGGAAACCATGGAAAACCCAAATCTAGATGCCCGGACGGGGATTCGAACCGTCGTGGTCGTAATGACCTGCTGACAGGATTCCATTGACTACGCCATTCACCCCTGCCTTAACCTAACCCAGAAATCCTACCGGTGATATAAGACCTACAGTATAATTTGGAATCAGCACCACGGAAGCCTAATGGTCAAGTTAAGGGTCTTTGAAAATCCCAGCCGAGATTGGGATTCGAAGCGAGGACCTTTCGATCCCCAGTCAGACGCCTTAACCACTGACCCATCAGACAGCACCCTAGCTTATTGTACACTACTTGGTTAATAGAAATTCTTTGCTGAAGTAATAACGGGTCGTAAAATTTTCTACCATTACTGGTACTCAAACCAACTAACGTAAGGGAGATCCCATTTAACAGAAAGCCCGAAACTACAAGCAGTAGAATTAATAACAAGAAATAACTTGCAATATGTTTCGAAACGAAAGACTGTATTTAAAATGTTCCTCATGTTTTAATCAGCATTTTAAATTTACAGTTTATATAAACAAACCTTTTTTATTGCATCACATTTGAATAAATACTGCTGCGTTTCCTTTAATCTCATCATCTGGTGAAAGGTATTCTAGAGATGATGGTGGAGACAATGATTCGCAATATAATGATTAGGAATAATGGAACACCACCACTTCTCTCCTGATGAATAAGCATCATCAAGCTGGGTGGGTGAGTGGTGACCTGGAATTCTGGCGGACGTGGTCCCAAATCCCCATATGGTCATGCAACTTTGGTGTTCTATAGTTTCCTCAAACCACACCTGGCAATTGCTGTGATTGTTCCACCAAACACCATGGATGAATTACTTCCAGTTCTTTAACCATCTGTCACCCCCAATCCTCTACCGTCCCTAATAACGTATATGTCGACGGTACGTAAATTCTCAAAAAGCAACTAAATGTTATAGTACGAAAGTTGCTTTCACTATCAGCATTCGAAGTAGCAAAACCCACATCGGATGACGACCAAGATCACTATGCTTGTGCTAGCTCTGTCACAGGAGGTTTTTAAGAGTAGGTATGGAGAACATAAGCCAGAGAACACCTACTGTGGGTCATAGATCATACAGCCGTTGTTGTAGAGTTTGGTGTAATTTGAGAACAGATCTAACAAGTTTCTGCATCGAGCAGCCTAGTACCTGTACGAGGAACCATTTGCGACCTGCCAACTCCATGTCATTCAGTGTCGCTTCTAGCCGAAACTGGTGAGAAAGAGTGAAAGCGTTGCCGAGATGACGGGGCTCAGCCCACAGTATAATATCAAGATCGGCAGCTTTGCTGGCCTCCGGCAGAAGATATCTGATTACAGCGCTTCCACGGGGAAAGCGATTCGAGTGTAATCTCCTGGACGAACCCACGTGTCAGCGTTGTGTAACTCCATGCCGGGACCTCTCCTCCACTGGGAACAATTTATGTAAGGTCACAGTGGTGATGCAAGCTAACTGGTCAAAAGAGAGCGTCCTTTCGACTCTTTGGCGATATCTATAACTAGGTTTATACGTGGGTGTTCTGTCCTAAGGCAGGACGTAACAGTATTTCTTTATGACACCTACATCTTTCCACTTCTCTGGTATTTTTTTGATGTAATTGTAACTGTTTTATACTTTAATGCCATCGACCATCCGGATTGCTTGGTGTCTTTTCATCCACCATTTACGATTGTTTTAATACTTAAACCTCTGTGCTTAGATATCTCCAGAATCGTAGTTTTTAGTTTTTCTTTGGGTTTTTAATACTCTTCAAAATATCTTTCCTCCTTCAAACTTGCTCCAATACATTATCCTTCTTCACTTTCATCCTTTGCCTTAAAAACTTCTCAAGTGCGTACATTCTCCTACGTTTCTCTTAAGTTTTTGTGTTTCTGAACATTTGATTTTCCTATTCCTTTATTATTTCTGGGGAGTAACTGACAGAATCATCCCTCACATTATATGATCTTCAAATAGGGATCCCTCGTACTTCAACACAATTTCAGTAGTTCTGTTTCCTCTTCCGTATTAATAACGTGCAGTTTGTCTGCTGATCTGAGCGGTAAAAGATTCAATACATTTTTTATAAGAAGATGAGGAATCCAAACTTGTCATTCGGATTGCAAGGAAAATGTGATAAGGACTTCAGTTCTGAAGACACAGAATAGTAAATCACGAATTGAGAGCATGAACAGATCTTAATCTCCTTCCTCACGATTTAGAGTAGTCAATATAACTGTTTCGATCCATTTGTCCACCCTCTATAACGACGAATCAGACCTGTAACACATATATTTCTGAAGAAATGTACGGGATCTGTGAGCCTCAATCCCACACACCTGTCATCCAAATTTCATAGCGATATCTGTTTCGATAGTGCAATAAAGTGATAACTGATTCGGCGTTAAATCGTCTTTCCTACTATGGCCCTTTTCGTGAGAGCCTTTCTCAGAACTCCCGGAATATGATTGGTCTCAACATTTCGCACTGGTACAGTTTATATTTCGTCTTTGAAATTCCATTACAAACAGAATTTGGTAATGGACACTGAGTTCACCAATTTTTTGACAACAAAGTCCCAAGTTTAACAAGCAACAAACGTTCAGATTCTCAACTTTTCCAGAGAACATACATTAAACTAAGATTCAAATTCTTTTCATATATGATAAAGCAGTAACCTCTACAGTATAACGGCGTTAACTCTGCTAAGGGTTCACAGCGGATAAATGACATTCCTGCAGTATGAACGGCAAAGAACTCCAGCGTTAATTTGGTTTTTATCGTAAATGAATTTCCATGGTAATGTCAGAGGAATACCATGCTTCGTCGATATTTCACCGGAAAAAAGACCCTTAAGTTCTTCATAGTTCGTAGAAAGCGAACACAGTAGCTGTTTCGTCAGGTTTTGCTTTAGCTTTTAAGGAAGTCGTTCGTTGTTCCTTCTGAAGCAGGAGCTGACCTTTGTTTATCAGCAACTTCAAACTTAAATAAAAATGTATATCAACGCCTACGCATTAAATCTCCTCTTTAATTCTCTTCGTCCTAATTCGCATGTATTTAGAAGCAACTTGTATTAGTGACTAAAGCAATATGATTGATACCTGTAACCAGTTTATCGACAGTAATACCCATAACAAATAGGTTCAGTACTGTTACGACCATTTTAAAACTTGTGATTATTTCAGAACCTTAGACTTAATGTCTGCTGAAACGCTGATTTGAAACGAATGGCAAATAGCTTTCTTGTTTTGATTGCTAGTCGTGTCTTTATCGAAAATACTTCTGATTGTATCACAAACACACTCAATTGAAGTTTTTAGAAATACCAATATTTCAAAGGGTGGACGATACTGCATACCTCATTATCATTGCAGTATTCTGAGCAATCTTTATAGTTTGGATGACAGTACAGCGTTAAAGTAAAACTTGTTTTTGTATCCTGTATCTCATTCTGATTTTATGGACTTGATATTGCAGTGCAAATAGGTGCTAAGAATGTATGATAAAGTCGAAAACTTGTCAAATAATCCATTCCAGAAATGTGTTAGATCAGAAGTTACTCTCCAACAACCTACCAGATTTAATAAGAGAGCAATGGAAGAACTTACATAATCACTTCAATTGCAGTCTGAGATATATTTCGGAGTATCAGCAGAGAAGTACTATGCGTCACTCCTTTTTGGAGTCATGTGATTTCCCGATGGAGCGTCAGGTCATCTGTTCCGAAAACTCTCTCTCTCCTCAACACTCTTGCCTGGACTTCGTCCGTAGCGAAAGCGCACAAAGAGCAGTACGGTCCATGGCCTCTAGCCGGAAAGCTATCAAGAGATGCGACCGCAGCGACACCGTGAAATGACGAAACGTGAGCGACTGGTGGGAACAGCTGGGATTCGTGGAACGCCAGGCAGAGCATTTTTTCCCAATGAGAGCCCTCTAGGAACAATCGATAACAGCATGGCATATCATACGTGATAATTATTTCCTCTAAATTGTTCATGTCTAACCTTCGGAGAGAATACGTTACACAAAAGATGAATCATAGACAACGAAAAGTACATGGTTTATATTATTTGTCTGATGCCTGGTGGATGAATGATAACGCTGTGGTTTGGCATTAAGAATGAGGAGGATTCAAATCGTCGTACGGACAGTCAAATTTCGGTTTTCCATTGTTTTCCGAAATCTCTTCAATGGAGTGCGAAACGCCATGACCGAATTCCTTCCTATTCTTTGCCTCCATCCTCTCAAAGCTCTGTTGATCTCGATGCCGACATCAATCAGTCGCAAAGCCAGAAGATAAAAAAAAAATACTTTAGTAGTTCCATTCTTTTGATTACGGCACTTTATTATAGTGTGGAATTCATGATAATGTAAATAATGCCCTATCTCCTACAATTGTCATCCATTTTTGTGGGAGACTTTAACGTCTGTAACCGAGATGGGCGGTGTAACGGTTAGCGTTCTCGCCTCGCATTCGGGAGGACGGCGGTTCGAATCCCCGTCCGGGCATCCAGATTTGGGTTTTCCATGGTTTCCCCAAATCACTCCAGGCAAATGCCGGGATGCTTCCTTCAAAAGGCCATGGCCGAATTTCTTCCCATTCCTTGCCCCCATCCTTCCCCCCCATCCTTTCCCGTCTCTAAAGACCTCGATGTTATAAAGAGACGTAAAGCAGTTACAAAAAAAAAAAAAAAAAAAAAAAAAAAGTCTGTAATAGCGGTTTTCTTTCGCCAAATACATTTTTGGAAGACGAACACTATTGCTAGATGATCTCGGTTTACAAAGTATAATCAATATCAGTTAGTGAAATTGTTCGTCTTATAAATCTGTTTTGGTACATAGGCGTTTCGGAAATCGAGCATCGTGGGTTAGAGGTAACGTTCTGGCCTCGCATTCTGGAGGACGTGGGCTCGAATCCCCGTCCGGCCAGACAGATTTGGGTTTTCCATAGTTTCCTCAAATCACTCAAGGTGAATGCCGGGATGGTTCCTTCAAAAAGCCATTTCCGAATTCCTTCCTGTTCTTTGTTCCCAGTCCTTTCCCACCTATAATGACCTCAGCTTCGACGAGGCGTAAGCCATAAATAAACTGTTTCCAAACCAAAAAAATCCTAAAATTTTACTCAGCATATTCACCAAATATACAGAAGCGAATCTTGTTTCACTGTTTCAAATGTTTCCTAGAGGTATCAAACCATTCAGTAAATACCAGGTTTTATTACTGCGATGCCAGAATGACATTATGAGCCATTTTAAAATAGGACAAAATTATTTAAGCCATACTACCAGAATGGCTTGAAATGTACTAAAAAGAGACTATAAACACCATACTGGGAAATTATAAATCTACAAGTGGTGAAAGGAAACGGCTAACGATAACGAAGGTGAATATTTTTAACAACTCTTCTGTGCTGTTTTAAAACAAATTGTAATCATTGTTACGATTGTATCTAGCTTGAAAATGTAAACAAACCTTTCTCGTGACTGTTGGTTATTATGATACGCTTTACTAAAGACCGGATAACTTTTCCACATTTTTTCATGTGCTAGGTATAATTGTATCACTTCCATATCAGCAGACAAAAGCGGGCATACAATTATAAGATTGATTGTTCAAACAAAAAAACTTAATACAGGGAGAAAAGGAACGTTGCAACACAAAGGCATTAAATTGTCCACAAATATTTATTGTCCTTTTAACAACTTCCGAATATTTCAAGTAATATGTGAAATTTACCTACAAAACAAATAATTTGTTTTTATACTCAAAGCTTTTATTCTTTATTTTTGTGTGATGTGGCAACATTAGGAATGCTCTCTTTGTCTTGGGCGGAGTATCATGGAATATACAACAAACTGTAATTATTTTATCGTAGTTATAGCAATAATGACAGAAGATTATATGCGGAAAGGTAAGAAATATTTGTTGAATTGTGTATATTATACTGTCATTAAAATATTATTATACGTGAAAAAAAGGCTTAACCATGTCTGTCTTAAGATATTAACAAGAGATTCATATACTTGATAGGAAATTTTACTTAAAAATAAATGATTTATAGAAGTATCGAAAATATATATATATAGAGAAAGATAAACGTAAAGAGCAAGACAAAACCTAAGAAGATCTGTGTGTTAGTTACATCTAGAGGAAAAGATAGTAACCGACAAAAGTAATTAACGTTAATAAACTTGTCATGCCTTGAAGATGAACCGTAAAAAATCTTTGAAAGTAGAAATATGAAGTTGCAAACAAACTAGAATTTGGTGACAGAACGGAATGTAAGAAAATATAGCATACGAAGCAGCTCGTAGTATATTGATATCTTGTCGAACAATATAACTGACACTCCAAAAATATCAGATTACCGAGAGACCATTACTCGTTTTTATTTTTAGTGTCAAAATAATCCTGTTGTGTATTGTAGATTGAGCCAGTTGGAGCTTTTGATGATGGTCATAATTTATAAGATTGTATAATGAGAACGATATATCAAGAAAAATTCCGATAGGTTAATATATCTACTTCACACTACACATTCACATTAACATTACGAGCTATCCGTTATCGTGGCAAGTGGGTCGGAGAAAAACTTATTTCTGGACCCATATGGCGAAACTGGTTTTATTTTTTGCCGCCAGTTCAACATGTTTTGTATCCCGTTTTGTATTTAACGCAAGCGGATGAGTTTGCTGCCCACACGCAAGAGCTTTTAGCAGTTATATGCGCCTGAAAGCTGTAATCCTGTGTTGCGGTTCGCTTTAATCCTCACTACACTTCATTTACCCACTAATGGCAACACGGAAGAATTTAAGAGCGCATGAATTAGTGCGTGTGTTTGTGCGGGTTTATATGGGTATGTATCCCAGAGAGGGAAAAATGGAAAAGGGAAAACGAAAGACATTGACGAAGACAGGTATTTCGTAAATCTTTTATTATTTTTTGTACTTATTGTAATGTCTACTTATTCCGTTCATAAAATATTGTTTGTCCGGACATTACTGGGCGGTTTCTGTGGTCTAAAAACCAGTCAGGGTGGGCGCCAGGTTTTCGACAGAGTTTCCTATATTAAAGGAAAGCGCCTGTCGAAACCGAAAACAAAAGCTGACCACAGATTCCACACTACAAGCTATAATTTATTAAATGACTTAGGGATGGAGGGTGATTGAAAAAAAAACAGAGTTTACAATAGAACATTTGAATTGCTTTTACTCACAAAGTGGTCAGTGTATATTAAGGCACATACAACAACGTTTTGTGGATTTAAAAAGTTTCAGCATGAGACTTGTCTCAGAGGTTTTCTGGGCTGAACGGGTTTGCAAATGTCTCTTCCTTTCTTGGTGTGTCCTTTACCCGGGACTGCGTGATGACGGAGGTGGGCCGCGTGGGAGCGTCAGCGGCGGCTGCGGCGACGGCGGCGGCGGTGGCAGCGGCGGCGACGGCGACGTCGGTGACAGGCGCGGCGGCTAGTCGTCGCTCACCCTCAGTCCTTCTTGCCCGAAGTCGTCAGTCGTAAATCTGTGTCCCTGCGTCGGTCCTCCACACCCGCATCTTCTCCATCTCTCCAGCCAATCGGAGCCAAAAACGCTCAACCACTCGCCGATTGGTGGGCGCCCTCGCAATAAACAAATAAAACAAACCGAAAATCAGATCACATGTGTCGTCACATGTGCTGGCAGCTTCTTGCGTAGGTCCACACCCCCGTTTTTTCCTTGGCCTCCTCCCGTTTTCTGTTGGAGCACAACACATCTCACCCCACAGAAGCAGCCCCCAGGGGTCTCGCCAAAAACAACACAGACCATATGCCCGGCTTCCTGCCTCACAGGACGTTCAGGACATTACAACTACCCCTTCTCCCCGTGATTTCAAATCGTTTCTTTGGAATGATTTGAAATCCTTGCTACTTCATCCACCCGTTTATGGCCTGGTACTACACACTGTTCTTCACTGACCATTTAATCTTTAATTTAATTTACAACCATTACTCTGTCTTCAAACAACCTCCACGAATGCTACTTAGCCAAAGCTTGACTTACTAGGAACGCTTTCTATTATTCAAAATTTTGTGGACACACAACAAACAGAGCCAGCATACATCCAAAAACATTTTTTTATGTGCACAAGTCTTAGAAATCTAACATAGTCAACTTTCAGTTTGATATTACAATATATATATATTTCTATAACGAACATAGCGGAAGATATCATCACACAATGTGACATCTCCACAACTGTTTACACTGACAATCCTACTCATCAATTGAGGCACTTGACAATGAAACTTCCAAAACACTATTTGTGCCTTCAAGAACAAGTATCAAACTGAAGCTAAACTCCCTGTGACGGGAGCATCTCCGTGAGGTAATTTTTATCCCAAATAGTAATTGGAAATATAAACACTAATGCTACCAATTAATCAAACCTTTTTTTTAACCTTCTATTTTCTTATTGTTATTAAATCTTAGTACACAATGCTTTCTGCACAACAATATTACCATGTTCCTTTTTTTAAAACTGCTTCTCCAGCTCTCGGGCAATCAAAAATTTTTTTACCGTTAACTGTTCAGAGATACTAAAATTTTAATCCCTCCTTATTTCCATATTTACGAATTAACAATACATAGCTAACAATGTTTGCATTGAATACTAATACAATTCTTCCTAAGACACAAAATCAAATGGTATACTAAATGCTAATGCTTACATCATTTCATTATTACCTTTCTACAGTTTTTTTTTTTTAAATATTATTATTATTATTATCTCTTACAAGTGGTGACAGACAATCCAGTGCCCTCATTACCACATCGTGTACACTCCTTATCCCCTAGCCTTCTCAGCCAACCATTCCTTAGTTTGTACCTACTGAATGCACTATCCTATTATTGACCGCCACAGCACCCTACGTCGTGTGTCATGCGTTCCGCTGGCCGACCATCTGGTGTGAGTAAACAACACAGCAGGCAGAAATGCCTGGCGCCGGGGGGTGGCTGGGTGAACGCCCTACTTCCCGCGGTTCTGGAGTCAGTCACACACACACAAAGATCCTGCACTCCCAAGGCCGAGCGTCCCCAGACCTAGCTGGAAAACTCAGGTCAAATAGTTCTGGTCCCAAATGTGCCCGTCTAATTAACTACGCAGCTTCGGTTTCAAATACGACCGAGCAATCGGCTATGTTAGCGCTTCCCCCGTCTATCAATTCAACCCTTGGAATGCCACGATATTGTTCATTTGTCCTTTCAGAGGTTCGAACATGAACTTACCTCTAACACAAACTCTCCCAAAACTCACAACCTTATTTACCTAGCATAGAAAACAGCTCTAAATTCGACAAGATATGCAAGAAAACTACCTATAAAGTACACTTTGTCAGTGTGAAATTAATACTAATGAGTTTATACAGAATGTCCTCACCGCACTACCATAATACATTACGTTGCTTTGAAAGCAAAACATACAACTGTCCTCGGACAGTTCGAGCGGGAAACCCTCAATTATGCACGGTGCCCAAATGGCACTCGAATTTGTCCTACGCCTTCCTCATTCGACTATCCTTGATAGTACTGCCGGAGACTCCGAGCATTGTAAATCCCCACCTCAGCTTCGCCGTCTACCAGCAAAAACGCATTTGTGGCCACTGGTTTTAAAATGCGGTAGGGTCCTTTGAAGAGATGGAAGAATTTGGCAATTTTCTTCTTCAAAGCGTCCGACTGCGAGACACAGCGAACCAATACCAGATCGCCTGCGTTGAAAACGTGAGGGTTTTTTACCGTCCTCCCTCGCCTGCCTTCTTTTTGCCTTCTCCAAGAGGAATTCCCTCGCTCGCACCACCCTCACATCCCGGTCAATGTTTACCACTGGTTCTGGGCAACCTACCAGCCGGTCAACCAGCGTTTCGGCGGGCGTCCCGAAGTGCAGCTCCACTGGCCGGTATCCCGTGCTGCAGTGAATACAGTGGTTGAAAAAATCTTGTATCATGGGCAGATGCTTTACCCATCCGGCATGATTATCTCCAACCAACATCCTAAAATAGGGCCCCTAGCTGGCGATTGTATCTTTCCACAATATTACTTTGTGGGTTTCTAATCGAGCTGAAAATCGCCTTTATTCCTGCCTGGGCCAGTCCATCCCGCCATCTTTTGCTTGTGAAGATGGTGGCGTGGTCACTAAGGGAGACGACTCGGCCGTCCGCATTCTGGCACGTACTTGTCCAGAATGATGCGGAGGCATTGCTTCGCGTAGTGAAATTCGTCGCATACAGGCGGACCAGCTTGGTAAAGGCATCGACAACCACCAGTACAAATTGTCTGCCATACCTTCCCCGTGGGAGCGCTCCAAAAAAATCAAGGCACGCCAACTCATTGGAGCACTAGGAGTAATGGGAGTGAGTTCCCCAACATAACTCCTATTCGGGGGTTTTACTCTCTGGCACAAATCGCATCCCCTGACAGTCTTAGCTACCCGCATCTTGAGCGAGGTAACATACCATTCCCGGCGGAGCATTTGAAACGTCCTTTTCGGTGCCCTGATGACCGAAGTGCTCATGGTACATGCGTACTATTTCCCCCGCCATAGTTTGTGGCGTCCACACTAGCCAGTTTTCTATCTCGGGGTCCAGGCGGAAACACACTCCCTCGTGGATTTGGCACATTACCGCTAAGTTGCAGACTCTTTTGGTCTTCCCCGTTTCCTCCACGCTCAAGGAATCGTCTCATCCTCCCTATTTCTTCATCCCCGCGTTGTTCCGTAATAAGTCGGTTGCGAAACTTGATGGGATCGACTCCAGCAATCACCCTGGCAGCCGCAACCATAATCTCATGCCCTTTCGCCACATGGCCGCCGGACGGACGAGGTCTTTCGGAAAACGGCTCAGAAAGTCAGCCATCCTTATTTTCAACCCCCTTGCAGTAGGACAACTGGAGGTCATATTCCTGCAATTGCAGAGCCCAACGGGTGACCCGAACTAGAGGTGAATTTTGACCTTCATGAGAAAGGTCAAGGCTTGGTGGTCCGTTCTCAAAATGTTTTGCTGCCTAGCAGATACGGTCTAAACTTTGTTACACCCAAACACCAGAGACAACATCTCAATTTCCGTCGTTTGGTAATTCCGTTTCTGGCCCTCTCAGCGTGCGGCTGGCCGTTGCCACAACCTGTAGCTCTCCATCATCTGCTTGCTGTCGCAAGACAGCTCCGACACCCCTCCCACTAGCATCACAATTAAGGAAAAATGGTCTTTCGTAGTTTGGGTGAGCGAGGGTCACCTTATTTTCGGAAGGCTTCCTTTCAATCGTGTGAAGGCTTCTTGTTGCTCCTCCCCCCATTTCCAACGAGTGCCCTTACTGAGGAGGTAATACAGTGGCTCATTTAGGTCTGCAAAACCCTCTATGCCGTTCTTGAAATAGCCACAAGATCCCCAGAAACTGCCCCTCACCTGTTTCACAGTCACGGGAGTCGGAAAACGCAAAATCTCTTCCACCTTTTCCGGAGCGGTCTCAATCCCTTCCGGCGTAATCCGAAACCCCAGGAAGCTGACCTCTCGCGCACACAGATTGGACTTGTCAGGCCGCAGCGTCATCCCACTGCTTGGCCAAAACCCCAAAGAGCGTATCCAGGTGCGACATGTGTTGCTCGAATGTGTCCGAAAATACGAGGACATCGTCCACATACAACGGCACAAAATTCCTTTTACTTCCGCCGGAAGCACTTCATTCATAGCCCGCACGAATGCACTCGCTGAATCCCGCACCCCAAATGCGACTCTTCGGAACACATACTGAGTACCCTCAAATAGAAAGGCCGTGAATGGTCTACACTTTTCGTGCAGCTCCACTTGGATGGTATCCAGCGGTTACATCAATGGTGGAAAACCACCTTCTTCCATGGAACTTACTGACGAGATCAGCGATAGGTTCCGGGCGCTCCGCGTCGCCTATTATTCGCTCGTTCAGCTTCCGCGCGTCAAGACAGGACACGGGCGGTTCCATCCCGTTTGACTGCTACCGCTATAGGGTTAACAAATGGTGAAGGGGCTTTGTCAATTATGCCATGATTCAGCATCATCTGCAGCACGCTTCTCACAGCTTCTCGATGTTTCATCGGAACCGGGTAGCTGTGCGCTTGAAAGGGACTATTATCTTTGACGTGGAAACTCGTGCGTAATTCCAACAATTTTTCCGGGGCGGTAGGAAAATACAGCAAGATTTTTGCGAAGCATTTTTTTTCAAGGCGCCCAATTTCGCGACGTCAAGGGTATCGTTGCGCTTAGCATTCCGCTCCAGTTCGCATAACACCTCATTCCTTTCGTCGAGTAGCGCACACATCGGCAACACTGCCGCGTCGCTCTCCTGCGGGGGCGACCTTGCCCTCGCCAGCTCCCCTACGTCGATCCTTCGCAGACCATAGCTGTCGCTGCTCGCGTCCCACTGTAATTTCTCTGCTGTCAGCCCAGAGATAGTGTTGGTTTCCCAACTAATGACAGCTCTCTCTTTTCGCTCAAAACATCCGCTCCAACAATGACACCGATGCTAAGCCCTGGGACGACATATGCTAGTATTTCTAAGATCTCCTCTCCGAACGTAACGTTCAAAGAAACCTGCCTATTTACTGTCTTCAATTTTTTGTCAAACGCTGGAACCAGCGATAATTTTTCACCCTTTAAGAACTTTATGTCGACACCTGATTCTAGGACTTGTTTCACCACTCTCTCTGCGACAACTGTGAGAGCGCTCCCGCTATCTATGAGAGCTGTCACCTCATTCTGGTGAATACGCGCAGTTATGACGGGGCAACAACCTATTCTTCCGTTACGTTGCAGCGTCGGGGGGTCAGTATCCTCCAGGTTATTTAAACCGTCTTTCCAAATGCCCAGGTCGTCTTCGCTCGCACTACAGTCATCGCTTCCTGGAGGAACCCCTGTCCTTCCTCATGCCTGCCCGCCAGCACTTTGCGGAGTCTGAGCGGCCCCACCCTCCACGGCGTGGCCGTTGACCTTCGCCGCGGGGGCCGGAGGCGCTTCCCTTTGTGCCGTTAAGGCGTTGACACCTGACTCATGCTGTGGCGGTGCGTGGTTTGCGGAAGACCTGGTCGCTTCGAAGCGCCGGTCATTGCCCGCATTCCCGCGGTTCCGGTTCCCATTCCACCGCGGCTTACCTTGATTGCCCCCCGACCTTCCCGTCTGCACAAAACCTTCATTCTCGGGCTTGGCGTGGTCGTACGTCTGCACATAGCCAGGGCGCTCCTCTCCTTCTTCCACCATCCTTAGGGTCGCGACGAACTGTTTGAAAGTATTTATCACCGCGGGGTTTAGCAACAGCTGCACTGGCTGCGAGAAATGAGACCTCAGAGCACCACAGAGCTCACTTTCATCCATCGGCTGATCCAGAAACCGGGACTGCTTCGCGAGTCTCTCGGCATACGTAGCCATAGACTCGTCCTGGTTAGAGTGATAGCGTCCCTGGTACAACCTTCGCCTCAGATTGCTCTGCGCCGCCCGTCCCCAGAAAAACCTCCAAGAACATAGCTCTGAACTCCTCATACTCCGACTCGTCATTAAAATTAGTGTCGAACCACACTCTCTCCTCTTCCCCAAGACACTGGTAGATGACAACCATTGTCATTTGGTCGGGAACACTCTTGACCCGAAGATACCTTTCCAATTCTTTCAGAAAGCTCTTCGGATGGGTTCCCCTCTTTCCACTAAAACGGGGAAACGGCAAATCTACTGCAAGGGGCAGGGTGTTGCACACGGGCGTCTTTTCACCCACCTGTGCGCCAACGCGTGTCATTTCTTCACGAAGTCCACGCAGTTCGCAGTCGATTTTCACTTCCAAGGTCCCTTGCGCCTCGCGAACATTCGCGCAGTCTGTTCTCGTTTCGGCGACACTCTTGTCGACACCGCTAATCAGCTCCCCAAGCTGTGTCATCTTCTCACCGTGACCCACTTCCATTTCCACGATTCGCATTTCTAGCAAGTTCGTCCGTGTTTTCGTTTCTTCGGTTACTTCCGATACGCGTCTCTGCGCGTCCAACACCTGCTCCTTGGTGCGGTCAACAGCACTGCTTAATGTTTTCTGCGCCATTTGCAGCGATTGCACCGACTCCTTAATTTCGCCTACCCTTTTTTCCATCGCGACCGTCAATTCCTCTCTGAGCGCCGACAATTGTTCATTTGTGTTTCTCTGTTGTTCACCAACCAAGCTCAAACTTTCAGTTATGGATGTTAACCTTTCGTTAATGGGCCCCATCAGCTGTTGCATAAACTGCAAGATATTCTGAGGCATCATAATTTCGCTAGTCTGGTTTTGCGACAGCGGCACGAAATGATCGTTAGTTTCTGGAATCGGAAGATAACTAGCAGTGCCTTCCCCAGTGGCCGTCTCCTGAATGCTTCGATCAACATTTCCAACCACGGCGCTATCAATTAAATGACCACGATTTCCCTCCATTGCGGATTCCTGATCTTTTGGCTCTGACGGACTATGACTTTGTGCCATCTCGGTAGATTTTCCGGACCTCAGTTTCATCCACTCAAAAGCACCCAAAAATTTAGAAACTTGAAAACAAAAATGTCGCTACACTTATCCTCCCACAATTCAATATTTATGATGGTAAATCCGCGTGAACATTCGACAAATTCTTAAACGCACAATTCTTGATGGAACGAACGCTCAATTCATTAACTATTACAGACTCAATTGCGCAAAACATAGAGGCTCGCGGCATAAAATAAAAAAAAAACACGTAAAGCAAGAACAATTTACCAAAACAATAATCGTCACAGAGGATAGCCAAAGGACAAACAAAACACTTTCGACGCTGAGATGCTGTGAAGGTCTGACATTTTAGGAGAATGCATTCTCAAACTGGTTTCAAAACATTGCCCAGCGATGCAATCACCATCCAAAACCAAAAACCAATTAAAAATACAAGGACAACTCGACCAGAACCAACCACCATCATTTTAGAATTCAACAAACACTAAAGACACATCTTCCTTCAACATTGACAAACAATTTATCCAACAGACCAACGTACAAATATCATATTCTGCACCAGCGACCCGTACAATTTAAAGCTGGAATGAATACATATTATCTACTAGCATGTCATAAACATGTCATATTATACACAAAACTTTTCTGCATGCTGGCACGGTTTTCCACTGAAATGAGCATTCAAAATTTAAATATTAATATGGAAAAGACACTCTGCAAACGTTCATATCGTTAGCCCCACAGGTTGGGTAAGCCAAATGTAATGTCTAGCTTATTCCGTTCATAAAATATTGTTTGTCCGGACATTACTGGGCGGTTTCTGTGGTCTAAAAACCAGTCAGGGTGGGCGCCAGGTTTTCGACAGAGTTTCCTATATTAAAGGAAAGCGCCTGTCGAAACCGAAAACAAAAGCTGACCACAGATTCCACACTACAAGCTATAATTTATTAAATGACTTAGGGATGGAGGGTGATTGAAAAAAACAGAGTTTACAATAGAACATTTGAATTGCTTTTACTCACAAAGTGGTCAGTGTATATTAAGGCACATACAACAACGTTTTGTGGATTTAAAAAGTTTCAGCATGAGACTTGTCTCAGAGGTTTTCTGGGCTGAACGGGTTTGCAAATGTCTCTTCCTTTCTTGGTGTGTATTTACCCGGGACTGCGTGATGACGGAGGTGGGCCGCGTGTCAGCGGCGGCTGCGGCGACGGCGGTGGCAGCGGCGGCGACGGCGACGTCGGTGACAGGCGCGGCGGCTAGTCGTCGCTCACCCTCAGTCCTTCTTGCCCGAAGTCGTCAGTCGTAATCCCTTGTCCCTGCGTCGGTCCTCCACACCCGCATCTTCTCCATCTCTCCAGCCAATCGGAGCCAAAAAACGCTCAGCCACTCGCCGATTGGTGGGCGCCCTCGCAATAAACAAATAAAACAACACGGAAATCAGATCACATGTGTCGTCACATGTGCTGGCAGTTTCTTGCGTAGGTCCACACCCACGTTTTTTCCTTGGTCTCCTCCCGTTTTCTGTTGGAGCACAACACATCTCACCCCACAGAAGCAGCCCCCAGGGGTCTCGCCAAAAACAACACAGACCATATGCCCGGCTTCCTGCCTCACAGGACGTTCAGGACATTACATTATTATAGTCTACTCGGGTTATAGATGGAAAACTGTCAATCATAATCTAAAATTTAACATCAAACACTGTAAAATCTGTAGCAGAAAATCGATTTCATTGCCACAGTTTTGACACATGAATCTTTCACATCAAATTTTACCGTAACATTTCATAGTTTATTACATTAAATGGAAGCTCGTGACCTCGTTTTGGGTATGGTCACAAATCGATAGTTGTTCACATGTGGCCCGGAACACAATTAAAACTATTATCCGAACACTGTGCTCAAAGCCTAAATACACACACACACACACACACCACACACACACACACACACACAGACACACAAAAACCACAATGAAGAAATTGTAACTACAGTGAACACCCACAAATCGTAATAAGTAAATAAAAATGTTTATAAATAGTTTCTCTGAGTTTCGCGCGATAAGATAAGTAAATAGATAAAAATTACTGTAAAGAAATACACAAAAAACGTATTGAAGAAAAACACTTAAAAACGTAATAAACCAGATACGCTGAAAACTCACACAACTCAAAAAGC
Source organism: Vandiemenella viatica (assembly GCA_031002005.1). NCBI lineage: Eukaryota > Metazoa > Arthropoda > Insecta > Orthoptera > Morabidae > Vandiemenella > Vandiemenella viatica. The sequence goes on from JARYHS010009186.1 coordinate 83,054,333, forward strand.
AATTAAAACTAAAACAAATCACCCATTATTACTTTTAATACAACGTCAAGCCTAATCTCCAATGTAAATACTTTTTTTTTTTTTTTTTTTTTTTTTTTTTTTTTTTTTTTTTTTTTTTTTTTTAACTGAGTTGACATGATGAATTTAAAATTACATGCTACGGAAAGAAAACTTTCTGAAAGCTAAGAAAATAAAAACTGCCATTAGCTTGCGTCGTCTCAAATATGGCGTCCAGTGTAGCGTAGCTCCAGCCAGTAGCAAGCTGTCTAGGTGACCACGAAGTGGCGGACGAAATTATGTAGCAGATGTAAAAGAAATGCTGTCTTGGATATAGAGAAACTAAACAAGAAACCTCAAGGCCAATTAAGTGATTTTAGGTTTCTTATACAAATCACCACACCTTCATTCTTACTCGCACTTACTCTGAAATTAGAGATCTTTCGAACTGAATGTTTCGCATTTTGAATCGTGGTAAAGCCGAATTTTTTCAGGCACTTAATACACCACAGAAGGTAACAGAGATTTGTTTTTGCGTACATCACCCCTGTGGTTATATTTAAATACTCTTCACTTTACCTGAGAGTAACCCTGGGTTAGGCTACGCCAAAGAAATGGATCACGTCATCATTGTCCCAACAATTACTTCTAAGAATAAAGCATTAGATTTCAAAATACGTATAGCGATATCTATTATGTTTGTCATACGTCGCCACAGAGGATGATGGTTGGTAACTTACCGGGACGATAACTATAGTACGGACAGAGTGATTGTCGCTGAACGCTGTCAATAACTGATATGACACAGAAGATGGAATGGGATTCATCTGAAGACAGAAGGAGGTTGTGCAGAATGTTCAGAAGGCTTGGAACGAGCGTGGTGGTGTAACGGCTAGCGTTCTGGCCTCGCATTCGGGAGGACGGTGGTTCGAATCCCCGTCCGGGCATCCAGATTTGGGTTTTACATGGTTTCCCAAATCACTCCAGGCAAATGCCAGGATGCTTCCTTCAAAAGGCCATGGCCGAATTCATTCCCATTCCTTGCCCCTCCCCTTTCCCGTCTCTAAAGATCTCGCTGTTAGAGAGACGTTAAGCAGATAAGCAGTTAAGCTGGTAAGTGAGCGGTTAACGCTCTGGTCTCTCATGCCGGAGGACGTCGGTTCGAATCAACGTCCGGACATCGAGATTTGTGTTTTGCATTGTATCCAAAAATCACTCCAGGTAAATGCCGAGATGCTTCCTTCAAAAGTTGATTGCCGAATTCCTCCCTTTTCCTTATCTCCAGTCCAATCCCGGACCTCGACGTTGACGAGGCAAAAATAAATAACCAAGAAAAGCAGCAGATATTGGTGGAAGAAACTGGATGGTGGCCATGATCATAAGCTGCCACTTGATTCCAGGTGCAAAGGAGTAGGAAATATTTCTTTCGTGGTTAAAGGAGTCATGGATTGAAAAAAAATTACCACTGTAAATGATGTGTGACTTATTATTAACACTGAAATAATTTAAAATTAAAATTCGTAGAGGATCATTAAGTAGTGTGATTACAGTCAATAAATTTTGAGATTTGAAAAAACGATAATTTCTTATAATCACTGTTCAGAAAGTCACTCTTCGAAACAAATCATTATTGAATTTATTTAAATTGGATTTATTTACAACTTAAGTTTCAAAACATAACATAACTGAATTGTGGTGATGAAATGACTACGTACATAGAAATTAATATCGCTGGGCGTTACTGGATTATAAGCATTTTGAAAGAACGGGATTTTCCGTAGAGTATGACGATCGCCGTGTAATTATTAGTGTCATTTTTATTGCATTGTTTCTTATAAACAAAAAATCTACAAATTAAACGACAGTTAGATTTTTAGTTTGGCGGAGACTCTACACCATGTCAATATTCACCAAGAGTACATATGCCGACTAGAGCGTCCGACGTCAACATCAACGAGGCGTTAAGACAGAAGAAAATAATAATCGTTGACGTCGAGGTCATTATAGACAGGAAAGGACGAGAGGCGACGAGCGGGAAGGAATTCGGTCATGGCCCTTTGAATGAACCATCCCGTTATTTTCCTGGAGTGAAATAATGGAAAACCGAAATCTGAATGCCGGAGGGAGATTCGAAGTCACGTCTTCCCGAATGCGGGGACAGAGCATTACCACACTCGGTTTCAAAAATATATGGCGGAGCTAACTCAGTATTAAAACTGTTAGACGACAATACGACGTGCTAATTGTACGTAAAAGCAAAAGGTAGATGACGGAAAGAAAAGCACGTAGTCTATACCGTGAAGAGTAATAACAGATGACAGGGATCATTTTCTGCTTCATACGCTTTGATTGAAGTTGCCACTCTGCGAACGATAATATCCAAGGGCGAATACTGAAAGGGCTCTGTGCTTGCTATAATTGGTCAAAGCTTTCTGATACGTATAAAGTGTCAGCGCAGCCAGCGTTTTCAGCGACCTATTGGTAGCTGTCTGTACCCTAGCCAGTCACCAGCGCGCATTAATCAGCCACGACCGGGCGCGCAAAATAAAACGAAAGCAGTCGGCAAGCCGGGGACTGTTTGACGCGTCAATTAGAGCAACCCGCAGAACAGCAAGTCAGCACCGAGGACTCGCCTCGCTTTGATGCTATTCGCGGCGGGCTAGAGCAAGTAGAAATAGCGCTCCATAAACGCGCCTCGCAACGGTGCAGTAGCACGGATCCAAATCCGCAACCACGCGACTATTTATGGAGCGCGTACCAAAGCGTTTCTCCTGGCTGAGTCGACTCACACGAATTTTCAGCTCCTTTGAGCAGGGACTTCGTCGTGTCTTTTGATGCCTTCTGCTTCGCGAAATTTTAAAAGCAGTGTACTGCAATGTGGCTTTATGACCAGTGAATATTTAAGCGACGGAGTCAAGTTAATAAAACAGAGCAGGTGCGAATTGAGCTCCGTGAGTTCTGTTCTTTAATGAATAAACACATTCTCAAGTGGTAGGTTACATGGCGGTCGCTTGTGCCACAAAAATCAATGATAAATTTTTAAGTTACATGGCGGATTCCGTTCCATGACTCTATAATGGAGCGTCCATAAAACCACGTAGCTCCATTTTGGCCTCCTGTGAACCCCCCTCTTCCCCTCCCCCCACATAGCCCGAAATGGATTTACTCTCTCTCTCTCTCAATCTCCCCCCTTCCCCCCACATAGCACGTAACTTTTTTCCTTATTTATTCCAGAAGACATTTTGTACTGTTTTCTTTTGTCAGACAATCGCAAATTACATACGGAGATAGTTAAATGACGGAAATAAATATTTACGAGCTCATTTTAACTCTGACAAATAACATGAATTGAAAACTACGTGGCCTGAGTCGGAACCCCCCCCCCTTCCACGTAGCCCAAAGTAGCTTTCCAGTCAACCCCTCCCCCCCTCCCCTAGACTGAGCCACGTAGTTTATGGACGCTCCCGGCCCCGTTGTCGCTATCACTGCTGAAGTTATTATTCACATACCCTGAAAAATATTATAAGTACTTTAGAATGCAACGCACACTGAATTTAAAGGATTCAAAACAAAATTATATTTATATACTGCAAGTAACCTTAAAATAAAGAAAGTTTTTTTTTTTTTTAACTTACAAACTATACTATATGTAAATGTTTTATTATTAGTATTTGCTGTTTAAATATAGTGTATAGTGGGTATTGGGGACTGATTTAAAGTTTCCTGGGTAATACCGTTTATGGGAGTGTAACAAAAACGGATCAAGACTGACAACTTTGACCGACAATAATGTGTTTGATGAATGAATGGAGGTTTTTCCCGCGGCCAACCGGATTCGGTTTTCCGTGGTTTACCAAAATGACTCTAGGCGAATGCCAGGACGATTTTTTCGAATGGCCCTGGTAATGCATAAAAACAGGATGCATTTTATTTAGTGCTGTTGTGATCACAGATTCACAATATAGATTCGGCTGGAAGATTTCCACGTCCATCTTTTTGATTGAAATGCAGTCTTATACCTAATTATTAGTAGCAGAAGGTGTGGTACGCTATGTCTTCTCTCGCTCTTACGTTTCTTTAACAGCCGGATACCCCTACTTCCGGCAACTTTTACATAGACAACCCAAACTTTTAATATTTTTACATGTCTTTCTTTGAAATGAATTATAATTTATTTAATAAACAAGTGAACAAAATGTTTCGATTTTTTTTTTTTTAATTTAATTAAACATACGTGTGGTCACTGAAGCTAGATGGCTCTTTTTAGTCTTTGTATTTTGAATTCAATATTATGGTAAGTGTATCAAATTTCTTTCTCATTTATAATTTTTGAGAGTGAAATTTTTGTCTTGTGTTTAGTGGTATAGTAAAAACTTGAGTAATGGTGCATTACTAAGATATTCAGATTTCAAAATGTAAAGTGATCAGTAATTGTTTGGAGCAGATTTCCCATAATACGTTTGAGAAATACTTAGAAAATTAGCTAAAAGTGCCGTATTTAACTGATCAGATATATTGGTTCCTTTCACATCGTGAACGATTAATTTCGAGTTAGATGTTTGAATCGATGGCAGCCATATAAGCGGAGGTTCTGGTTAGATTTCAATTCACACTGGACTGGAAAGTGAAACTGTCTTTCTTGGCAAAGCATATAATATTATTTTTATTTTGAATTTCGTTACATGGAGTCAGCATTTCATACATCCGAATGTATTTTCATTCGTTTTACAGTATAAGCAGCCTATACCAAAATTATTAATGTCTTTTGTCGGTATAGCTTGAGGTACGAGAATTTAAGTAACTAATATATATATCAATGACTTACTCAGAAATATTGAGGGTGAAGGTATTGATGGATTTTTATTTGTTGATGATTTGGGGCTTAAAGCATGCAGTAAAAGTAAAGTAGAACATTGGATAAGTTAGACTCGAGTCTCCTTTTACTACAAGACTGGTGTGCTGCTAGCAATTTAGCCCTTAATACAGATAAAATTCCTGACATACATTTTAGTTATAATAGAAGTATCAATGACTTAAATTCTCTAAATAACAGTAATTTGAAATTCTTTGGAATCATGTTGGATTCTAATTTGTCCTGGAATTATCATGTTGACTGTTATGAAGAAAATGGCCAAAGGCCTATACATGTTAAGGAGACTCAGTGTGACAGTTGATGAAATTATATTGCTTATAGTTTATTATGCTCAAATTCAAAGTACTTTAATTAATGGTATTGTCCTTTGGGGATCAAGTTGTTATTGTAAAAAACTATTCATCTTACAGAAAAGAGCAATTAGGTTAATTTGTAATGTACCATATTCAACTTATTGTAAACCTTTATTTGTAGAATTAGGTGTATTAACTTTATATTCTCTGTATATGTGGCCATATTTTGATAGACAACCCGGCAGAACCGTATTCTGCTACTAATAATCATATTTAAAAATTGTATTTCAATCAAATAACAGATACCATGCAGCCGGATCTTAGGCTAATACTAACGAATACGAGAAATCTTTAAACTATACACCTTAATTTTACACCATAAGTGAGTCGAACAATCTTAGAACGTTGTACCGTTCCGTATGGACTGTATGAATAAATTACCAGGATTCATAGCCACTGCTTGATCATTGAAGAAGACAAGTATAATAGCACATCCCCAATGTACTATACGCGCGAACGATTTGGATATCAAGAAGAGTGGTGGTGTTGCAGGATTTTGATTCTATTCTACTGTACATTCACGGTGTTGTTTTTGTCAGTAATAACCTTCAGATTCATTTACTTTTAGGAAATTAATGGTCGTGTAAAGGCTCTTCATAGACAAGATATAATGGAGCACTGTAGCACGCTCTTCAATTATACCGGCAATAGGAGCAGCATCACCATGATGTATGTTGGATGAACTGATTCTTCACCTATCTATGAAGAATTTTTTTTCAACACTTTATCATTACAATTGCGTCTGACGCTTATAAGTATTAAATAGCATAAACAGATGACCCAGTTAACAGAAGAATCTCACGGTGATTTGAAGTTAAAGGGTCACCTATTCAAATCCGTTTTCTGAAACGGATGCTTTAACAGTTTTTTTTCTGTCTCGTGTTTTAACGACATGAATCAGTTGAAATATTCTATGCGCTGTATGGCATGCATTGCAAAATAATTATGTAATCTGTAACACACCTAGGAGATTCTAAGCGAAACAAGAGCAAGATGAATATATTTTTACTATTTGTAGTTTTGATACAGGATATGATAGATATATAGAGCATATTTCGAATTCCTAGGTAATACCATATTTGAGATAGTCTCAGATCAAAAAATGCTCTAAAATCGACAAATCTGATGGCCACTCCTTCTTTATTTTTAGAAGTAAAAATACCATTTTAGTCTGTTATTTCTACGAATACCTCCAAGATTTAATTTTGCAAAATTTGAAATAAGTTATACGATACACATAAAATGTGAAAATTTGTAATTTCCAACTAACCTCGTGTAATTGCTACAGACCTGTGACAGACTGACAGACAAACAGCGGAACGTGAACAATATGATTTTCGTTTCCCGTTGGACATTAGCCTCTAAAAATTGATTCGTTCAATGTGTTTCTGACGCTATTTAGAAACAATAAATGTCTGTTTTGAGTTTGGTGTATACTGTTATTGTTCGTTTTTCTACCATGTTTAACAGAGGAATACGTAAATCAAATATTTTTCTAAATAATGTAGTCAGGGTCAAGGAAACTTTTTACATGACAGTTAAGTTTTTTCTACTCGGGGTTAATGAGACGGTCAAAGCCGTAAGCAAAACTATTCTTAGTAAACCACTGCGTAACCTGATCTCTCGTTTAGACGGTTCAAGAAATGTCAAAGCAATAAAAAGTAATGTCTATCCTCATAGTAAATAAAACTTCCTTACCTTCGTTCGTATACAAGATATTACCTTTCTGCGACAGGAAAGTAAGCAATGAATTATGAAATTTCTGCAACTTAAAGACCGTTTCAAATTATTTTGATATTTTCTCGTCTCAGTAACAAGGACGAGCGGGCTTTGCAGTCTCAAGCGAGGCTTAAGACCTCAGAAGAAATACCACAGCAATAAACAGATAACTTTTTAAGTGAGTAGTTAAAAGGTACTTACGCGTATTTCGCATTCCAGGCGGGAGATTTCTTTACCGGTTGTGTGAAAGGTTATCTGTACCTCGGTAAAGGTGATTTTCTCACTGATATATATATACACTGTATGTTAATAGTTCTCAAACAGTCTCTAGATGTAAGATCAATTATTAAAATGACTTTCTCCAAAGGCGTACTGATGGCTAGGGATATTTTTTTAATTCATTTGACATTTCTAAAGTAATTTGAAAATGTATGTATCACTGTATGATGGAGAAATATTTTCATTAAAAGATAAGGACTGGGCCAGGAGTCTTAAAAGCAGCAATACCCCCCGAAATTTATAGCAATAAAAGAAAACACACTTTTTTCTCTCCCCTAAAGGATTTACGGCTAGTCGAAATTGGCGTCATTAGAGCACCTACCGAATAGAGGATGACAAAACGAAAGAAAAGGGACCTCAGTTTTTTGAAGAAACTATCCCCACATTCACTTGAAATAATACCGGAAACCGTAGAAAACCGAATTCACGACGTACATACTGGGAGTCGAACTCACGCCCTCCTGAATACCAGCCCCATGTTAACCTATCAGAAATCAGGTTCGTCATATCAGAATTAAGAGTCTGCCTGTGTACATAGGATCTACTCAGTGCTAGATATTATTAACCAGACGGGAGCTTTCGCTTGTTAAATGTTGTTGTTGTGGTTATTGTTTTTGTTGTTGTTGGGGCTTCAGGGCGGGTCTACGACTAGGTCATTAGCGCCCTCGCTCGTTTAAGTCTAGGAAGTAGGATAGTAAAGTAAATTTTGCTAGCGGAAATATGAACATTTCCCATGCCTCATTTTGAACCTCACAATGTGTCCAGAAATTCCTGAAGGTTTCTTCAGAAACTCCTGTAAGCAAATCCCACAATGTAAAAACAAAAATAAATGGGTTCTGTATTCGAAACAATTTTGCTCACAGCTTTGCATAAATACTGCGAAACATCTGCTAAGAAAACAGTTTATTCAAGTGCTGGCGTCGACAGCGTTAGAAAAATATTCCGATTCACTTATTCTGAATCAGCATTTTTTTTAGATATAGTGTCACTTTCATTGCTGAATACACTGCGGCAAATGTCAAGTTAGTAATGATTGAAGATGGAAGAAGCTGCTATAAACTTTCGGTAATTGTGTAATTTCGAAAATGTAGACCGGTTTACATAAACTTACATTGTTATATTTTGCAACTGTTCCTTTCCATAGATTATATCTTGATAAACCATCGGATGAAGTAGTGCAATATGACGCAACGTCACCCTATAAAAATAAGGCTCTTTTTCTGTGCTTAAAACTCATACACATTGTAAAGGTAAATGAAAGACTGTTCTACTCAGATTTTTAGTAAAATGTTTTGTTTCTCCCCCTACTGTGTCTACTCGGTTTTAGGTAGGAGGATGCCGACAGGAAAAAATGAAACAGGGGTTTTGTAAGATTTTTTACTTGGGTGGGTATAATTTTCGTATACATCGATTTAAATCAAGAACTATCAATTACAGTGGGTAAAACAAGATTCCAAGTGTTGGAAGCAAAAGTCTCCAGTATTTCTGAAAGGTTGACATTTTCCATCTGGTTTTAATGAGAATTGGTCAAGCTGAAATATCTGAACATGATTTCAGGTGAAAATGCTTATGGGTACGCTTAAGATACAAAGATATTGGGCCTACATCACTGCTAATATGGCCAAGTGTGAGTGCAGAGAAGATTAATGCTTCTGACACTGAAATGTATATGGATTGTAGTATGAGATTGCATTTGACTGACCTTGGTGCTTATTAAATGGAGAGTTAATGAGTGAAGTATGCAAGTTATTAAAAACCCTGATGATCTTGCGAATATCTTTAATAACTAAAAAAAAATAATGATAAAATAGAAAGGTTAAAATAAGAGCTTAACAGTGCAAAAGAGAGATATGGGGTAAAAATCTGTACAGTACGAACACTTAAGCGTGGCATATTTCAGGCTGCACTAGCCCACCCTAAGGAGTAGTTCGCCTCGAGCTAACTGACTTAGCATTGCCTTCGTAGAACTCTATACCATCCAACCTTTGTAAAATGAAACATTATTCAATAGACATTCAGTTTAAACCTCCAGTAAAGTCGATGAATCTACTATCTCATATAAATTCAATTACCTTTATAAATGAATGTCAAATGAAGACTCTGAACGAGAAGCGCAGGATAAAATATTACAAAATTGGGGATTGTCAAAGAGAAGTGCAGGATTAGTTGGATGTCTGGGAGAGAATAATTGTATCATATGGCATGAAGTTCTCTGCAAAAAAAGGTGGTAATTACAACAAAAAAGAAGAGCAGAACAGAGACTTGCATATCACTCATAGGATGCAATGGAATAAAGTTGAATGTTTCATATAAATGGGAAGCTGGATTGAAGGAAATGGAGGAAACAGGGTGGAATAAATGAAAGAGGAAGATGTCCAGATAGATATTTTAAGAGCATTAAGAGCCTGGTGTGGAGTATGGATGTGCCACATAAGAGTAAAGAAGCATTTTTTTTTTTTTTTTTTTTTTTTAAACTACTTTGTGCCAATTTGACATATGGATCGGAAAAAAGGAAAGTACAATTTATGGAAATGAAATTTCAGAGGAGTAGCAGTAACGGGAAGGGACAAAACGAGGAATGAGAGAATCAGGGAGATGATAAAGGAGGAACCGTTACAACAAAAAATAGAGAAATTAAGGTTATTGTGGTCTGGTCATGTGAAGAGACTGGGAGAGAAGAAGATCCTAAGAAGGATGTTCTACATAGAGTTGAAAGGAAAGAGGTTCTGAGGAAGATCGATGGATCAAAGGTGTTAAAAAGTGTATTAAAGAAAGAGAAGGAAATTGGCTGACAGTAGAAGAGGATAGATGGTGCACGGTCAGGAAACTTTGGAAAGGCTTTTGTTCCAAGCAGACCAGACCAGTGGTATGAGTATGACAGAAGTAACATTTAAGCAGGGGCGGTTTGTTACAAATTTGACAACTAAATAGGCGTAAAATTACAGCGCGTACTGGAAAACTCATTCAGAGGTATGGGATCGTCCATAAACTACGTAGCCCGATTTTAATCTTCTAGCCCACCTAGCCTGACGAGGATTTTGCTTCAACAAACCTCGCCCCCCCCCCACCCACCCCGCATGACACGTAGCTTTTTTGCCCTATTGATTCCAGAAGACATTTTGTACAATTTTCTCTTGTCAGACTATCGTAAATTAAATACGGGGATAATTAAACGACGGAAAATAAATATTAACATGCTGTTGTGTGTTCTGTACCTTATTTCAACCTTGACAATTAATATGAATTAAAAGCTACGTTGCTTTGCTTGGGATCCTCCGCCCCCCCCCCTCTCTCCCTACGTAGCTCAGCGTAGCCTTCTACCCAAACCTAGACCAAGCCACGTATTTTATATATGCTCCCTACCTCAAAATACATATAATTTCAACAGACAATTATATAAGTTGTGAGGCTTTAATAGATTAATGTCGTGGTTTTTTAATTTAAAAACTTTCTTTTTGATATTTTGGTATTAAATGTATCTAAAGCCACTGCTCAACAAGAGCTTCTCCTATTTCTTAAGTGAATGGGTCATCTTCCTTCCGAGTATGATACCGAAGGTCTCAAAGAGATCTGTTTCTGTTCGAGTTTTTCATCAAGTCTCTGAGGCCAGCTCACCAACAACTCTTTGAGATGCGCCGACCTGAGTCGTCCTTCTCACTTCTTTCAGCAGAGTTAAAAGATCCCATTTCATAACTCTTCTCAGAAACTGAATAAACGTCATCTTTGTTCGAACATGTACGTGCGGTATTTCTAATCGGTTCTCTCATAATCTCTAAGAAACGATATAACAAATTACTGAGGTGTCTTAAGAAGGGATGCGAAATGTTTTTCGGCAGCTCTTAGGTTTAATAAACACTTCTCTTGTAAGAATAACTACGTACTGGACTATTCGCGATGCGAGTGCGTAATGTATTCTAGTTTGGCCTTGCGGAGTTGCTAACTGAATCACATTTTTGGAAAGTCACTCTGAAAGAATTTCTCCACTAGCAAACCTGAGAGATATTGTTCTCCTTACAGTAATCGAGTAACCCGTTATTCTTTCATCAAGATTTGTTTTAAGCACATCTCAAAGTATGTCAGTGGGAATGAAAATTGATATAATCACTTTCAGCAACCGTTAAAAATTGTTTAAACATTTTCGGAAAGATGTCACCCTTTTCCTGGTTATCTTTACCCTGCCACGTGTAGCTTCTTGAGTATAAAAACGTCTTCTTACGTTGTTTTATTATTATTTCTTTATTATCACGACTGCTTTTCAAGAAGCTCCATCTTTTCACATCCAGAACTAATACTGTCATCATAACATACCCATTACAACCTATGTTCGCAATTGCCTGCTTCATATACTCTGATCCTCCTCTTCCTCTACGACTGTATTATTTTAGTTCACTACCAAATTTACCAGTTCCACATCATTTAAAACGTGATCTAGAACCCTTTACCTTTTTCTTGTGATTTTTTTTCACAAACTTCTTTGTGTCATTAATCATAACATTAGCATTAGATTTCAATTCCTGCAATTTTACTTCCTTATAATAGTCCTAGCTTCTCTATTATCGTAGGGTGATAAAAAATTCTACCATATAATTGTTTATATTATCATAGCTGTATATCAACTAGATCACGATCTACGGTGAGAGGCGACGTTGGTTGGAAGGTAGATAACTAATTACTTACCTTCATATTAAGGTAGTTTTGTTTCTACAGAAAAAATCGTTATGTGGTTTTAATGCTGAGTATATAGGATTTGTTGTGTATTAAGATGATAAGAAGCTAACCTATTGCTTGCGGAAACACACTAAGGGAAAACCAGGCTTAATGTTCAGTCCTCATTAGAAAAACATCGTCGATAGGGTTTTGTAAGTTTATACGAAACACAACGTCGTTTAATGTTGAAGTTGAGTGTCCAACTTGTATCTATAAGCGAATAATAGAAACGTCCTTCTTTGGCATAAGGCTCACCAGCTTATTCAGGGATGGTTGTAGACAAGAGTTTGGCGTATCTAACAACATCAACCATGAGGTGGACTTCATGTATAAAAATAGATAACTGTATTCCATGACTAGTGATCATCAAGAACACTAGGTTTATTTCATATATATATATATATATATATGTGTGTGTGTGTGTGTGTGTGTGTGTCGCTACCATTATTACTTCTGCTTGGTAAATGATGTTCTTACTTTTTCTGGCATTAAAATTGTTGTATACGTCCCCAGAAACAAAATTATTTTTTCTTAAATTGCAGTATAGCCTTAAAAAGAAAATTAATAATTTTTGTCATTAGTAATAATTAAAATGAAGTAAGAGTGAATTTAAATTATATCTATGCCCAACAGGATATAAAAAAGCGCTTAGTTGACACAGTTTGACAGTGATTTAAAAAGGTATAAATTCATTACTTCACAATAATATATATTTATTTTAAGATAACAAAACTCAGATTGTATGAACTGTTCAGTCAGTTGGCTTTATGGTGCTAAATGCTCGCTCATAACCAAATTGATTAAAGAGCCATTTTTGGCCATTCCTTTACTAGCAGGACAGGAAAAATGGAGGTTCATAATTTGAAACCACTGTGTCATGCAAGAATGGTCTATGACAAATTCCAAACTTTACTGCAGTGTAATGGATAAAAGTCACCATAGCTTGCATGATAATTAAAAATAATTTTTTAACAATTAGGTATGGTCAAATTCAAGCGTATGGTTTTAACTATCCCGATGACAAGTAATCCACTCAAATTACATCTAGAATGATGGTTCCTTCTTGGGTAACAAAATCCAATCGGATCTCCAGGTGGAGACGGCTCAGGGAGGAATCATAAAAATGTATAGAAATATTCTGCGAGTTGGAGCGCGGAATTTTAGGAGTTGGCAGACCAGAAAACTTAAAAAGTGCAATGGAATGACTTAAGTTAGAATTGGATATTGAGATTTAGTGGAAGGATGCACAGGATTTCTGGTCTGTGCTACAGAGAATAATTCAAAGTGGTGCAATGGAATCATTGTCATGTTGAGTTGTATGGGGATCTACATCTGTTTATTATTTCATTAATACGAATTGACAAGCTATGACAATTCCTCTAATGTGCGGCACTTTCAAATTACTTCTGGAGTCGAACGACTTTAGATTAATGTTATTCCAATCGCTTATAAGTCGGGTAACATGTGGGATAACCTAATGTTTCTCACTCTTGTAATTACCAGTTGCTGCACTATGGTAACTTCTTATTAGGAATTCCCAAGTTGCAACTGAAGACATCACACTGTCGACCTTCACTGAAGTTCGTTATATGCGAGAAGTATCTTTGGTCTACAAATAGGCAATAAATATTTTGACGCATTTTTCTTCGTTTCTTAGCTTCCAGGCATTGCACCGAATTTAAAAATATCTCATTTCACTTCTCGGACCTCTTGCTGCGTGATATTTGATGTTTGCAGGTAAGGGATTAACCTGCAAAAATAATTTATGAAGGAAAGTACTGAACGGTTTACCTGAAATACTGAAAGAGTTTAAAACTAAAATTCATAAACAGGAAAATACACTCAAAGACTTTAAGATAACAATTAACAAGAACAGATAAAGCTTGTGTATAGGGAAATTGCCACTGCAGCAAGAACTACATAGGAATTAAAATGTGTTCAGTAGCTTTGAATGAATTACGGTCAGTGGAACAAACAGACACACAATTATTTTGACTATTTCTTGTTGCGTGTAGAAGAAACAATCTGATTTTACTCTCAGGAAAATCCGTACAGTCGTTTTTGAGCGAATCGCGATTATCGAAAAAAAGACTGAACTTTTCAATGGTATTGGACTAATTAGGCCACACAGCCAGCTCAAACGTGATCCTTATGAATCTGCCATTGTACCGTTTTTTTCCTCTTCACTCTTTTAACTACATAAGTATAGCTAACACACACGACAGGCATGACATTAACACTCACAACAAATACGTAAACACCCATGCCACTGGCTGGACTCAAACTGGATACGCGGAGTCAGCAGGCCTACTTTAGTCCCAACGGTACGGAAGCAGGCTTAAGCGTCAATTACTACTCGCAGTTGAAGTGTAATTTTCTAACAATATAAAAAAATCAAGTACTTTACGCTTTTTTGTAGTTTTCCTCAATAACAAAAAAAAAAAAAAAAAAAAAAAAAAAAAAAAATTACGCTTTTTTAGGGATAAAATAACCTGCTACCCGTCGATCCATGTGACGTCTGTCACAGTGAATTAAAAGTAACAGTGATTTTTAACTGAGACTCTGTAACGTCGAAACGGTAATGTCAGTATCTTCCACCAAACGGCAACATGTACGAACTACGAAATCTCGGGTACAGTGAAATGTAACGACCCTCAGTCACGTTTTATATGCACGCCAGGACACAATCTTCTGGGTTGTCTGCTGTCCCAGAGTGTGTGGAAGTTCTTGCAATTGATTGCATCTCCTTCCAGTTCTTCTAATGTTGTCTTCGCTGTGGCTGTGGCTTTGTTGGATGTGTCACTTCCTGGTAAGCTGCATAGTTTGATATGACCTGAGTCATTAGCAGGTGCTGTTGCTGCAGTAGGGTCGTCATGGAGTCTAGCTGGCATCTACAGTCGGTGTTCCGTGTGGCACGTTGGTGGTGCTGCTACCGCAGAATGGGCTGTTGCCGCAAAGGTCTAGGTTGGTGCCGGAGTTGAGGATCGATGATCGGCTTGCGTTGAGTGGTCGTCGACTTGTCGACGCGTAGGTTTCTCTTCATTGGGCACCCACTGTAGCAGGCTGGGTGGTTGCCACTACAGTTGCAGCATGTAGGTTTTCCATCTATTGGAATGTTGCAATTTGCAACATTGTGAGTCCCCGCGCATCTCACGCAACGTTCCTGTCCAGTGCAGTCGCCGGCAAAATCGTAGGCTGAAGCTATTTTGTTTTTATTTATGAAAGGAAAATAAAAACATGTTGCACCGTAGGAAGTATTAACTATTTATTGGTTAACGCAAATTAAAAAGCTCACACTCAGTCGACTGAACGAACCTAAACTATTGTCGCTGCTCTAAACGTAATTTTTCACTGTTCTGTTTCACTGTGACAGTGATTTCCTACGTGTTGCCACCTGGTGGCAGGTACCAGCACTATTCCCCAAACGTAACAGTCACAGTTTAGCCTCATTTACGTTTTATATGCAAATGAGGCTAAACTGTGAGATCTGCACTAATAATATTAAGTCTTTGACTTTTTTTTATGGTTTGTCGTCTAAATGACTATATGGATATTGATGGAATTCAACATGGAAATACTTCATATCTGTCGGAATGACACACGACATGAATAACAGTTTTAGTCACGATGTTTTGGGAACTTATCGAATGGTGACAGACGGAAGGATGCGTGTGTTAATATGTAATTTAATTTTACGTCGGTTTCTCAAGCTGTGCTTCTCGCGCAATCTGTTAATGTATGATTTGTTAGTAAATTTCGTTTAGAGATAAAACTTGTTTTAGTATAGATGTCGATTTACTCTGCACTGAACCATTACTTTGTTTCTGCCTAAATGTTTCTGGCACCAGTTTATTTTGTCGTCTTTTTGACATGCCTTGCGGTTCGACGATAGAATGATATAATGATGGCTTTCCTGTCATGTTATGACGACTTGGTGTTATTTGTGACTAATCATAAGTTACTAACTGCTTTCTTTATTCAATTCTGGCAATGAAATTCTAAGTCCTCGCGGGTATCGGCTGGTTAGCTATAAATGTGGTCTGGCCGCTCAGTGGTTAAGGCATCTGACATGAGATCGAAAGGTCCCCGTTTCGAATACCTGTCGATGCGGAGATTTTCAAATGTTCTTAACGCAACCTTCATCTCTGGCGCAGCTTGCTGTGTAATGTGAAGTACGCCAGAACGCTTCCGTGGTTCGGATTCCACGTAACTGTAGATCCCCTGTGCCAGGTTGGATTGCTGTGTTGTGTTAAGGCGGCTACGACAGGGGAGGAATGCGAAGCCAATAGAAACCCTGTCACTAGGTCATTACGACCACACAAAATTATTGTGTGTACTAATCGTAAGCCCGTGACAGTTTTTGGTATCGTCACGGGTCTAGAATAGTTCCAGTTTTTAGGGTCAAAGAATATGACGGGTTGATAAGATCTGACCAAATACGAAATTGACCAGTGTTTCCCTAAGGGTGAATAACATTTTTTTAGTTTGAAGAACTCAGAAGTATTAATAGATGTATTAAATGCGGTCATGGATGATTGTACAATCGTATAATTGTTTGGAAGGTCGTGCACTCTAACTTCTTGAAATACAGAACAAACCGTCACTAATGTCCTCGATGTTCGACGGCGTAAAACTCGAATAAATAAAAGGGTTAAAGTGCGCTCAACAAAAATTGAAGAATTCCTGTTTGCTTGGATAGCATCATGTTGTTGTTTATATGTATATATATATATATATATATATAACGGCTGTGTAAACATTTATAATGTAATCTTTGGTCACAGTCTCTGTAATGACCAGAGAACTTAATACAGATACATTGTATACAGGAATACATTGAGAATCTGCATGATGGAGAAACAAAATTATAACCGATGGCCGAAGCAGGAATGATGGTAAAAGCAGAATAGCACTAGCAAAAAGAGCCTTCACGAATAAGATAAATCTTCTAGATTCAAAAATTGATGTAGGAATTAGAAAGAATTTTTTTTAAATTCTACGCGTGGAGCACAGCACTATATGGTAGCGAAACATGGAATTTATGAATACCAGAAAGAAAGAAAATTGAAGCATTTGAAATGTGGTGCTACAGAAGAATGCTGAAAATTAAGTGGAAAGACAAAGTAAGAACTGAACGAGTTTTGGAAATGAGGGGTGAGGAAAGAAGTTTGTGGAAGAAGCTTACAGAAAGAAGAGACAGGCTGGTAGGTCACATTTTGAGACATACTGGATAGGTTAATTTGTTAGTGGAGGGAACAGTCAAAGGTAAGAACTGTAGAGGTAGACAGAGGTTAGAATATATGAAGCAGATAATTGAGGACGTGAGTTGTAAGTGAAATTTAGAGATGAGCTAACCTCTTGTTAGCTCAAGACAGGAAGAAATGGAGGATCGCAACAAACCAGTTGAAAGACTGATGACAGAAAAAAAAGGCGAAAACAAGGAAATTTAGTAAAAATACCCGTTGAAAATGGTTTTAATAGAAAAAATAATAAAGACTGACTTAAATTATTTAAGCACTTGTCTGCAATATTCTGATTAAATTTTGACAAAATATATTTTTCAATATTGAAAGAGGGTAATTTTTATTTTGGTATATTTTCACTCGATTATTTGAGGGAAGGAACTAGGATAGAACAAACGCCCTTGATCTGTTGTTGAATTGACTTAGTGCATAAGAGTTACCACAAACTCCGATTTGTAAATCGAAAAACTAGTAATTTTAATTCATTTAGTTAACAACATTTGAAATCTAAAATTCACTCCTTTCACTGGAAACTTACTTTTGAAAGTGTATTTATTTAAATGATTTTGAATTTTATCTTTCATTACATTTTCTAACAAATCTGACATAAAGAATTTCTTGTTTTCGTAATTTGCTGTTTATGTATGACATGCCATCTAAAGAATATTTCTGTGTAATTTGCTATGTTTATAACGTTATTTCTAAATTTTGTGGTATGAGAGATGCGAAAATTATGTATTGAAATGTTGATGTCATTTATTAATCGAAATTCTAATAAGTACAGTGTATTTCATGCTGACTAATTAGTTTCGAATTTGATGCTACACAAATAAAACAGACAGCGAGAATTCCGTCTTAAAATCATTCATCGCACTCATCTAACTCACAAACTACGCTAAATGAGGAACAGTAAAAAGAGCATCAATTTCAATCTTTGAATTATTTTTGAGGAAAATTCCAGACAATTTTTCAGTTGACAGCACAAGATGACCATTGCAAGAAATACATATTGACTACGCAAATGAAAAGAGATCCGCATTTGTTTACGACATTTCACTGTATTTTCTCCTGAACCATTCCAGTTTTCGGGTTGCATATGGCTCACAGCTATACCTTGCGCATTCGGGAGGACGCGGGTTCGAATCCCCGTCCGGGCATCCAGATTTGGGTTTTCCATCTTTTCTCTAAATCACTCCAGGCGAATGTTGGGATGCTTCCTTCAAAAAGGCCATGGCCGAATTCCTTCCAGTTCCTTGCCCCTGTCCCTTCCCGCCTCTAATGACGTCGCTGTCGACGAGGCGTAAAGCCCGAGGATATACATATATATATACCTTGCGTTGCCTGGGCGCTGGATATGAAAGTCACTCAGTCAGAAACGGGACACCGGTTTCCATTGATTTCCTCCTCCGCTTATTGAGCGTGAATGTGATTAACAGAACCGGACTTAGTGTGCCCGTACATATTTCATTGTGTCTTGGCTAATTTGTAAACCAAATGTATGCAGTATTTTTCACTTATTTTCAAGCATAGGTGTGCAAAGTTTCATTGAGGTCGGATAAAAACTGTATATTTGTGTGTCGCCATGCCAACTTTTAGACAACCATTAAATTTCAAGTTCGAGTTTCTCGGCAACTACGTGTCCGATTGGAACCGTTCCAATACAAATCGGAAGGAAATTGTATGGACTTTCAGATTATCACCATCTACTTTGACGATTTCGCTACCGTTTTCGAGATATTTCGAATAAAAAAAAGCTGCATAGTTGAACGTGTAAATTTTGCTTGAAAAGGGGTCGGGGAAGGGGTTCGATTCGAGATATTTACAAACAAATTTAAAAAAAATCTTGATAGTTGAACGTGTAAATTTTGCTTAAAAAGAGGTGGTGGAAGAGGTTTGACTTTTAAAAAACGGAATGTAGACAGAAACTTTTTTTTTTTTTTTTTTTTAAAGTATACATGTGCAAAGGTTCATCAATATCCGATAAAAACTACAGTTTTGTATAAAGAACAAACGAATATATATATATATATATATATATATACGCACATCCCTTTACACCTATATGATAAATGTGAAAGCATCTCTGTCTCTTTGTTATATTTTCACAACTAAACGGTAAAAACCGATCATTATGAAATTTGTCTACGAAATACTATGTATCGTTAGGAAAGACACAGGGACACAGGTTACCTTTTTTTTGGGAATAAGTAACTTTTTTCCATGAAATTTCGAAAACTACTCAAACGGTGACAGACGGATTGTGTGTGTAATTCTGTGTAACGTTCAATCGGACACACATGCTTTGTTACTGTCTCAGTCAGTTTGTGAATGAAGCGTAGGCACAAACACAAAAAGTAGTAGCCCTGAGTAAACTCAGAAAAGACTTGTTTTTCTCGTGGGCAGTTACATGCAGATAGCTCACGGGTCTCCAACTAACTGCCAAAGGCTATATATCTTGGCAAAGTACAGCAAAAACAAAAAACGTAGTGTACAAGACATCGACATAATATGTCCAACTAACTGCCAAAGGCTATATATCTTAACAAAGTACAGAAAAAAATAAAAACGTAGTGTACAAAACATCGACATAGTATGTCCCAAAAAAGTGACATATTTTAAAATGCTTTTATTAACTCGTTTTGGGCTTTGTCTGTCCGGGCGGAATTTTGTAATTGATTTTAAACTAACCTCTCGTTGAGCTAGAGACTTGAAATTTTGACCATAGCTCAGAACTGGATGACAGTGCATGAAAATGTGAAAAATTCGGAAACTGAAAGTACTTTTTCTATGGACCGATTTGGCTATCTTTTTTAAGAAATGTTCGTAATAGTCCGAATAAGGTTTTTAATTAATGAAAAATTGGAAAAGTTTCGCAGAAAATTGGAAAATTCGGAGAAAACTGAAACTCTTTTTTATGTGTCGCAATTTGGCTAATTTTTTTAAATGTTCATAATGGTCCGAATAAGGTTCTTAAAGAAAGAAAAATTGGAAAAGTTGTCTGGAAAATTCGGGAAAAACTGAAATTACTTTTTTTTATGGACCAATTTACCTATTTTTGAAATAGTCTGAATAAGGTTTTCAGAGTAAGAAAAATGGAAAGGTTTCCCGGAAAATAGGAAAATTCTGTATCAACTGAAAGAACATTTTCTAGCAACCAATAAGGCTATTATTTTTTTAAATGTTTGCAGTAGTCTGAATAACGTTTTTAGGGAAAGAAAAATTGGAAATGCTGTCTGAAGAATTTTGGCAGAACTAAAAGTGTTTTTTCCATTGGATTTTTGTTCGAATTCAAGACTATAACTCAAACGATGGATATGCATAATTCTTTTTTTGTTTTGTTCTTTATTCCCCGGGATGGCAATACCTCAATTAAATGTTTTCTATTTTTTTTAACTGGAATTTGAAGCATGTCTTTGTGATTATGTCATCAAAGTATTTAAAATCAATTACAATGTTTTACTCATATATCCCTAAAAAGCAGAAAATAATAATAAAATAAAAAGCTTTATAACGAACTAAAAAGTATAAAATAATTTTTCTAACCCTTATGAAAGATAAAACCGCATACAGATTTCCAACTTCTTCTAAATTGTCATGAAAATTTATACTTGGAAATTTTTGATAGCTATTAAAATACTTGGAAGATTGGTGAGGAAAAACATTGGGCACATGGAATTCATAACTATAAGAAGTGTAGAGAGTAGCTATAGTGAAAGAACTTACTTCTCAGTTCACATTATTTGCGGTGCAATAAAATTGTTAGTAGAGCTATTAATGCATCAATTATCTGTTGCATGCGCCCAATGGTTTTCGTCACCAATCTTACATGTATTTTAATAACTATAAAACATTGCCAAGTATACATTTTCATGACAATTTTGAAGAAGTTAGAAATCTGTATGTGGTTTTATCCTTCATAAGTATCAGTGAAATTATTTTATAGTTTTTAGTTCGTTATAAAAACATGATGTATTAAAAACTTTTTTATTTTATTATTATTTAAACTGAAATCTGCCGGAGGAAATGTAGAAGGTAGTCCTCCTCTTAGTTTTTTGCTCTTCGTGAGACAGGTTTAATGGTATGGTCATGGCTACCCCGTCACATTACTCCGACTCTGATTTGTTTTGGGACTTACAGTTTTCTATATCCAGTTCTAACAATAAAATTCGAAGTCCACACGTGTGAAGTCGTGGGTAACAGCTATTTTTTATATGCAGACAAAGATGACTTAAAAATCATTTCACTATATATTCTACAGAACTTTTCCAGTTTTCAGGTTCCATAGAACGATATGACTTTTATCGGGGCATTAGTATAGTTATTACAAGTATCCCCAAGACAAGTAGTGACATATATGAGAATTCAGTTTTTCCCGGCGTCTAAATAAAACAAAATCTTCAAGGGTTATCTTCCGGATAATATCTTTATTAAACATAATTTCTTTAATGAACATCGTTTCGGCAGTAGCCTCCGCTGCCGTCGTCAGGTAAGCTATCATAACGAAGCTAAAAGGCGGGCACTCACATTTTAACTTCGTTATGACAGCTTACCTGACGAAGGCTGCGGAGGTTACTGCCGAAACGTTGTGTATTAAAGAAATTATGTTTAATATAGATATTATCCGGCAGACAACCCGTGAAGTTTTTGTTTCAAGTAGTGACATATTCATCAGGTAATGTTATCTTACGCTGAAGCTCTAATGGAACAGAGGGCCAATGCGTCGGTCGTCCAGCTGTTTGGCCGTCATATCTGCTGTGACTGTACCGAAGACCCTACACCTGCTCGCTATGATGTAACGTGGCAACGCCGCAACGGCCTCGCCCACAGCGGGGGCGACCCATCTCCCCGTGCCCTTCAAACCATACCCAAAAAAGAAGCAGACACACACACCCTCCACTACCTGCGAGATGGCCCGGCCAGCCCGGAGCCCGGCTCATTAATTGGACAGACTCAACCTGCCGCAACCTGTCCTGGCTCCGCTGACTCCGTCGCCCACACTCACAAAGAAACCACCAGCAGACTGTCAATACCTTCTTATGTGTAACACACACTCCAGTCTCAGTGAGCAGGAAGTCAGAGAGAATACTCACTCCAAACCGAATTGCGTGTGGCAGCCGAGAAGAACAACTGACACCTGCTGGGGCAATGGCCTTGAGATCCAAGGGTCGTCTATTAGGCTGCTGTATTGCATTTTCAATTAAGTTTACTAGTTTTCTTTTAATTACTGTGGTATGCCCGGCCACTACAGGATCAAAGACGTGCTAAAACCAGTATAATGCTCGGAAGCTGGATGCCGGGAAAGACTGGATCCACTCAGTTTTCCCCTCGGGAGGCGAAGTGGATAGGACGTAGTTCTAACCACATCTTCAGTTTTCTTCTCTTCGATTTTGACCAACTAAGGACTGCAGAAAGTAATCCTGTGCATTCGTTTCAATGATTCTTTTCCTAATTTCCAGTAGTTCGTTATCTTTTCATTTTTCTGTTTCCTCCTTTCTTTGGTCCACGTGTTAACACCCTTCCTCTTCTCCTCCTTCGGGAAACCCCCTAAATTTTGTATCAGTCTTCTGAAAGTTGCTCTGTCGTATGTTATTTCGATTTCTAATCTTTATTTTCTTATTCCTTGTATCCACTGGTTTCCATTCTTTCTCTTGTAGGCGTTGTTGAGAATTCTGTGAGTAAGTCTGTTGTTTTCCATTCTGATTATGTGGCCAAAAAAAAATACTGATTCTCCTCTTTCTGATAGTATCTGACATCTCCAGCCTATTGATGAGGTTTCAAAAGGAAGTATGTGAGACTATCTCACTCAGCTCCAGTCTAAGGAGCTCATTGTCGTATGTAGAGAAGCGATCTTCACTTTTGTTTCGGTATTCAGTGACGTCATCAGATAATGTTATTTTCGATTAAACATACTGCCATTAATGCAGAAATGCATATAGACAGACGAATTTTGACTGTATTGAATCCCATTTTATCTTTAAAAAAAATCAGTGCTGGAAGTCTGTATGAAGGGTGTTAAAAATGTATCGAATATTTTAGTAGGTGACAGTCTGCATAAAAACAAGACAAAAATGTTTAAAAATTGGGCTACAAACACATACCTCCGCATGCATTGTGAAGCCCGTTTATGACAATGCATGCATGTGCCTTCAGTTTAAGGAATCACGCAATTTTTGAAATTGCCCTAGTTGGTACTTCACGTCCGTACAGAGCTAAGCAGTACAATTTCAAAGATTGCTATTAACTCTGAAAGTGATGCAGAATTTTACCTCGTAAACTCATATATATTATGTTCTCAAGAAATCAATGCGAACATAGAAGGACTTGAAATATCGATAGTAGTAGTGCCGAGTATCATTGGAGAGGAACATGTTACCTTTGGTTTCATCTTATCCACGAGGAGGAAAGTTATAAATAGAGAAAGTTAATAGGCCTTCAATGCCTGGTGGTTAGTTAGAACCATAAAAATTGGTCATACTGGAGTGATCAATAATTACGTCGGTAGAAACTCATCCTTGAAGGCTCGACAGGTTATACAGGATGTTACCTATATATATTTCATATTCTCACATCCGTAAAACGAAGTACCACGGCAGAACCTGACAGGATATAAGTTGGTTCTTCCATGTTTCTTGTTTCAATCATTTTTAGTGTTTTGAGGCATTTTTAATGTTTTCTCATACTATAAGTTGTCCAACTTGCACTTAAGACTTCTTCTTCCTTGTGAAGCCAAAAAAAAATTTATAATGTTCTATCAATTTGGCCATTGTAAATGCATTTATTCTTCGCGTGTCTTTCTCATTTTTATGTAGAATCACTTTGTATGCCATTTCTCATATTTCGCGAGTATCGCTTTATATTTTGTTGGAATCTCTTCACTATCTATTTCATCGTACGTGGAGGGCTACATTTTTTCTTTTTTACAGCTTCCACTGATGTTTTCAGTTCTGGTATCCAAATTCTTATTCATTCATTTATTCCTTCTAGTTTATTCCATAATACACATCCTTCAAGTAAAATCTAGAAAAGTACTTTACTAGAGGAGAATGATAAATTATTAACAACTAGCAAATTAGGAGGGCATATAGGAAAAGAACAGAAACATTTAAATGACAGAATACATAAAACTTATAATACATAGTATAGTATAGTATTTCAAGTTTTCTTCACTGAAAGAATATTATTAAGACACAGTTATATTTTTATAGCAAGGCTGCAGAACAACACAGCTAATCTTTTATAAACACATAAGTTGCGTACATTATTAAACTTAACTGTACTTACAGCGGTTGATTACTTCGTCCATTGTAAGAATGGAAAACTCAAATGTTCCTTCGTACGCTCTGATTGGTCGACCAGATGAAACGATTCCAGCAAGAGACTACTCTTAGCATACGTTGTTTCGAAATGCTCAGGGAAAGTCAAGGACAGCATCATAAATAATAAGTTCCTCTGAACCTAAAGACATTTGCTTTCAAATCCTCTCTCTGTAATTGATCTGGCATTGGTGTAAGACCACAAGGGGAAAGTGTCTATCCGATTAAAAATCCTTTTAGAACTGCACTGAATTAAAACACACGAAGAAATGTAAACTCTAACTAAAGCTACTATCCTTTCACTATGTGCGGATAAAACTCTACTTTTTTTTATGCAATCCTCCATCCCTTCCTATCTTTGCCAACTTCTTCATCTCTACATACCCCTTACAACCCACGTCCTCAATTATCTGCTTCATCTATTCTAATCTCTGTCTTCCTCTACAGTTCTTACCTTCCACTGTTCCCTCCACCAATAAATTAACCAATCCAGCATGTCTCAAAATATGACCTACAGCCTGTCTCTTCTATATTAAAATTAAATTAGGTTATTTAAGCATTATATATACACTTATTAAAATGGCATTTCCGGCATCACAAACTTGAAACATAATTTAAACTATTTACCAGAGGTGAACCTGTGTTGTTTTATTTCCTTAATTAACTTTATCACTACTATTTTTCTTATTATTACGATATATGATGTGTTTTATCCTCCAGAACATATACGAAATTCTTGAGAAAGTTTTTCTTCTTCTCCTTTCTCTCTTAAGTCCTTAAAATATTAATTTATTACGTTTTTGTTGTATATAATAAGATAATTTAATTTTGATCTATGTAACTTCCACCAAAAAATAAATTACCATTTTTAAATATATTGGTACCTACACTTAAACCTATTCTGTGTTTTAAGATATAAAACACATAGAAACCTATTTTCATTGTGCATTTTAGCGCACATTATAAAAACTATTCGTATCATATACACAAGTAGGGATAAGCTAAAGGAAATTTGGAGAGTATTTTTTTTTAGTCGAATGTGTTCTATTAATTCTATAAATTCTAACTCTTCATTCAGTGTTGCTGCCTAGGTTATCATAATCTGTTCTTTATTTTTAAAGAAATACTGTTAAACTTTTAATTGGAGGGCAGCTAATCTCTTAATCGAGACCCAGATGTTGGCATTAAAGAGTTTAACACATTTTCCTTGTTGCCGTTTTGTATCCTGCAAATAGAGAGGCTCATGACAAACGATTTTCTCTCAAGAAGTGGAAAATAAGTGTCACAGAACCTCTCCGAACCGTTTAGGTACTCATTTTAGTGTGACGCTCTGGCCTCGTATTCGGGAGGACGTGGGTTGAAATCACCGTTCGGGCGATGTGGTATATTTTACCACACCAATTATTTAATTAATAGTTTTGTAATTATTATTTTTGAAGCTACTGCCAGTGTAATTAGTTTATATAACGTTTATATGATGTATTACTGCTCTCGGTTTCCACAAACTATAATTGGGTATCTTTAGTCAGATCCGTAAGAAGGAGTGATCAGGGCCGGCGTTAGGGGAGGGGGGGGCGGGAGGTAAGCGAGTCAAATGTACCCGAGCCCGCCGTCTGATGGAGGGCCCCGATCCCAATAGCGCGGACAGAGTAGTTAGTTGAAATCGCGCTGTGTTAGAAGTAGGAGGTATATAGCTGAACGCACCAAGGAGCGGGCGATATTTGTTGCATGCTGCGGCATGAATTGTTAGTTTTTGTGTGTATAACGCGACTAGCGCTGGAACATGAATAACAATTGTGTTGTAAAACGAGTTGTAACAAGTGTTTAATTGGTTAGTTTGATATTAAAGCCAAACATAATGGATTCTAATTAGTGCATTTATTATTGATTAAGAGTAGTTACCTGACTTTGTACCAGAATTGACGGTTAATCAAAGCATAAATCAAAGTAACCTCCATGCTACATGCATGTGTCGGGAGACGGTTTTAAGAAGCGAACCGTCCAAAGACCTGTTGTAAAAAGTCGCCAGTAATTTGGAACCAAAGTTGATTAGTAGATTACATTAGGCCACTTACAGCTTGAAGCAGTTAAATGAAAAGGGGGGGGGGTTATTGCATCCAGATATGGGTTTTAAACGGTTTCCCCAAATCACTCCAGGCGTATGCCGAGATAATTCCGTTAAAAAGCCATGGTAGAATTCCTTCCCATTCCTTGTTACCAGTCCTGTCTTGCCTCTGATGATCTCGATGACGACGACGCGTAAAGGCATAAAAAAATATAGTTTTTTCATCAAATGTTTGTTTTTGAAACTACATTTGAAGGCCACTGATTCTAATATGGTTGATGGAAAAAAAATAGAATAAAAAAAAACAGTTAACAACAAAAATAGAACGCCTTTCCACTGCCTCGTGAGGTTTTCTCCCTATCTTTATACACCTATGTACGTACTCTATCAAATATCACTATTTTAAGTTTCTTCGTATACCTCCGACTTCCAGAACATATCAGGTTTGCGCTTTACTACCTTGTTCGGAAGCAGTCTGGTGACTCAGTGGATGAGGCGCCTGACGAGATCGAAAGGTCCCCCGTTAGAATCCCAGTCTCGGCGGGGATTTTCATAGGCACTTAACCAGACCTACACCTCTGGCACAACTTGCTGTGTAATGTGAAGCACACCAGGAAGCTTCCGTGGTTCGGATTCCACGTTAAACTGTAGGCACCCCTGTATCTGGCCGTAATGCTGGGTTATGTTAAGGTGGCTACGTGGTGTCGTGACATTCGCGCACAGTTTAAAGGCCGGGCCACTCTCCCGTGTACTTTATTATTTACGGAACGCAGTATTGACAAATCATCATCACACTAAAGCCTTGCCAGAGGTGAACGTCAGTTTTAAGGTCTGTAATAATTACATACAACGGAGCCCTGGACTTGGACCGAAGACCTTCAGTACCCAAATCGTGCGCTGTAACAGTGTCAGTCACCAGACCGAATAAACAGGAAATGGAAAATAAACATTCAAACACAATAAAACAAACGTACTCTTTTTCTCTACAATTTATTTTTGCTATCGTAAAACACAAATGTAATCTTAGATTTGTCTACTTACGGGGTGCATTTCAAGAAAATCTGATGAACCTGGAAGTGAGGTTGAAGAGAAGAAAGTCACTTTTGTAAGTCAATCAGTAACATCAAAATAAAATTTGCCCGTAAAGGACTAGAAATTTCCGCAATCTACCTAGTGATATACTCCTCTGACGGTACAAGTTTCTCTTGACAGTGGACTGGGCTGGCATTTCAGTTAAAAATTCGTAGCTTTTATTATGGAGATCTCCTAGTTCCTCAGAGCAAATTTTTGGAATTGAACTATCTTCCGCTCGAGCTCTCTTCTTTGCCTCGTGAAATTTCTGATGTACTTCAACGCGAGCGTCATCAGTGGGTCCACATATATGCTCTGTAACATTGAGTATGGCAGCATACTTACTCTTCAAAATTCCACGACATTGTTTTGATCTTTCTTTAAGACAGCACCACGTGATCGTTCCATCTTCTTTCTTTCTAAACTCTCTATAGCTGTACCCGTCATAATGCGTACACGGCTTTCCATGTGTAGTTGAAGTAGCTTCCATGACTAAAACTGTGAAACTCAAGGCAGCAGTGAATGCGAACAGTAGTGTGCGGTCCGGTTAGGAGGGGATGGGGGTTGGAATTACCAGAATTCAGCATGCTGTTGTAGCGGTGACTAATTGGTAGCTAAAAGCAGGTAGCAAGAGACGACCCGGTTGTGCGCGATTGTCACTGTGCGCGATTGTCGCTGTGCGCGATTGTCATATATTCGGCTACGTTAGGGGCGGAATGCACAGCCAGTAGAAAGTAGAAACCCTGTCACCGGGTCATTACGACCACACGGAATTATTATTACCTTGTTCGGAAAGTTAAACCGTAGTTGGTGATACCGATTTTGCTTGAAGTCATCATCAGTCGGGAAACGTATAATTGTCTACAGTCAATAATTAGAATCAAGTTTTCTTGAAATTCCATGTTTCGTAGTGTACCGTCAATATTTCTCCCGTGATCGAAACCCAGAACTTTTCAAACATGTTAGTATTTCTTTCATTAATTTTAAACATCATTCGTCGTTATTACATTTCGATTATTTAATTTAATTGCGATGGAGAACACATCTCGGTGGAAATTTCCCTACACATTCCTTTTTTGTACTGGCCTAATTTTTTCATCAAAGAATTTTAGTTTTAAAGTTTTCAGCGTTTATTAATTTATTCCAACACCTGACTCCCTAAGAAAGAAAAATTTTCCCAAAATCTTATACCTGAAATCAAGTCATGGTCATCTTTTCTGTTCCATCCACTACTCTTAAATCTTCCACCAATATCGTTCCACGCCTCATTACCAAAAACGCGTTGTACACTCTCATCCCTCTCTTTACCTTGCCCCTATTTTCCTATCAATTACATTCCAGCTCCTTTTTAATATCAGTAACTGATTGTTTTATGTAGTGATTTCCAGAGACAAATCTAGCAGCCTACTTATTCCAGTTCCTTTATAATACCAGTTACTGATTTTTTTAAGAAGCAATTTACAGAAACAAATCTACCAGCCCTTCTTTGAACTTCCTAGAACTCCTGAACTTTTATTTTTTAATGGCTTTTGGTCTCTTAGGCCATACAGCCAGCCTGATGAGCTTTCCCAGATAACTAGACACACCACAGGACGGACATGACATTCACAGACACAACACTTAAATACCCATGCCCGCGGCCGGACTCGAACCGGCGACCTTCGGCACGCGGAGCTTGCACTCTAGCCCCACGCTACCGAGGCCGGCAAAACTCCTGAACTTGATACCCAAAATGTGGGCTCCAGAATACAACTTTTCCTTCTCGCTGATAAACCAGAAGACCAAGTTTCACATCTAAGTGTTCGTTTCTTATAATTCCATAAATTTCTATATATATGAGGTCAATCTTTGACGCTACACATTTTTTTTTTTTTTTTTTTTTTTTTTTTTCTGGAGATATCCGCTGCTTACTATAATAGTGATTTAAAACCGGTTGCCAAATTTCTGGAAAATTCTAAATTAATACATTCCCATCTACTGACATTACGTCAAGTATTTAGATAGTAGGAGCCAAGGCAAGTCATTATTTGATGCCAACAGCGGAGGATATGCCATGAGAAAGCGTTAACCCACTATCTACTCTAAACGCTGTACGGACGATCATCCCTCGAAAGTACCACCCTCAGAATACAAAACTGGCGGTGTCAGATTGCTAGTTACCAAGAATGACGCCATCCGTATCCTGAGCCATAATCCCGGCCGAAGAAGCCCACTACCGCGGTGACAATGGGTCTGCCCGTATCTCGGCCACAGTCCATTTCACCCCAGAGGCTCGGCTCTTTGTCTCCGACACATTTCGCTAATGAACACTCAGTCAATAACAGCCGAATACAAGGCCCGCCACGGCGGGTGCTGCCAACACGATGCCGCCAGCTCGCAGAGCCACAACTCCCGCAAGAGAGCCGTGGGGCCGTTTAGTCCAAGGTGGCGACATTTCAGCAGCCCCCCACCAAGCCCCCGAGGAAAAACAAACCAATAAACCTCTATTGAAGCAATCTCGAAAGCTCTCGCATTATTACCTCTGGTAAATCCGATAGAATCCAGGCGGCTCTCCCCTGCCGACTGCTAGCTGAATTGTGCTTTGTTTACAATAGCGCGGAGCAGCCGCTAAATGATTGCGGAAAAAACAACGTCGGCCCGAAGAACGATTTATGAACCTCGCTCGCTCCAATTTCGGCGGACTCCGCCACAGCACCGGTAGGCGGCGTAAAACTATTAGGGAGGCGACGGCAGCAGAACGTATTTCATACCCCGCAAAGAGACCTCCATCGCTCGAGCAGCTCTCGTCGACAAATGGGCTGCAAGGAAAAAGAAAAAGCTGGAGAGCGATGGAAACAGTTAGGACGCTGCCAGATAAGTAGAAGAAGACTTGAAATTCTGACAGCTCTCCAATGTAAGAGCACGATCAGTCCCTCATCTTCGGCGACGATCTGGTTCCAATAGCTGATAAAGAACATTCTAGTATACTTTGCCAGATTGAAAGTTCCTTTTACCTCTGTGAAAAACACTGCCACCTTTTTTTAGCTATATAAGTAGCAGATAAATTTTCAAATTTTGTTCAGATATTTTATTACTATTCTGTAACAAGGGGACATCCACAAATTACGTGAGGTGTTTTTCCGGTTTTCGGACCCCCCACCCTCTGGTAAGACTTTGGGGGGATCCACAAATTACGTGAGGTGTTATTCCGGATTTCTGGACTCCCCTCCCCCCTGGTGAGATTTCGTGAGATCTGGCCGGACCCCCCCCCCCCTCTGGTGAGATCTGGTCCGTGAGAACCCCCCCCTAGAAATCGCCCTCGAAACTTTTGTAGACTTTTTTTAGGTCACACCCTAACTTTTTTAACTTTTTTGACGAAATACCCTCCTAAAATCGACTTTGGCGCAAATTGTAGACCTTTTTTTGGCTCTACTGTCCCCAAATTTTTCGCAAAATCTCACGTGAGATTTAAGTATACCCCCCTCCCCCCTGGTGAGATCTGGTGAGATTTCGCTGGACCCCCTTCCATTTCACCTCACGTAATTTATGGATGCCCCCTTTGTGAGATCTGGTCACCTCGCAACCTTTTTTTTTAGGTCTCATCCTTCCAAAGCCGGTTACAACTCCACTTTTCAACTAAATACCGCCCTAAAGTCAACTTTCGCGTCATTTATTTTTATTTTTTTAAGCTCTACAGTCCAACAAAAATTTCCTAAACCTCACGTGAGTTTTCCGTTGGCCCCCCTTCCCCCCTTGGTGAGATTTCGCCGGAACCCCCCCCCCCTATTTTACTTCACGTAATTTATGGACGCCCCCTCCCCCCAATTGCGCTTATTATGACGGACACGGGGACACTTTAAAAAGATATTAATTAAAATCTCCCACTAACTAGGGTAGTGTGTAATTGATGATCGTAGAAAGCACAGCAGTTTGGCAGATGGAGTTATAACACCTGCCATTTAAACTACTATTATATTCGAATTACCCCTAATCAATTGGACAAATACTAGTATTAATATAAAGTTCTTGGATGACTAGCCGAGTGAACATAATCTTCATATTAGAAGCTGAAGATGGTGACAAAGCATTCGATCGCCGAAGTATCGTGTGTAAACACCTTGTCCACTCGGTTAGTCACCCGAGAACATTATACAAATTCTCAACGCCAAGTTGAAACTTTATTCCAATGCTAGCATGCATACACCGAATATGCTCCTCACGTAATAAGACACCGCTGTGTTTTCATTTTGTTTAGAACGTCCTCAGTGACAAAGGAATTAACAGAATAAAAATGGAGAAGACTGGTAACAGATGACTGTCTACCAAACAATCTACTTTGCTGTAAGCAACAATAATTATACCGTTTGTTAAAAAATCTTAGGATTTACGAAGCTGCTTTCCCATATGTATTTATGTTCTTGTTTGCAGATATTTAACACGCAAAAAAAAGGAATAGGCATTAATATTACAATAGCATTTATTTTATTAGATTGGAAACCTGTTTACCAAGGACAAATCAATATTAGCATCTAAATATTTAAATGCTGTGGGCCATTTCGTCAATTGCTACTCCATTGCAGTGAGAGTGAAAAATAAGGACAAAAATCACTGACGCCGCGAATAGTGTATAAATACAAGAAATTGTGACACAATGAAAATATATAACTGCTGAAGATGCTTCAGAGAATGATGTGAAACGCGCTTGAAAAAATAAATAAGGAATAGACAAATTTTATAGCGTGATATTAATTATTAGAAAAAATCAAATATTTAATAATCAGAAACATGAGTTTTTCATTCCGCAATAAATATTTAACGTCGTCAATAAACGATAATACCGGATTAAAATACATCAGATCTGCCTTCCCGACATTCCTAATTGTACAGAAATCGGACGACTTTTTGTATCCAGGGCCATTCCGTTCCCGATATATTCTGCAAATAAAAAGAGTAGTTTAGAAGTAAACTACTTTTTTTATTTTCTGAATGTATTGGCAAATGCTACGATGAATTTTCCTCCTCGTTTTCTGTAACAACGCCTTTTGCTCGTTGTAACATTTTCTAAACAAAGTAAATTTTAAATCTGGTTCATTAACTTCTTCAGCAGTAAATGCTTCGAGATTAGAAGGAAGAGCTTTATCTCAAGAGACTTTAGCATGTTTTCAATACAAGACAACGCTCTTGTCTCATATTTTATCTTTAGTTAACAATATATCCTTAACCACTGAAATCTCAACGTGAATCCTGGTTACTAAGCATTCCAAAGATAGGAAATTACTAGTTGAGGGAACAACACAGAATTTAAACCAATTTACAATATCATTGAACTATAGAAACATTTAGTTATACCAGATTATTATTCAATAGATATCACCATTGCGTAGACTGCGTTGGAAAAAGCGTTACGCACTAAATCAAGTGTCAATTTTTGCCCAATGACTCGGGGAACAAATAGTAACTAAGGTCGTTACAGCAAACTTAGTCCGAAGGGAGTAGCTTTTCATCACAACTTAAAATAATAAAGTCAAAGATAGCATCTGATTCGGTAATATTCAATACTACAGTTAATTACGAGCCAAAATTACTCCCTTTGCTTTCACTCTGTTTCAACCATTCTTTACTGTACTGGTGCCTGAGTGGTGCACAAAAATGGGGGCTGAAAGTTTTTACTCTTCAAAACAAAAACACATTAAATACTATTAAACTTTATTACCCTTACTAGTTGTTTCTGGTTCACTTACCGAACAACGGATTTTTTATGAAGTTATTAACTACTCAGTTTAAAGTAAACACCGTAAATATAGCATAAAATCTGAAACAGGTAACGCTTTTTATTAAAGAATACTAGAACTTTTATTAAGATGAACCATTTCTATAGGTATATACAAATGTTTTAATTTCAAGATGTTTCAGAATATGATTTAATAACTACTTCAACTTTTATTTAGCTGATACAGTAATAAAATTTAAATACATACTTGGACAAAATTTAGTTTACTTAATCCGAAATTCGACCATGATGAAACGAGTATATTATCTGCACATTTTTGTGGTATTTTCTGAAAATTACACGTACATGAAAAATGTACTGAATTATTTAAAAAAAAAACAAGTATTCAAATCTTCTTATGGGCAGATATATTAAATGATATTTAAGTTTGTATACGATACATAATACTGGGAATTGACATTGCATAGATGTAACATCCAACATCAAATGACAACAAATTTGAATTACGTGTGAGGGAATTTAAGTTAAATTTTAAAAAAAATTAACAAAAATTCCATTACTGTTACACTAGATTCTAAATTCTCAGTCGCTACAATTATTTGATAATTTCTAATATTACATTTATTCTCCAAATACTATAAGAATTTTGACTTACAAACGACCTACACAGGTGGTTGAACTTGAGAACGGAACTAAATGCAGCGGGACAATTCTCTTGTTCACATCATAGTTGTAACACCTGTAATTAGTGGCGTCACCGTGCAATTAAGGTGCGCGTGTAGGAGACAACATGCTGACACTCAGGCTTCAACACGAATCAAGATGAAGGTTTACCTCTCAACCAGAAATGTGTAAGAGAAACGTGGAGCTGCAAGGAATTTAACTTTTAATTTCTTTAGCACAGATTAATAACTTACTGTAACGTCAGTTACGGTTTATTAGTCAAAATGTTCAACAGTTATTTGATATTATACAGAGCTGATTCTGCAGTGAAACAGACTTTACATATTTCCTCTTAAATATTTTGTCTAACTGAAGTAATGATACAAAAAAGCAGTTAAACGAAAGGAATATTGTTTAGCAGTCGTTTCTATAGGAAGATGGCTATGCTAGATATGTTGATAAATGTTAAGTAACGAAGTCTGTCTTCTGATTTTGTGTAATTCGCCAACTGAATCCCCGTTGTTTATGTCATGTACAGACAACGAAGAGATGAGAAGAGTTGGAGAGGATTGGTGAAAGGAATAGGAAAGAAATTAACTAAGGTGTTTATAGAATAACCATCTCCGAATTCTACTGAAGTTATTTTTAGAAACCATGTAAAACTGGAAACGTATGGTTAAATTTCCTTCAATAAAATAACAATTCAAGTGCTTGAATTTCTTTACTTTTGGTTTTCCAACAGTTTAAGCGTAGCTTCTATAAAGTGCGTTGCTCCATTCAAAGAGCCTTAGAAAGTTCTTTCTCAATCCAAAATCAATGCTTGAAAATTAAAAATTTCTCTTTATATAAAAATACTTTTTACAGAGCTTTCTCTGCTTTTGAGATAGATTTTGTTTCGGTATCAGTTGAAGTTTTACTTTTAATTAATAAAACTTTACTTCATTCAGGGCATTACAAAATTTTTATGACATTTAATCTACTATCTGCCTATAGACGGCGCTGTTATATCAAGCTAAGAATAAAAGTTAGTTGTTTACCTTTTCGTAATAGATTACACTGTTCATAACATTTTAATATTTGTTATCGTGAAAGATTTTTACATATTTCATTTAAATTACATTAATTTCTGTGCGCGTTTTTTTTTTTTTTTTTTTTTTTACCCTGTATTTTTGTTGCAGTTGCAGTTTTAGTTGCCAGATCACAAAATGACTTATAAATTTTATTGACAGAAGATGGAAGTTTATTAAATTATCAAAGAAAGTTCAGACATAACTTATGTTATCACGAAATATATCATTAAGAATCACGACAGCAGGTGTATGGTAAAATTGTTGATTTGATGATGATAATATTATGTAAAGCAATAAAATAACAACTTAATTATACGTTTTTGAAACTATACCGTCCTTAGAAAATTTCTATCAATAATGCGCGTTAATCTACTGTTACTGCTATCATTTCTGATATATTCCTTAATTGTTTCTTTGCTTTGGCTTACACTTTCTGCTGGTTCTTTCACCGACACTTAGTTCGTGCCATTCAATAATTGCCAATATCCTCAGCTCTTGCCTGCTAACAGGATAACGTGTCTTTACAATTCATTATAGACATTATCATGCATAGAAATACAAGGTTTATATTAAAGGACTACATAATCTTCCTATAATGATCAGAGAAGGTAGGAAGTAGCATAAAGCCTAATCTAACTAAACAATCTTGTTGTTATGGTTTTAACAGAATGCTATATGAGACTGAAGTGTGGCAGAGCAAATCGATTGCAGAGATCCTCAATCTGAACCAAAGATTTTTAAAACCATTAGGAAGGAAAACTATGACCTTGAGACACTTTTCTTGTACTCTCAAGTTTTGAAGCAAAGATTCCTTATAACCACATCCGGAAGAGGGCATTAGAAAACGGCTTAATAACCGACACTCCCAGCACCTTAAACTGTCTGGCTATTGCCCGTCTTCCAGGCTGTACGTTGCTGTTAAAAAAATTAGAGTTGTTTGAAACCGGAAATGTTCGGTGACAAAGGTTACACCCCATTATTAGGAGGACCGTTGTCCGCTGTGAGAAAGCGGTGTTCTAGATGTCACTGTAAGAGCCGAGACAATTTTGGGGACGAGGAAGTAGGTTTCTTTTTGTAACATCCCACTTCCTTGGTATCCTACATAATTAAGATATCATAGACATAGACTAATATTGTCAACTAATGTAAGCCCGTGGCCGTTTTTTGCGTATTGTCACGGGTCTTGAATAGTTCCAATTTTTAGGGTCGAAGATTGTGACAGGTTAACCTGATCTGACCAAATACGAACTTGTTTTATCCTTAGGATTAATTGTATCTCTTGAGGTTGAAGAATTAAGAAATATTAATAGACGTAGGTAATAGACACAGACAGGAACGATCGCGCTATCGTCTAATTGCTTCAAAGGTCATAGACTCGAACTTTTGAAATACAAACTTGTATTTGACCTCACTTGTATTTCACTCTGCAAAGTTTGAAGAATTCCTGTTTGCTTTGAAAGCATTACGTTGTTTTTCTTATTGAGGTTGGGAAAACGTTCATATTGTAATAGTTGATCATAGTGTCTGTAACAACCAGAGAATTCTAGAGATTCCAATTTATTAAACAGTTGAGCAACTCCGCAGAATAGCTGATTCGGTAACATATTTGGTCTGATGTCCACCTAAAATAACCTGAAAACTCACGCACAGTGAACATGAACAAAGACCATTAACGAAAGTGGTCAGTAAAATACCTGAAAAGCAAATAAACCATAAAGCATAAACTCTAGTCAAGCAACAACATTAGTGGCAGTTTTAGTTAAATTGAAATTTATCCTAAGCCGGAATGACAATTGACGTTCGTGGTTACAGCAGAGACCACGAGTAATTTAATTTTTTTAAAGTTTTTTTTTTTTTTTTTTTTTTAGTTGCTTTCATTAGCAACACGTTACTGAAAAGCAGATCCACGTTGTAACAGCCCTAATACCTGTATTTTGAATAGCATTGGACTGTGTGAAATATTTGTAGTGAGCCAAAGTTTGCTTGAAAGTGATTTGATATGTTTATTTTGTAATTTCTTGTAAATAAGTGTATATAGACTTTGTTTTAGGTAAGAAAATTATTTAAAGACCATTTAATATGTTTAAGAACCGAATGGTGCAAGAGAATTTATTAAAAGTTTGTAATTCCATGTATAAATGTAAGTTACGATGTCTACAGGACAATTTTCCACCATTTGAAAGGATTTCTGTAAATAATTTTGTATTTAAGTATCTCTAATTACCATTTCTAATCATTTTGTAATGTTATTAATTAATTTTGTATCAATTCCGATTGTTTTTAATATGTTTGATTGTTTGAGTGATTGTTAATGATCGAGAAATATCGGGCGGAAGCCTTTGAAGAATTCTCGTAAATTCGATAGACTCTATATAAACAGATCGCCTGGACAGAGAGTTTTAGTTTGCATTAAGTATTCATTCAGTGTTACAGAGACATTCATTATGTATTAAGTTGTCATTCAGTTGTTAGTTGACAGTATTCAGAAGTGCATCTTTGGATTGTACCTGTGATTGTGAATGTCGCTGACTTGAATTGCGAGGAAATTTCGACCGGCGACGACACGGATTTGACGGCCTAAGGCGGAGATTTTTCATCGGCAATCGGCTGTAATCTTCCGACGTCGAGTGGATTTCCTTCGGCCTCAAAATCGTCTTCCTACAGTGAATTGTGAAAAGTGTGGTTAAGTGTTTGAAGTCAGTGTGGTGTTTAATGGTTAAATAAGTGCTTCTAAGTTAAATTTAATGTGATACAAAATTGAGGAAGAATTGTAAGTACTGCATTGAATAATCAAGTGATTTATTTTGCATGTAAATGTGTGGCAGATTGGAAAGATTTTAATTTTCCTTAACTTTGTTTTTTAGATTGATTTGCTAATTACTAAAAATGGCTGATAATCAGAACCTACAAGCATTCCTAGAGTCTTTTGTAGCCAGTTTTAATGCAAAGTTTTCCGAAATTGATAGTAAGTTTGACAGTAAGTTTTCCGAAATTGATGACAAATTTGATAGCAAGTTTTCCAAATTCGATAGCAAATTTTCTGAAATTAATTCTCAGTTTGCAGAAATCAATGGAAAATTCGATGACAAATTTTCTGAATTTAAAAATGAGTTAAATCTTGACAACAAATTTTCTGAAATTAAGTCTCAGTTTTCCGAAATTGATAGTAAGTTTGACAGTAAGTTTTCTGAGTTTAAAAATGAATTTGATTTTGAGAGCAAATTCTCTGAATTGACTAAATGTTTTGATGTTAAAATCACAGAGCAATTTCAGGGTTTTAGCTCTCAATTCAAGGAAGATATTAACAATTTAGATTCTAAATTGGGGAAGGTAGTAACAGAATGTCAGGAGAAATGTGAGAAAGTTACAAAATTTTGTGAACAGAATAAGGCTGAATGTGAAAATTTGATTTATAAAGAGGTGAAGGAAGTCAGTGAAAATTGTGATAAGATGAAGCAGGAATATGTTGCTTTATTCCAAGCCAGTGATAGTAAAGCTGCTCAAAGGGGTCAATAGCCTGTAAATATCTAGTTTTGTAAATAAGTTTTTGAATTGATGCATGTAAATAGTTTGTGTGAGTACTTAAGCTCAGATGCAGATGTAAGCATTTCAATGTATAATTTGTGACAGTTTTGTGTAGAGACTTTTGGTATTTTCATGATGTTGTGACTTTCTATATTTTGGTGACAAATTATCATCTGTAAAATGTAAACAGACTGGTGTAATTAACAAGCAGACATCAAGTGTGTAATTTGGAGTGAAAAAATTGTAACTTAAGGTGATGGCATTGAACGTTTGTTGTGTAAAAACAGTAAATGATAAAATGATTGGACCTGAGAAAAGACAATTATTGTAAAATCAGTGTCATGGACTATGTGCAGATGTTGTATGTGATGAAGAATTGTATTTGTGCATTGTAAAAGTCATTATGGTTGATTGATTGTAATCTGTTCGTGTCTGCATTATGTGTACATTCAACCTGCTTAGATTCGTGACGGATTCAATCAATTTTATCTGTGTAAAATTAAGTGAATCCTGGGGAGGGGTTGTAACAGCCCTAATACCTGTATTTTGAATAGCATTGGACTGTGTGAAATATTTGTAGTGAGCCAAAGTTTGCTTGAAAGTGATTTGATATGTTTATTTTGTAATTTCTTGTAAATAAGTGTATATAGACTTTGTTTTAGGTAAGAAAATTATTTAAAGACCATTTAATATGTTTAAGAACCGAATGGTGCAAGAGAATTTATTAAAAGTTTGTAATTCCATGTATAAATGTAAGTTACGATGTCTACAGGACAATTTTCCACCATTTGAAAGGATTTCTGTAAATAATTTTGTATTTAAGTATCTCTAATTACCATTTCTAATCATTTTGTAATGTTATTAATTAATTTTGTATCAATTCCGATTGTTTTTAATATGTTTGATTGTTTGAGTGATTGTTAATGATCGAGAAATATCGGGCGGAAGCCTTTGAAGAATTCTCGTAAATTCGATAGACTCTATATAAACAGATCGCCTGGACAGAGAGTTTTAGTTTGCATTAAGTATTCATTCAGTGTTACAGAGACATTCATTATGTATTAAGTTGTCATTCAGTTGTTAGTTGACAGTATTCAGAAGTGCATCTTTGGATTGTACCTGTGATTGTGAATGTCGCTGACTTGTTTTGATCATAAATAAACGAACATCTGCACATAACCTTGTTTTTTGGTGATTTCTGTGATTAATTAATGCAGTTCTTAAATCACCATAAAGAACCTTAACAACGTTTTTTCAGAAGTAAAGTTGATCTATATTTTTTAACTTTGAAACGCTACGAAAAGCAAACTTAATGAATTTATTATGGCAATTAATTTGGTACCAATTGTTTAGCTATTAAATTGTGGACATAACCACGAATTTCTTCTAATGGTATCTCTGGTCGTTGTTTTGCGAGCGAAGGCTGACACGTGACACCGTTGTCCAGCCAATAGTTATGGAGGTGAGTGGATGACCTTACGAAATTATGCAGTAAATCAGTTTCAATACATTGTAGATAATAGTAGAATATTTATACTTCCATGTAGTCTGTTAAGGATATTGAGCGTGGTGAGTGAGCGGTAACGTTCTGGCTTCGCATTCGGGAGTTTGCGGGTTCGGATCTCTATCCGGCCATCGAGATTTGGTTACCGCAAATCATTTCAGGCGAATCCCTCAATTGATTGTCAGTCTGCACTAGATCTTTGAAAGTCTTTTGACAGAGTGAGACATAAAATGGTAGTAAAGAAGGTAAAAACTATTGGAGTGGATGAGAAAGTGATTTGCTGGGTAGAAGGATTTTTAAAAGGCAGGAAACAGAAAGTTAGGGTAAGAAAAGCACTATC
Source organism: Vandiemenella viatica (assembly GCA_031002005.1). Lineage (NCBI taxonomy): Eukaryota > Metazoa > Arthropoda > Insecta > Orthoptera > Morabidae > Vandiemenella > Vandiemenella viatica. Next base: position 83,094,765 of record JARYHS010009186.1, read on the forward strand.
AAAAGAAGTGGAGTAAAAATGGGAGTGCCACAGGGTAGCGTAATGGGACAATTGCTATTCATTATTCTAATGAATAATTGTTTTGATCGTTTACTATCAAAAATCAGATTGTTTGCAAATGACATAATGCTATATAAAAGGATAAAAACGACAGAGGACTGCAAACAGTTACAGGGTGATCTGGACAGGATATCTAGTTGGGTTGGTAAACATGGGATAATGATAAATGCAAATAAGAGTCAGCTTATTAAATACACAAATAAAAAGCTAAAGGTTGATTATGATTATAAGGTGGGAAAAGAATTTATTGTTGAAGACTTGAAATGTAATTATCTTGGAATTACATTTGATAGCAAGCAACCTAGAGTGGTGGTGTAACGGCTAGCGTTCTGGCCTCGCATTCGGGAGGACAGCGGTTCGAATCCCTGTCCGGGCATCCAGATTTGGGTTTTCCATGGTTTCCCAAATCACTCCAGGCAAATGCCGGAATGCTTCCTTCAAAAGGCTATGGCCGAATTCCTTCCCATTCCTTGCCCCTCCCATCCTTTCCCGTCTCTAAAAGACCTCGCTGTTAGAGAGACGTTAAGCAGATAAAAAAAAGATAACAAGCTTAACTGGGCATGATACATTAGACAGGTAGTAGGAAAAGGTTTCAAAAGTCTGCACTTGTTGGAAATAGTGATAAGGGGATGTACGAGAAAAGTAAAGAAATTCGGATACAAAACTTTGCCAGTCCATTGCTCGAATATGGTAGTGTAGTACGGGACCCACATTTTGAGTATCAAATACAGGAGTTGGAGAGCGTGCAAAAAAAGAGCTGCTAGATTTGTCTCTGGAAATTATCCCAGAACACAATGATTAACAGATATGGTGGAAGAACTGGAATGGGATTAATTGCAGACAGGAGGAGGGTGAAGAGGGTCATGGGAGTGTACAAAGAGTATATTGCTGACGAGGCATGGAAAGATATTCGTGTAAGAATTAAAAGTAAAGCATGGAAAGGAAAAGATGATCATGACCACAAGCTGGCACTCAATTTGAGGCAAAGGGTGTAGGAAGATTATCTCTTTTAGGTAAGGGTGTCAGGGATTGGAATAAGTTATCAAGAGAAATGATGAATAATTTACCACAAACGTTGAAAGAATTTAAAGTAAAAATTGTAGAGAGAAACTGTAGGTGGGTGGGTGCAAGAAAGGGGACAGATGGGTGTGTCGGGAAATTGCCACCGGAGCACGTGCTCCGTTGCATTGCCAGTTATGCTCCTTAGTGCGTCCCTGGTGTATTGAAAGCTACCCAACACACCTTATGGGTAGCAGCGAGTCGGGCTGCACTGCGGAATATCACCGTTCGGACGTAATCGCCGCGCGTACTCGGAACAGCTGTGTTGTACGCGCAGTGTATGCTATCTGCGGGAAGCGCGCTGTTTGTGCGAGGCGGGTATCTGACCACAGGCGTCCTTGCGGGCGGCAGACATCCGCCAGCCAGCATGTTTTTTCCGCGGATCTCCGTCGCCACTCAGCGCGCAGTTTTATCGCTTCCGCCAGAAGGGCGACTTCAAAGCGACCGCCGGCGGATGAGCCGATTCTGGAGACTTTGCTCCCCAGGCCTACTACGGGTGTCACATTTCTCGCACACGTGTCTGTTTCGTCCTAGGGTTCCTTGATTGTTTTCTTCAAACCGGCAACTGAATCGGCTACTGATACTCGAAAAATAAAGTGTGTACTCCTGCCCTTGAAACCACATAGTGGTCAGATTTGCTCGGATATGTTATGATTTTTATGTATCGAATACAGTTAGCGTAGCGAGAAGTTCATAATTGTTTCGTAACATTGCAGCCTGTAACAGATGCCGAAAATTTTCTTGATCGCGCCACGTTGTAAGGCGTCGATAGCAGCTAACAACATATCCAGCTGAAAAATCCGTCTTTGATGTAGATTTATTTGGATCCTGTTTTATTAGGTAGCAAGCAGTTCATTACTGGCAACACTAAAAGTAGTGGAAATTCAACTAGACTCAGCTATCTATGTTCCCCAGAAAGTAATTCAATCTGTTGATAAATGCTGAAAATTTGTTAAAAAATGCCGGAAGAGTTTATCTTCTTCTTCGATGAACGGCTTGCCCATATATGGACGTAGGCGATTTATGATTGATTTTTTTTTTTTTTAACTGCTTAACGTCTCCTATAACAACTAGGACTTTAGAGACGGGAAAGGATGAGGGGCAAGGAATGGGAAGGAATTCGGCCATGGCCTTTTGAAGGAAGCATCCCGGCATTCACCTGGAGTGATTTGGGGAAACCATGGAAAACCCAAATCTGGATGCTCGGAAGGGGATTCGAACCGCCGTCCTCCCGAATTTATGATTGATGTTACCACTACATGGCAACGTCTGGTGATATGAATTGGGGTGGTTTTACGTTGCCTTCTGTCAGATGGGAACGTTGATCCAGGCTTAACGTCCACATCTGACAGACTAATCACCACCAACAATGTCCAATGCCCTTAGCCCATACGCAGAATGGAGACGTTTGGGATTAAGCCCAGGACTTTGGTACTGTAACGTCTGGTTTGTTACGTTATTAAAATTAGAATAAAATAATGAGATGCATTCATTAATAAGTTAGTTTGCAAAATTAATCCCCGGTAGGCGCCAAGAATGGAAGTGTTCTCTATCCGAGAGAAGCGACATTCCAATTCAGAAATACTTTTAATCAAAGCAATTGTAATTTTAAAATACCATTAAAAAACACAAATCTTCATCTATTAAAATGATATACTGATACATTGGAAAGGAAGTTATTGAAAGCAGGGTTTACAACACCTATTATTTTCTTTGAATATAAAATTGATTGGTTTATTGAACAGAACTGAATATTAAAAGTTTCTTTTGAACAATTTAGAGCATGATTCTCATCTCAGAGCGTTGCCTAGGGTTGAATGACGCAAGAGTGTCTATACATCGTCGGCGTTCTTTACCGTAGCAGATGAGTTGCGGAGAAATCAGACAGACCCTGTTGATCAGCTGGGCTCAAGGTCACTTGGCGAGCTAGCTCCCCGCAGGTAGTGACTTCTCCCGCAATCTCCCGTGGTGCACCGGTGCGGATTGTTTGCTGGCCAGAAACAGAATGTCTTCTCTCCCACTTGTTCGCCCCGTTGAAAACTTGCAGGCTCCGGAGTTTTAGCAGACGCGGGAAATTTCAGCGAGTCGCAGCGTTTGGCGGGTCGTCCACGATCTCCATTGGCGCTCCTCATGCAACATAAAAAACTTATGGTTTCTAAAACTTTGTAACACAGTTTGATTCGCTGGTTCTCAACAGAGGTGTTCCGCAACCTGACTTTTTCTCCGAAGCATCGTTTCTCTAGTTTCAACTTTCTACTGTACCAGGAAATCCTCATTTCGGCATAGTCCTTATACTGTCATTTGAATTTCATTGAATGTGTAAAGCTTTTAACTTTACGGCCTGCCATAAATCGTTCGGTCTTTCAGCGCAGGTATGAGTCACCTGGCTCTCGCTGATGCCAAAGAAACGTGGAATTCACACGCATAAATTTCCCGTCACCTAGGGACAATACAGTACACAATGTGGTGATTAGGAATTATGTACCATCACCTCTCCTACCCTGCCGGGCAAGTCACGATGATGAAAATTTCTTCCACCACCAGGACCCAAACCAGCTAACCACGTGTCAGGTGTCGGAAACCATCACGTTTTCGGAACCGACTGAACCAGGGGATCAGGCTAGTTTGATCTAGAAAAAAAAAAATCATAGCCTTGTATTATCTTTATAGATGAACGAATAACAATAGTATCTACAATGCGGAAATCATAAAAAAAATACCAATATTGAGTAAATACAAGAACAGAATACAGTACCGAGCCTGGAGTATTACCGGTTAACATTTGGGTCTGGCATTTGGGATAACGCAGTTTTGATTCCCGGTCGGGTAATTCATGATTCGTTTTTTTTTTTTTTTAGGTTCTCGAAATCAATCCAGATTAAGGCAGGGATTGTTCCTTCATAAGACATGGACAAATTCTTTCCTACTCCACCTCTTCCTATTCTTAAAGGGCTCTAATGAACTAGACGTAGATGAGATGTAACTGAGAATAGCATGAAAATTAAATTACTGCTGAGAAGATCAATATTATGGATGTAGAGGAATGGAAGAAGAAAAAGAAACTTACTAGTTGTTAAGTATATACTGATTTTGGTAATTGTACAATATTTGAATATTTTAGTTTGATCCCCCTCTTCATAACCGAATTAATATAAGTGGTATCTGAATATAAGTGTTAGGCTCAATTGTTGGCAGCCCTGCTAGGGAAGCTGCGTTGTAATATTGTTTTTCAGACGGAGAGCAGCAAGAAGCAAGGGTATTGAGCTGTAAAAAGGCAGTAAAAGAATGTGATAGCCATTGGCAGGTGTAAGAATTTAATACGCAGCAAGATTTCCTGGAAAGAATTTATTAGCAGAAAAGAAAAAAAAAACAGTAATATTTGTGAATAGTTTATTACTACATTTAAAAAGTAGCCCTGGTCAATTATTAAATACGTTTTCTTGTTGGCAAAAATAAATTTTCTTTTAAAAAATCTACCTGTTTGTAATCACACTTTCGATTAATTCGTAAACTTCTTTTTTTTTATTTAATCCAATTCTGGCTATTTTTGTAGTGACAGTTATCGTCTGTTGCAAGTCAAATATTGAGGTGGGTTGATTTGTACCAAGATATTTAATTAACGGCTAATTAAGAGCAGGTAACGTACGAAGAGTTTGTTAAAACTAATATTATAGAAAAATATGTTAGTAAAAGGACAAATAGGAAAAGAATGTTGGACAAGTACCGTGGCGTTAAGAACCAGCTACTTATCCTCCCAAAATACTCGTCCTCTCATTCACCTCCTGTACGGATTCCGTGGTTGGTTATTTTTTAAGGTGACCAATCGTTTAGGAAGGACACTCCTTCTTTTGTAGGTTCTGTCCTTTCTCAAAAAGTGCCCTCCTACTTGTCCTCCTTTTCAATATTTTAAAGCTAATCCGTTAATCTCTGTATTCACAGATACCGCTCTGAACTGTTACGCGTCAGGTGACGGTACAGTTCGCAAAGATGCTATTATGGAACGTATGGGCAGGGCATAGGAGAACTTCACGATTCCCACATTATTTGTTTTTCAGTGAATATTATACTCCAGGTAAGAACAATTAACTTTTTACAAATGAATTGATTCAATTTTACAAAACCTTGTTTTCAACAGAAATGTAGAATAATTTAAATATAAATTTAGTAAAGTTTTATCACTTTTGTTATTAAAGTTTTAATTATTAATTTTATTTAATCATAAGGGAGCGTGCATAAACCACGTAGATCCATTTTGGCCTCCTGTGAACCCCCCCTTTCCCCCAACGTAGCCCTTCGTTGCTTTTTCCTCTCCCCCCCCCCCCCCCACGTAGCACGTAGCTTTTTTCCTTTTTGGTTCCAGAAGACATTTTATAGTGATTTTAACTGTGAAAAATGTTATGAAAGGAAAGCTACGTGCCCTGGCTCGGAACCCCCCCCCCCCCCTCCTCCTCCCACGTAGCTCAGCGTAGCCTTTCAGCCAACCTCTCCCCTCCTTCGACCGAGCCACGTAGTTTGTGCACGCTCCCTAATGTGGTTGCATTTAGAGATGGGCAGGTCCGAGATTTTAAAGGAGTCGGGTCCGGATGTACATCCAGCGCTGCGGACCTGCATCCAGGTTCCATGTCCGCGGACCTGTATGGGTCCGGCTCTACAATCGGGCGGGCGGAGTGAATGGCGGAACTGGATCTGTGCGGACCTACATCCAGTTACAAGTCCGGCGGAGTTGTATGGGTCCGGTTCTACAATCGAGCGCGCGGAGTGTATGGCGGAACTGGATGTGTATGGACCTACATCCAAATACTTGTCCGGCGGACCTGTATGGGTCCGAACCTACAATCGAGCGTATGGTGGATACAAATCCTACCAAGGAGAACTGCAGTATGAGTTATATCGTGTTCATCCATTAATTTATGAAATGAAAGAATATTAATTCTGATAATTTTGTTTTATTTTTGTCTGAAACTCACAATTGTACGTAATATTAGAAAATCACAGCATAATCAGACTTGATAATGATAAAAGTAAAAGTAAAATTTCTGTGGGCTTCTATAAGAATAAAATGAAATCATTTCTTAATAATGTTTAAGTACTACTAAAAAAAATCGAAAGTCTTTGTTAACTGTTAGTTTTTTTACTAAAAATGAAATTATTCAAGACTCAAAATCTTGAGATAAATATTGCCTTTCCACAATATACCAGCTTAAGAAACAGTTTATTATAAATGAACAAAAAACAAAATTGCAAGTATAACTTATTTTAAACTGTGAGGGAGAAACTACGTGAGATTTGTTCTTATATTATGTATAGTGTTTTGCTCTGTATGCTATGTGAAACTATTTTGATTGAGTGAATAAAACGTTGACGTGAGTGCTAAATCGAGTGCGATACAATGCATTTTAATCAAACAGTAATATTTATGTTTTGCCAGCTACCATAACGTGTTTTTGGTGCTTTCAAAATCTTTATTTTATTTTGTGCAATTTCAGAAACTTTTAATTTATTTGTAATTTTATTTAATATTATTTCCAATTTACCTGAACGTATTTTTAATCAAGATTTAATTCTTAGTAATAATAACCGATTGTTTGAGCCATTGTTAGAAGTTCTAGAAACGACTGGATTATAAAATATTTCTGTAAAAGCGGCCAGCAGAGTAGCTCGCAATAATGTCACATAATCATTTATATATATTACTAACTGTTACCCGCGACTTCGTACGCGTGGATTTAGAATTTGATTGTTAGAATTGGATATACAAAGCTGAAAATTATCTAAGATGTCCCAAACAACACTGAGTCGGCATAATATGACGGGAACGCCATCGATATACCATTCTACCTTCGAACCTGTCTCATGACTAAAACTGTTATTCATATCGGAAAAAGTATCCTATTTCGTTCCCAAATATACAAATTATTTCCTTGTCATCGGTATAAACATATATTCATCAAAACGTAAAATAAAAAAGATGGAGACTCACTTTCGCATACACAATATTATTAGTTTAGATCATACAAAAACTACCTGTGGAACCAGTATACCGTGAATAATGTTAACGCTTTCTAGCGCCAAAGATTTGCCAGAACATGGTATCCTTACTATAAAATCCTAGACTTGGCTCGAACTATGAAAAACAATTCATAAAAATATTTGTGCTCCATGGGATTAGATCCCGAAGCAACGCTGGAGGATTTATAAGAAGCAAACTCGTTACCACTACGCCACCCGAACAATGCTGGAACCAGTTGCGCATTACAAATATAGATATATATTATGCGTTTGTCTTTCACAGTTGAGATAGTTTTCATAATTTAATGACAATATGTTCTTATTTATACATAATATAGTATCCCATCTCGATCCTAATGTCAAACAGCATCTTCCCGTCAAATTTCATCACGATCGGAGTATCCGTTTAGCCCAAGGAACGTAACAAACAGACAAAGACAGACCGAGTTACTTTCGCATTTATAATATTAGTATAGATATGTATAATGTTCCTTGGAAACTCTACGAACCGTGTTTCTGCAATAAAGAGATGTTAAATGTATTATCTGATTTGTCCTTAAGCCATCAGAATTCAGAAAGTTAAAAATCCTAGACACTTTGTGATCAATCAAACTGAACGTTAAAAGTTTAATAATATTACAACGCATTAAAATTAAAAGTTAAATTATAAGTCCATTCTTATTTAGCACGAAAAACACTCCTCACCTTAGAAGCACGAACCGACCAATAAAAATGTACTACCGGGTTTTAGCTACCCATTGGCATTTAATAGTTATTGTAATTATCTACTAGTAGTCAGACATTAAGAAATAGTTTTTCATTTATAATCTCATCTTTAAACAGAACTGTAATCCAATCGTACAGTAAATGACATTAAACTCTTCAGAACACAGATTTCAAATCGGAACTGTAATGAAAAACTGCGTTCCAGCTCCGCGGTTGCAGGTCCGGCCGTGGTTCAACCTCCGGCCACGCGAGAACTGTGGCGCTGTTACAGGTCCGACTGGAAGCAGGTCCGACAAGCTCTCGGATGTACATCCATCCCTAGCGCAAGTGATACGGGTCCGCGGACCTGCATCCATCCGGACCTACCCATCTCTAGTTGCATTGTTCGTGGAGTTAAACATTGTATTTTTAATTTCATTTAGGGGTTGAAGAAATCAAGAATGAGGAAATGCCATTTCAACGATTAATTTAAAAAGGAATTTCCACTCCTCATACATTTATCAAAGAGAGACACCACTGTTTTGTGCAAAATTTCGGACAAGTGAGAAATCAAGATTGAATTTTGATACTCTAACTGCAGCACTTATTGTGATTCAATATGAAGGATATTTCTTGCTCCAAACTTTCCAATATATTATTAGAAAATGATTTATTTACAAAAAAAAAAATATATTAATTCAACAGAAAATTACTTGTTTAGCTAAATAATTAAAAGGGATGTAAACATAATTAGTTTATTTTTGTTTGAATTAATAAAATGTATGATTTACTTACGTTGAACTCTTTTTTTTTTTTTTTTTTTTAATTACTTTTCGTCCTCCTTCTCATTGTAAAAAATTGGTCACCTTATTTTATTAGAACTCAAGTTTAGTATTACTTTTACCGTAGCAACATGAGAAGGTCACGTACAGAGTTGGCCGCCACACCGAGCGATATCCCGATCTCCCTGGGGTGACCCTAGCGGTCTATCTGGTGGTGGCCTGAGCGTATGTGGGTCAACGCGGCCATCACTGACCCGGCGAGCACAGGGCTATCTCCTATGACTCAACTTCCTGGCAGCCCGATGGGCCCTGCGTCCTAGACACGCACGCACGTACTATCTGGGTCGCAGGAAACACGAGCGGTCTTATTGAGGCAGGTCATCGAGAACGATACTGCACCGCTTGTGTCACCTGACCGCCGGCTCCGCAGCCACATAAATTTCATTTATTTTTATGTGTGCTCGTAAAGTCATTCTCCGATAAGGAAAATTTATAGAGAGTAAACTACGGGAGCAATACGTGACGAGAATGCGAATACTGTGCAGCTAGCGTTCACACGTAGCGCCGCAGAATCATTGATCCTGCAATAAGCGGACGATTAAAATGTTAAACATTTTTAATACTTAGGTCAATATCCTTAGCTGCTATACTAATGTTGGGTTTTATTCTCGGTCTAGTGCAGCTAACAAATGAAAAACTTTGTTATGGCCTATGCATTTCGGTTTATTAGACCATCATCAGTGCCCTAGAACAAGTTATGTACAATTTTTTATGTGCAGCTTAATGTTTATCTAAATGAAGGTATAAATTTTGTTATTAAATATTATTATAGCTTATTTTACTTACAGTTTTTCTATATTACATTAGTGTATGGAATTGTTCCACATCAGTTTCTCCCCTTGAGGTTTCTCACTCACTGAATAATTTTCAATAAGAAAACATAATTTTCACACGTATGATTTTGAAAGTAACTTCTGAAACAAGCTTAGTTGTTGTTATTTTTTGTTAACAAAATGGTCAGTTGGTGAATAACCTCAAGAAGAATAACAAAAACTAAGCTTGTTTCAGAAGTTACTTTCAAAATCAGACGTGTGCAAATTATGTTTTCTTATTGAAAATTGTTCAGTGAGTGAGAAACCTCAAGGGGAGAAACTGATGTGGAACAATTCCATACACTAATGTAATATAGAAAAACTGTAAGTAAAATAAGCTATAATAATATTTAATAACAAAATTAATACCTTCATTTATATAAACATTATGCTGCACATCAAAAATTGTACATAACTTGTTCTAGGGCACTGATGATGGTCTAATAAACCGAAATGCATAGGCCATAACAAAGTTTTTTCATTTGTTAGCTGCACTAGACGGAGAATAAAACCCAACAAAAATGTTAAAACTTTTGCGACCAGGTCAAGGCTTTACGACACCCATGTATTTTGTTCTTTCTTTTTCTTCTGCAAATGGAAAAAAACACATGATACGAGCTTTATAGTTCGGCTTCTATGGTGGTTTCTATGTCTGTACGAAAGATGTATGCTTCAGTGGTGACCATAACACTACACGGCTGACCACATCATCAGATTCCATACCAAGCTTCATGGAGTGGCCTCCATTAAATATGTGTGGATAAATAGTACGAGGTGTGTTCAAAAAATATGGAAATTTTAATTTTTTTGATAGAATTTTATTTAGTCGCCTACATCGATGCTATCACCTTCAAAATGGTCCCCATCAGATATTACACACTTTTGGCAGCTCTTCTTATAATTCCCAAAACACTTCTGGAACTCTATCTTTGGGATAGCTTTAAACTATTTCAGCGATGCGCTTTTAATCTTATCTATACTTATAAAACGACGGCCCTTTAAGATTTTCTTTATTTTTGGGAACATGTCTGGTGAAAATGGGCTGAGGCATCATTACAGTGTTGTTTTTTGCCAAAAATTCACGAACAAGCAACGATGTGTGAGCAGGTGCTTTATCGTGATGCAAAAGCCATGATTTTTTTTTTACAAAAAATCAGGACCTTTGCTTCGGACTGATTCACTCAACTGCAGTGAACTTAAACGTAGAATTCCTTATTGATAGTTTGACCTTGTGACAAGAATATTAAAAAATGAAAAATCACCGACTGTATCAGAACACGTGTTATCCTTTTAAAAGCTGAAAAGAGTTTGAAAAGAGCTTAAAATGTACAGATACTTTTAAGATATGTTTGCGAACACAACAACGAAAATATCGTGCTAATCGAACTAATATAATCCACGAAATTTCAAAATTCCCGTTACTTTTGAAATAGGAGAAAATATTCGGGACGTTATATTATTCAGGAATTTACCAATTTTTAATCTTAACTCTACGTAAACAAATCGTATTTTTATCTCCTATCAAAAACTATCAGTTACATAAAGAATGAAAGGTTACCAAATATCTTAAGCCTTCTTTTAAGATATAAAAATGTGCACTAGGCAAGAAAATTATTTTGGAATTGTGAGGGTATTTCGTATGTCCCGATAAAGAGTCGCATGAGTTATAAGAACGATTGTAGTCTATCTCTCACCATAGTCTATTCGGTGTTCCACAATCCACATGTGTATCAAAAGCATAGTTATCTATCGTATCTCCAATAAACTTCTTCACTGTAGGACCCAAATGTTTTTAATTAACATAATATTGAAAAATAATTTCATATATACCTCAAATAAGCATTAAAAATATAGTTAATTAATTTTTATTCTTTTGTTCTTTTTTATTTAATTTAATTGGCAATGGAGCACAGGCATAACTATTCAATTAGTTTTCAATTCCTCTTTTAACTGATATCCATAACTCTCTATGTAACTATGCAGTGATCTATGCCAGATGTGAAACAAGATATAATGATACGTAACAACGAAGTTTCTCGCCGCGTTGAGAATTTATGAAACGCTCTCGGGTAACGAGCCGAGTTAACGAAGTGATATCACACAATATTTCGGCGATCACATATTACTGTCGTGATCTTCTGGTGAAGCTATAATCATGTAAGTGTATATTTAAGTTATTTTATTATTTATGGACAACACACCTCAGATGAAGCGTAAGCTCACATAATGGACGATGTTCTTCACTTAAATAAACGAAAATAGGCCGTTATATACGATACACACCATATTCTTGTAATACTGGTGTAATAAATTTAAACTGCGGTTGTTATTACTGAAAAAATATATTCACGTACAGCTATTTTAAAAAGTAGTGGCGATCCTTTCTCTTCCAATCCGTTTTTTTCCAGAATAAAATTTAAATTTATTCCCTGCAAATAAAATTGAAAAAATGAAATACAACCGTTAAAAATGGATGAGGATTGTAGTAGGAGCTTGATTGAGAAGGAGGAAAGGGTGAAAACTTTCTAACTTCTCTTTTTATCAATAGAAGAAAACCCTATGCTGCTTATTTATTCGGTACTCGTACAGGCAGAGGCTTATTTATCTTTAACATTAATACATTGCATCTCACGTTTATGATCATGCAAAGCCTTGCCTAATAATTGCCAACATTAAAGCACTACTAATTAAACAAATGATTTCAAACCAGATGCTACATCAATAAACTATCATTTGGATAACAGATGCTTAACTATTGGCTTTAATGAAATGTTCCCTTTAAAACAAATCGGGAACCAATCTAAAGAAAATCAAGAGCAATATTAACAAGAATTACAATTGATTGCAAGTTGTCGGACGCCAGGATAATTTTAAATTACCCACCAGATGTGGAGATATCAACTCAATAAGTTTTTTTTTTTTGCCGGGATACAATTGAAGTTATCTCGCTGCTTTAAAAGTCACTAGCTCGATAACTGTCGGAGGCGAGAACTCCCAATCACTCAAAGTTTCCTTTGAAGGGTCATTACAGCGTTGTTCTCAATGATTGTACTGTTCGGTGAGTGATTGCCGTTATGGCGTGAGGCGTCCCACGACGGAGAAAAATGCTATAGCGTATTAGTGACTGCGGAAATGGCAGTGCGTTCTTCAGGCAACGTACAGACTGACTGCAAAGCGACCTCTCGGCTGCATTATGCCTCTTTCGAACCGTTGGAGGATTCGATGCCAAGTCAGAACACACTCCGATCATGGAGGTTTGGTCACGAAACCCGCAGTTCCAACCTCGGGGGTCGGATTCCAAGTACAATTTTCAACTCTGAGGGCTGGATCTGAAGTAGCTCTCCCGCAGTCATGTCGCCCGTCGCCCGTCGCCCGTCGCCCGTCGCCCATCGTAGCCACGCCACTTGCCAGGATGTTTTTGACATACAGAGAAATTCATGGAAATTAGAATTATGTGGAGAATAGTCCACCATTGATTGACTTCGCTGTTAGGCTCCTCCTGCACCAGCTATAACGATTGGTCAACATTGCCTTTTAGCGATCCGTGCGAATACGGACGGAGTCGGTAATATCCGACAAATATGACCTCCAGAAACGTCCGCTTGAGGACAAGAGGTCGCCCAACGTCCATTCGCCTTGGTGGGGTATTTTACTAAAGCTAAGGAGGTTATGTGCCTTCCGTTAGGAACGGGGGCTTCTCATTGGCCGGTAGCCACCTGGGTTTCGCGCCTACGTCGCGACTGCCTGATTTTGGGTGGCCCAGTAGCAGCCCATCTCTAGCATTATAAAACGCTTATAATCACTAATACTCTTGCTATTATTATTAATAAAAATGTGCGAGATGACCCATTTTCGTTATTCTGTTACAGGATGAACTTAAAAGTTTAGCATGGATGTATAAAACTAGAGCTAGTAACAGGTTTTGGACGAGTAATATTGTTATGTATTAAAATTTATTGTAAATATGCAGTACAGTTTTCTTTCATTTAGTTACATTTCTGACGATCGATAAACTCTTACTTAATGGGATGACGACTTATAAGATAAATGTATAGAAACGCAATATAATTCATTACCCTTCAAAAATATAAAGAATCTTCTAGATGAAGTCGCATAACGAGAAGATATAAAATAAGAAAGAAAAAAAAGAACCATCTTTCCTGTCTGATGAGAGGACAAACCGCAGCGGGAAACAGGAAAAAGCAATGATATAACTCATTTTGGAATTGGCATGGTAATAAAGGCACGAAGTCTGCACAAATTATGAACTGTACCTAATGATAGTTTTAGCGATTTTTTTTTCCTGACCACAACGTCAGAAGTGCACTACCGAGAAGTTGTGTAATAAACAACAAATTTCCTGCAAACATTAGTCCTTTTTCAATTACCGGCTGCAATGGCGTAGTTTACTAAATTTAAAAAATTTAATCCTGTTGGGTATCATACTTTTTTGAAATTTGACTGTAGCAAAAATTTGTTGTTGATGGTTTAGCGTAGCTCTGGATCTCGTCGGATATCTCTCTTTCCCAAAACAACAATACTGCAAGATTTCTGTTAATTTTCAACTACACTAAATAACGTCATGAATATAAACATGTCATTGATATAGTCGAAGTTCCTCTTATGAGGTGATGATGAAGACACCAACTTCATAGACCATTAGTGTCAGACGATTACAGTGTAAGGTGATAAGGAGCGTTTTACGAAATATTTTCCTGCCCTACATTTGGTCCGCTGATTCTGCTCATTTCCTTAAAACACATTACGCAAAAGAATTATTTCTCGCTAAGCGCCTTCGTTCAGTCAGGTGGTTCACGTCGGAATATATTTTCATAGTTATCATTGTATACAGGCCTCCAAGGTATGTCATATGTTCTTCAAAAGTTGATGCTGGGCATTGCGATCATTTTTTGCCTATGTTACATGAGCGATTGCATTTCAAAACCAATCATCGTTTTAAAGCATTAAATCGTTGTCATCTTAATCTTAAGGGTTCAATGAATGAGTTGCCGAGTGTCCTATGGGGCGTCCATTAATTACGTGAGGTATTTTTCCTGAATTCCGGATTCCCCCCCCCTCCTTTTCCCTTTGGTGAGATTTGGTGAGATCTGATCGGAACCCACCAATGAAATGACGTGAAATTATGAAGGAGATCCCCCTTCTAATCGACCTAGTAGTTTTTTAAGACCTTTTTTTTTTAGCTCTCATGCTAGCATTGTAGACATTTCTTTAGCTCTAATTTCGAAACCTCACAGTGAGATTTCCGTTGACCACCCCTGCCCCTTGGTGAGGTTTCGTGATATTTCGCTGCCCCCCCCCCCAATTTCATCCCACGTATTTAAGGGACGCCCCCTTTCGGGGAAACTACAGCATTAATAACGAGCATGGTGAGTGAACGGTGACGCTTTGGCCTCGCATTCTGGAGGACTCTGATTCGAATACCCGGCCTGACTTTCAGATTTGTTTTTTTTTTATGGTTTCCTCAAATCATACCGGGATGGTTACTTTAAGAAGGCATGGCACTCTTTACTTTCTCCAAGTCCTTTTCTGTCTCTAATGATCGCAATTTCAGTGAACAGCATTTTGTTTTTGAGTAGACTACTAAGTAGAAACATTTTTTTTTTGGTTAAGTTCTAATAATTTTAATAATTCTTTTCGTTAACAATGCCTTCAGGAGAAAAGAATTATTGTATTTTTGTGTTTGGCCTGAAATGTTGGGAATTCGCTTGTGAAAAATTTAATAGACAGAGTAGGTATAGATGCTTTGCATACAGTTTATTGGAGATACAATTATTAAGGCACCTTCTTGTTACATAAATACTTTCTGTGCTTACTAATAAAGTACGAATGACACGTCCTAAACTATTTAAGCACCAGCATACCTATCTGAAAATCAGCTACATTTAACGGCTCTCGTCCAATCCCTTACGACGACTTCGGATATCGAAACATTAGATTTATTGTGAGAAGTCTTCGGAAGCAATGAACGTCAACAGTTTGCGAAAGAAAGATAACCGAATCGCAATTAATGTCTCTGCCGTGGACCAACACATAACGGTTTTACTGCAAATTTATCACTGTTTCCTTTGCGGATTATGTGCTTCAAGGCAGCTAGGCTGTGGGTCTTATCTTCTGTGGCCCTGGACTATAACAAACTTCAAAGATGCCGCAGATATACAGCCATTAAAATTTTCTTCGAAACACATTATTTCTTTCGGGACTCGGCTTTACGAAAGAAATGTCATTAGATGCACGTATGTGAAACTGATACGGAGTCGTAAAGTCTTGTACGAGAACCATATTACTGGCGTACCCATAAAACCTGAGTTTGAACAAGTAAATCAACTTCAGCATTTTCTAAAGTTGAAATTATCCGTTGTAAGTGTTGTATAACTTGTATCACTAAATCACTCGCTTAAAAATATTGCCAATTCTTAATATATTTTTTTTTCAAGACCTTGTTTTATAAGCTTGGATTCCTCTTAATACGATTAATTTTATTTTCTTTTTGTTCTTTAATGACATATTTATTATGACCATAAGAATACATTTTCCGTTGTTATAATTATTAATTACAGACGTTCAAAATCTAAAATGACTAGCCGATACCCGCGACTTCATACGCGTGGACTTAGAATTTCATTGCCAGAATTGGATATAGAAAGCGGATTAGTCCAAAACAACACCGAGTCGGCATAATATGACAGGAAGCCTTCAGTATATCACTCTACCGTCGAACCTGTCTCGAAAAGAGAATCAGTTTACAACATATTTAAAAACAGAAAAACAAACGAAGGTGAGAGGATGTGATAGGGGGAGGTGGGTTAACTAAGGACAGCTTTACTTCAGCTTGGTCTTTTCATCTTCAGCATGAGCATCCGATTCTTCTTGGGTTCTAATAACTTTAGCCGCTCGTGCCCTGCTAGATCTACACCTTAGGCGAGGTTTACGCCAGCAAGGCATTTCATAAAAGAAGACAAAATAAACTGGTGCCAGAAACATTTAGGCAGACACAAAGTAATGGTACAGTGTAGAGCAAATCGACATCTATACTAAAAAATACGTTTGTCTCTAGACGAAATTTACTAACAAATTATACACTAACAGAACGTGCTAGAAGCACAGCTTGAGTATTCGACGTAACATTACAGACTAACACACGCATCCCTCCGTCTGTCACCATTCGATAAGTTCTCAAATCTTCGTGAATAAAACTGTTATTCATGCCGAAAAAAATGTCCAGTGTCATTACTACAGGTACAAAGTATTTCCTTGTCAAATTCCATTAATATCGGCAAAGCAATTTAGACCACAAAACGTAACAAAAGGACAGAGACTTACTTTCGCATATACATAATATTGTTAGTGCAGATCATACAAACATACTGACTGCTAGAGAAACAACGGCTGAGTGATCAATATAGCGTAAAAAAGTTTTCACCTACAGCATTGTTAGAGCGAGCATGATTTGCCAACCATTTCACCCCTAAATTTGTGAAATCTACAGTTTAATATACAATCCGAAAAATTGATTGTCCAGGCATGGCTCATACGATCAAAAACAACTCGTAAAGACCTTTGCATCGATCTGGATTTGGTCAGGAGGCCACGGTCCAAACATTAATAAGCAAGCCCGTTAACCACTGAGCTACCAGTCCGCAATAATGTAAGTAACTAAAGAGTCTTTTACATCATGAGTTTGGTCTATGTTCGTTTCGGTAATTTTTCAAAATTACATGACAATATGTACTATTTATACATCAAAAAGTATCATATATCCACCTAATGCCAAATCGCATTTCCTTGTCAAATTTCATCGCCAAGAAACGTAACAAACAGAGAGACAGAGTTACTTTCGCATTTATAATATTACTATAGATTCTAAAACAAACTCCTCGGAATCTCACGCAATTTAGGCAGTTGAAACTTTTGTGCAGCCTGAATAAAATTTAAGTAGAATACGAAACACCCTGTGAAAGTAACACTTGCTACGCTCTCTCATTAGCTAGTCGCAGGTTTCTGTTGCCAGGTGATATGACAATTACTACCTTATAACTTTTTCTCTTTATTCCTGAATCCTGCCGCCAACGACCATGCGCCATCGGCCTCCTGTTTTACTCAGGTGGCCATTGTGAATCATGAGAGGGGAGGGGGAGGAATACTTGTGTCCTGCCCGAATTCAAACCAGATTTAGGTGTGCAGACTTCCGCCTTCTTTGTCGATGTTATCTTGGTTGTCCGGGTTGAATCGCGTCAATTAATCAAAACCCAACGTTTCAGTCATCATTTTGTGGCCTTCTTCAGAACACTGACCAAGATAACATCAAACCTGATTTGTTAGAACGCGAAGTACTTAACTTATAGGGGGAGGTTCGTGTTGCCATATGTCTGTGAAACTTGTAACTTTTGTGTTCTGTATGATGAATGTATTTGCATTGTGAAATGAGTAGTTAATAGGGTGGAGATTGGGTACCGTTCCGCAATTGCTAAGCCCTGCCTGATAGCGGGAAACCTCATAAAAACCGCAATCAGGGCTGCCGGTATGCAGGGGTGGATTCAAACCAGATACCGGGTCAAGCTCTCCGATCCAGCGTAAGGCGCCTACTAGTATTGAACCACACTGGCGAATTTTAACTACTTTTAATAACATGATCGAATGAAATTAACAGAATAAAAACTACTTGTTCTATTTCATTCCAGAAAGATTTTACCGGCCGGCATCGGTAGCGTAGGGGCTAGCGTACTGATCCCGCGTGCTGAAGATCGCCGGTTCGAGTCCGGCCGAGGGCATAGGAATTTAAGTTTTGTTTGTCTGGGTGAATGTCCTGTCCGTCCTGTGGTGTCCATACTTACAAGCTGCAATATACATATATACTGGATGACTGATTCACTGGAAGGTACGAAGATTTTACCGAGACATAGTATTAGATTTATATTGACAAAACTTTACTCCAAAAGCATTACTCGTTAACAATGCAACTTATAACCATTAAATATGAGAATACAGATTGCTAACATTTTATTAAGTGACCTGCTAGATGGTGAAACTGGTGTAAGGCTATTCAAGGCGTATTCAAAATGAGCAAGACAGATTGAGTTCACGATCGACTCTCGCGAGACGTTATTAACTGTTCTGGAAACAAACCAACCAGTCACAAGGGTGCCTCTTAATGTAACATCAAGAAAGTAAAACATTACTGAACCGCAAACTTAACTAGGCGTCCCATTGTCAAAGGCTTTAAACGAAATCAGATTAAAAAAAAAATACCCGTAACTGGAGCATTCTTTACAATTGAACACAAAATTTAAATCTCATTTAATTACACGACACAATTCTCAAAGAACATGCTGATTTTTCCACTCTTAGTTTCATAGTTGAAATATGTACGTACGTATATAAATAGTGTACGTTACTACGTTTTACCATCCAATTTCTTTATTTGGACTGGAGAAACTCGTCGAATTTTGGATCATCTTCATTAATTTACTGATATTTAGTAACTAAGAAAATACAATTCAAACGAAAAATGAAAGACTGGGCGTCCTGGGTGAACGGTAACACTGACCTCGCATTTAGGACTACGTAGGTGCGAATCCCCGTCCGGCCATGCAAATTTCACTTTTCCATCATTACCCGAAATCACTCCAAATGAACGTGGGAATGGCTCCTTCAAAAGGCAATGGCCAAATTTCTTCATATTCCTTGCCTCCAGTCCTTTTCCGCCTCTAATGACCTCGACGTAGGCGAAACGCAAAGCCATAAAGCAGGAAAGATAAATGACAATCCGGTTAAGAGAAAATAAAACTAGATCAGTTCTTCAATCTTATTTAAAAAGTACAAAGCTAATGAGAATTCTTAATCCTGTAACAAAAAATAGCAAGTGGCATTTAAAGAGTCTCAGTTATTAATTTTAACATGTTATTCTTTTTTGAAAGAAGTAAAGCGCCCCACACACTTACAGTTTATCTCAAGGCACTGAACTGTCAGTTTATCGTAGTTGTACACACACCTAGAGTCGATATTAAGATCGTAGACTGCAGGCAGCGTAACTGTCAGTGTGTGGATTGTTGAGATCGGGGCCTGAACTGCCAGCAGTCGACAGTTAACAATCTTTGAAGTTTACGATCTCAAGGCCAAAACGGACACACACACGCAGTTGGACTGCAGTCACCGCGCCTCACAGATACGTTTTTCTCTGCCTGCCGACAGGCCACAGATCTTTCGCGCTGATTAATCTGTTTTGGACTGTTGGGAAAATGGACAACAAACCTCAATTCATTTCCACGTTTATTGAATTATATCGGCAATTTCCATGTTTGTGGAAGGTAAAAGATGAGTCGTATGCAAATAAAAAGAAGATCCTGACGCTTCAAAACTGTCACAGTTCTTGATGTTTAAAAAATGCAATAACCAACTGTACATGGAATTGAACGTATTCTGTCTATATTTTGATTATAAGTTACATTTTCTATATATTTCTATCGTTTCCGTGGTTTATTATAATATAAAAATTTTCTGAACAATAAACAAAATAAAAATTATTCTTACCTGTATGTAAAAATCCTTAAATAAATTTGGCAGTTTCTGGTATTATCATACCAACTGCTAGTGGTGAAATTCTCGAAGGAAACTTTAAATCTTCAAAACTCTGACCCGTAGCCAAAAATCTCAACGTGACTGACTTTCCTCTAATTTCTTGGCGCATTCGGGTGTCTGCCTTTGTGATGAATGGACACACTAAACTTAACAGTTAATTGAAATTTTCGTCACTCATTCTTAAGTAATTAATTAGTCCTCAGTATGTGATTGTCGTAGTTCACTAAACAATGTCATGTGGGAACGATTACTCCTTTCTTGCAACCACTGTTTCATCCAAAACCTGTTTTTACGTAAAACCCGGTTTTGGTTGAAAGTAATAACATATTATTCAAGATCGCAATCGCACAACGCTTTCTTTGTAATAAAATGCAACCCATTATGAACGTGAATTATGTTAATGAAACAGTGAATTTGAAACGAACAACTACACTGCATCCGCTCGAGTTCGAACGACAGTCCGCTGGACTGAAGTTAAAAATCTTCAGTCCACTGGCCTGAAGTTCGCGAACTCTAGTGAGTGGGCAGCACACAGTCCATGCCTGTACAGACCACCGCCTACAGGCAGTTGTCGTTTATGTGTGTGGTACTTTGAGATTTCAGTTCTTCGTTACAGGCATCGGCCTGCAGTTCGCCTGTAAGTGTGTGGGGCGCTTAAGCAATGTATCTGCCGAAGTCACAGATAGACCGGTGCACAAGGAAACTAAAAGTTTAATCTTCAGAACGTATAATTTCATGCTACACATCCAGTTCACGCAGCATGATGACACATATCTGAGAAATTTATTCGAAATCTGAGCTGTCATAAGTAAAAACCGGTCGAAGTAAGTTTTGCAAGGTCCCTGATAAAACAAACAGACGAAAAATTGGGAACCTTCGAATAACTGACCCCAATCATTTTTCGTTAACTTCTTCAATGTACAGCAACAAATGTGTTACTGATTTGTAATTGTACAGACCTAAATTACACTTTACACATAAATTCGGAGTATTACATTGAGATATATTAGTTTCCGAGTAAAATAAAAAAATGCGGCTCCTCGGATAATTACGTGAAATTTACACAGAAACGGCGATTGCATGTAAAAAAGGTTCTGACGCCTGTCTACAGTAAATCGCTATGTGACTGTCTCCTTGAGTTCTGAAGTGATTAAATTTTTGCACCTAGAAACATAAGCATACTGAAACGAAAAATACCAGAAATATTATCACCTTCCAATACTCATCAGTAGATTGACTGTTGTAAAGTAAGCGCCCTGCATAGAGAAGTAAGGATTATGTGAAGCAAAATCTTTATTATTGTTTGTATCATCAAGTTAAATAATTTACCTACCTGAAAAACCCAGACGATAAACGTATGAATAATCAAATAAATGAATACCACTTTAGATCATCTAGTGCAAGAAAAAGTATTCAATGCAGGAACAAACAATGGGTAAGAGTTTGGCCATGGTCTTTTGAAAGAACCACCCTGGTATTAATGTTGAGTGATTACAGAATGAAATGAAAAATCGAAATCTGGATAGCTGGACAGGGATTAAAAACTATGTTCTCCCGCATGCAAGGCCTGAGCGTTATCACTCATCCACCACTCTCAGAAAGAAAAAAAAGAAAATTAATCATTCGATCGGATATGTTTTTCTCCTAAAGATGTTTTGATTTGTGCATGAAGAGAGTCGTGCTACATACTTTACAAGAACCTTAACGGAAACAATTTTTGCAATGTTGTTGTAGGTTATTTTGTCGCAGTTGCTCCGCAAATTAAATGTTAATAATTATTGCCAATCGCATTGGCGTTAATTATTAACATTTAATAAACAATTTTTGTTATTATTTACACTGTGAATAAAATAAGCATGTAAAGACCTTCAGACTTGAGTACTTATGAAACACGAATGACGCATAGGAGTACAGGTATTTCACAAGTATTAATTATATCTACAGCCACATCAAACATTTACTGTCTGATATGGCGAATGATTCAATTCTTTCGTGACGCAGTGGTCCTTGCAACGGCTGCTCAAATTGCGAAAACGTTTCTGACGCAATTTTTCACCTTGAATGCAGAAGTACACAAATTAATTACTTCATGCACCTAGCTATTCATAATTTTAGATGAAAAATAGTGCAATTATTTTTTTAAAAATTAATATTCTGGAATTCTATTGACGAAAGTAATTTGGTAGTATCTTACTATACCAAAATTGTTTGTGATTGTAAATGTTCCAAAATATATCGACCCGTTTGCTACAAAAAATATAAGGAATCATTGTTAAATTTGTCATTTTAACCCGCTTCTGATTACGTTATAAAGATCTGTACATATTTTTTCCAGATTATCTAACAGTAATTAGAATCATTCAAAGAAGACACTTTTGGGAATTTAATAGAACTTGCCCATCGCATTCAACCGCGTTTCAAATAGGGTTCTTTCAACAGATATATAAACTTGGAGGTATTAAAAAATTGTGACAATCAAAGCAGGTAGCTTGACGAATCAGAAAAATGCTGTGATTGGACAGGGAAATGTCAACAGTATTTTCAGAATTGTCCAATTAAATAAGTTTAACAAAAAATCAGATATGGCTGATAGAGCTCTCTCATTTACAGGCTGACATAAATAAGACGATATAAGCTGGTAGGAAATGGATAAAACACGTAAACAATTGTTCGACACAAGTTTTTTTTTTAGTGGAAAAATTAAGCTCCAGTTCTTTTTTCAAATACATTGTCTACATTAATTTATTTATATCCATGGCAAAAATACAACGTCCCACTAACGGTGTAACACTTGATGGACATAAGAATCTGTTAAGAAATCCAGCTTTAAATATCAGTCTGAATTACTGTTCCCGGATCCAGTAATAAAATTATTTCATATCCTTTTTTAAACAGGCCAGACACCTTGGTCAATGTATGTATTTCTGATTCAGTTACGAAATTCAAAAAATTATTTAATGGAAACTATAAAATAAAAAGGTAAATAAATATACCGTTTGTAGAATTAACAGTTTACTCTGATATTACTAGTTTCTTATAGTTAATCAGATTAAGGAAATATTCTTTAAGAAGTGATGTAATGTAATTGTTTTCAAAGTAAACTATCAGGCATGTTTATTTAATGCTTACACGCAACTAAAATGGCCATTGACTGAAATAGCTACTTCTGTTTGTCTTATGATTACCACAAACGTCATTAAAACTCCTCGAGTCAGACGATTTTGTATTTCAACATCATTTTGTGCTATGACAAACATTCCTATGGTTTGTAGCTGCTCCATCGCTTGGAGCAGCTTCTGCATTCATACACCTGTCGAATAAATCAACTTATTTTGACAACTAGTCATGAATGTTGTGAAAAGTCTTGTGCTGTGACAGAAGGCTAAGTTTAAATGTTCAGATATTATTGTAATAATTACTTTCTGAATCATATTTTAGTTTAGATTTACTCAGTTATTAAATAATAATAAAAATATCTATTTCAGTGTGTTTAATGCAGTTTGGAGAACTCTATAGATCGTCTGCTTTCACCTTCGTTGCAAAAATCTCCTACTCTTGAGAAATCATTTTGAGTCAAATTTAATGAGATATCAATACCGAATACGGGGGAAAATGTAACACTTCTAATGCATCAGAACAAATGTAAAGGTAATAGTTTAAGTTGCTAACACATAAATACACTCAGCATAAAATCTTCATAATGGGCAACATTTATGGAAATAAGGTAAATATTGGAGAAAATATACTAGTATTTCGAATGACTTTAAAAAAAATCACTATATTGCAAAAAAATGCATTAATCTTCTGATGCATAAAGAACATTACTTCGCTCTTTTCAGAGTAATAGATATATAAGAGTTGATGGAGATCTTAACTGCCTAAACCCTCGATTTTAGAGTATATTTAAGGTTTTAATTAATCCCAATACAGTAAGTCACAGAAAGAGAACTTTTTGTCAAGTTTCTATGACACGATCATGGAATATACATATACGTCACCAAAATCATTGCATTTGGTTTCATCTGTTTCCTGCTCATTTTAAATAACAGTTGCATTAAAACCCAAGACAGATTCCGAAATTCTCAAGTTTTTTTTAAAAAAAGTAGGTTACTTCTGACCAGAACCTCAAATAGTCTTTCGTGGTATTTCTCAAATAGCTTAACATTCCAACCAGTAGTTACGAAATAAAACGTCTAATATAGCTTCAGATGGACAAACATATTTAGATTTGTTCAATGAAATTTGTTGTGAGGGTGGATAACACATGTGTTAGATACAGCCAAATTAGTTCGGTTAGCTACAAATACACACTATAATTTCTTGAAACAACCACTGAAACTTGATCTTTACTCTTTGTTTTTCATTTTTGAGAAAGAAACTTGAAGAAAATCCACAAGCAATCCTAACCACCTCACATGAGAAATTTCGTAAACGTATTCAGGAAATGTATTTGTGTGGTAACATTTCGATAATTTCTGGTTAAAATCATTTACGAATTTAAATATTCAGCATTTTCACACACCATGCTTTGCACATGGAGAGGTAGTGAAGATATTTTAGCTCTGTGGGTAAAGTGTAAACTTAAAATGAATACAACAAAACGTTTAACAAAAAAAAAAGTGTAGTTATGACATGTTAAATGTAGATAATACCTGTATTAGATACAGCCAGAGATGGATTAATTACAAATACACACTAAAACTTCCTGAAACTACCACTGGAACTTGATCTACACTATTCGTTTGTCATTTTGCGGGAAAACCTTGAAGAAGGGCTATATGAGAAATTTCGGAAATCTTTGCACATTAATCAGGAAGTCAACTTATGTGGTAAAATTAAAATTACATATTTTCTGCTTAATTATTTACGAATTTAAATTTTCAGCTTTTTCACACACAATTTTTTATTTATTTATTTTTGTTTCCCCCACAGGGAGAAGGTCACTAGGTGTTTTTTAACTTTCACCAAAGTGTAATACTAAACTTCTTTAATTTATCAATGATGGGTAGTTGCTGGAAAAACAACACCGTCGAGACACTTCAACTTGACTTTTTATTCCGGTATATACTCGCGAAAACATGCAGGAACAGGGCATCTTCTTCCAAAGATATTACTAATATAACTGTCCTGTTAGCACCGCTTCCCTGCTCGAAATCTCGAGTGCTTATATAGGCTTATATGGCTTATCACAAGCGCCAACCGACGTTTCTGGAGCGCCAACAATAGAAATCGTACAAAAACAATTATAACTTACAATATAATTGCTTAGAAGCATGAAGAAACATTTTTGAAATATTTCAATAAATATATTCAAAATTTTTTACATCAACCTGACAAAATTAAACATTTTTAAACAGTTGAAAAACATACATAAAACACTACAGATTACAAAATCTTCACAATTAGTCTTTTAACTAACATTTAATAAAATTACAGGTCATCTAAACCATTCTCATCCATCTTAACAACACTCATTCATAGAATAGATATATACTTTTACAATAAACCATTTTTTTAATTTAATTTAATTGCGATCAGCGCACACTCCGGTGGCAATTTTCCTACACACCCATTTCCTCCCTTTCCTCTGCCAACCTACTTTCGCCCTCTACAAGTTTCGGCTTTAAATTGTTTAAACGTTTTTGGTAAATTATTCATCAATTCTCTTGGTATCTTGCGTATCTCTCTTCGACGAAAATGTATTTGATTTTTAGGATTAAAATTAGTAGGAACCAAGGACTGAGAGCTGTTAGAAGGTGTTTAAGATACTTTAGTTACATTGTAAAGTGTAAACGCAAACTGATACAACAAATAGTTTAAAAATTAAAATAATTGTCTGTAGCATAACGCTATTGAGAATGTATCAGGATTAGCGCGGAGAGCTGCAAAGCCAGAGGCACTTTACGCCTGGCATTAGGCGACTCGCGTCTGCCGTACTCCAGTGGCGCAGTACGTCACCGGCCGACAGACCGTATTTCGCACAATTGGCCGCTGGAACAACAGTCGTAGAGAAAGCTTTTTGTCCAGCGTGGCCGGGCTGGAAATCACTGCACCGCAGACGAACGAGCTGCCTGTTGGACGCACAGTGCCGCACCCCTCAACAGGCTGCGCTTTCGACAAATATTGAGCGTTTCCCCTGACACATTGTCTGTCTACAACCTGCTGTATGTGCACGGCTCTAAGAAGACTGCGCCCCTTGTTAATGTTCCTAGTAAAGACAAGCCTCATTTCAATTTCAAACTGTCACATACTCGCACCCTTAGGATTACCCGCGGAAGAAAGTTAGAAACACCTGCCATTCTACAACAGCAGTGCAAACCACATAAGAACTACATTTTCAAACATTTTAATGAGATACCTAAGATCTATTAACTTATTACTTCAACAGTGACAGAACTGTCTCATACAAATTACTATAAATCTATAAACGAGGAGCAGGTGTCTTAGCGTTTGAAATGCTATCACGAAAAAATTAAGGCAGCAAACCAGCAATTAAGGACTGTGTTTTCAAATACTGAGATTTTATAGACTAGCTTAAAATCTGTGAAAATATCTTCTTATTCTAGGTGACCGAGGAACGGAGCAAGAAATTATAATCAAATTGAGATGGAACGCTCGGTGGTGGATTAGCGGAAACGCCTGGCCTTACATTCGGGAGGACGCCGGTTCGAATCCCCGAACTGGCATCCAGATATGGGTTTTCCACGACTTCCTAAATCCCTCCAGGCGCATGCCGGGATGCTTTCTTCATAAATCCATAGCCGAAATTCCTTCCCGTTCATTACCCTCTACCCTCTACCGCCTCTAACGGCTTCAATATCAACGAGTTGTAAATCCATAAACAAAAAATCAAAAAAATATGCACCACAGATCACTCTGTACTGGATGCACTCTTGAAATACAAACAAAGCATCACGCTACTACTCATTGGATTATTTTTTATCTTTTTATTTGGTTTTCTGATACCTAATGTATTGAAATAAACGGGATAAGTGAATCAAACGTAAGAAGCATGGGAGATATTTAATTTACTGTAAATATCTTTGCTCTTCAAGCGATGCTTATTTAAGATGACTGTACTACTCTTCGGATTGTATTTATATTGTTTTTTAGTTTTTTAATTTATTTCTTCAGTTTTCTGAAATGTAGTAAATTAAAGTAAACGGAGTATTTTAGTCAAACCACTACGTAATAGCTTAACAATTCAATAAGAGTAAAGGAATTGTGATATTTAATAAGCGGTAAACATCTTGGTGCCCAATGTTGTTATTAAAACCTGATACCATGTTGACCTTAATCAAATCACTGTATCAAATACTAACACTTCTATAACCGCAGCTAAATTGTAACTTTTTATTTACTGCAGACATCACTGCACGTAATATAGATATTAAAACCTAATAGCTATTCCATCAGCAAATCAGCATTTGAAAATGTGGTTTTTGGTTAACTGTTAAGGAATTGATTTTTTTTATGACCACAGATGTAATCCTAACAAAAGTTTATAGTTTGTGATATAATTCTATACTTGTTCATGATTTAGGATAGTACTAATATACTATAACCAACTCTACGTAATAATATCAATGTTTCTTCAAATAGCTTTAAATTCTTATATTTCATATATTGTATTGTATCAAAATATAGGTAAAAAATAAAAAAAATAATGTTTCGGATATCAGTATGAAAACCAAAGCTAATAACTAAAAGAATGGAAAGTTTTTAGATGACGATTACATTTTTAGTAGAATGAAAAGGGTCAAGCACTTCTATACTCACCAGTCTCCGCGCACGAAGCAGCGGGCAAATGCTAGTATTAAATATTTTGCACACATAACTAAATCAGACTCCTCTGCCATCTTTGCAGACGATATATAACGCAAAAATTTGCAGTCGAGATGACCAAGGCTCGAATCTAAGTTCGTTCGCTCCGATTTCGATATTTTACAGTATCTTGAAAACACTCCAGATGAATTCAGATTGATTTTCCTCATACAGCCTAATTGACAGGATTTGATCTAACAGTGCAAGGGAATGTTACTGAAGTAAACATACAACTTTCCCCATTAGTAAAGCCATTATTACGACACATAGGTTGAAATATGAGGAATTCAAACACGTACACATAACTCTTGTATGACGTCATCTGGAATGTTGTGTTGCAAGTGATACATGTCAAGGGGCATTGATTAACAACTTGGAGTCGCATTGTAAGGTCAGGTGGTTTAAATCCGATTTCGAGCATGAGTGGTTTTAATCAAGTGTTCTGTCCGTCGTTTGTTGGTTGTACTAGGTTTAAAAGGTATACTGTGGAAGCAGAATTACATAGTCTATACTTCAATGAATCCCAACACTTCGGACGCTAGCTGTGTGGTCCAGAAGTCAAGTTTCAGTAAAAATAATAATAATAGTAGTATGAAGCAAATACAGCGTGAATCGCTTGCTATAGTCGTTATCAAATCGTGAAAGATGACACAAAGTGGTTGGGATGGGAATGTCTGGCAGACGTAGTTTCCACTTGAATTTGTTGTAACTTCGTCAGTATGGATAAAGGCTCATGTGGACGTAATGACTTTGTGACAAGATTTTTATTGGCAGCGTATTCCGCCCCTATCGTAGACCCCTTAACCTAAATCAGTAATCCTACCAGGTACAGGGGACCTAGAGCATGAAGTGGAGAGATGGGCTTCACTTTACACAGCAAGCTGCGCTAGAAGTGAAGGTCGGGTTAAGTGCGTTTGGTAATCTCGCCGATACAGAGATTCAAACCAGGTACTTTTCGACTACAGTCAGACACCTTAACCATTGAGCCACCAGACCACTATCAGCATGTGTACAAATAACCCATTTTCTTGGCTACATATAATCTGATGCGCAAGTTAACCGAAGGTTTGATTTTCACAACAGATTATTTAATTGTCTAATTCCGCCGGCATTTAACGTTGTATGACTATAAATATTTAAGTCAAGTATAGGATTTCGAACTATGAAAGCCGCATTAAAATTATATCATTAGTTTTGTGTGGTTCCAAAACAGACAAGAACAATGAAATAAAAATTTAAAGAATAGTTGCTCAGACTATGTCCTACGTCCAATAACAAAATGGTAAATTTAGAAGTCGACACATTTACTAACTCTACACACATGTAGAAAAAAAATCACAGTCGGCATTCATATGAAGAAAATTGTTTTCTATAGCCACACTGCTCCTATGAATCCTATATGGCCGAGCAAGAGGATCTTCAATTACGTTTTCATCAACAAAAAAAACATATGCTCTAGTGCCCTGTGTGGTCATCATTCTACAATGAAGAAAATGTATCCACCAACATCGAATGCACTTGATGTAGCGAAGTAATGGGCAAAATGAATTTAAATTGATTAATTAATACAAAGTTTTGCTGTTTATTTGGTGTTTGTGACTCGGTACTAATAATAAAATTAAAAAAAAAAAAAAAAAAACAAGAAGGAGCTGTGGTTCACAGAGGTAATGAAAGATTTGGAAGAAGTGGAGGATATCCAGAAACATATTTCGTTCAAGTAGAAACTCCAAGAGCACCGCAGTTTCCGAGAAAACCCGAAACAAAAAACTGCCAAAAAATGAACTGAATTTAGAAGGAACAGCATAGGATAAGAATGTTTGATAAAAGGGACATAGAAAAGGACAGTTTAAATAGCATGGTACGTAGATGGCCGTTGAAAAGAAATGAAATGAAAATTGCTGACTTCAATCATTTTGCAAGCTCACAGTCGTCTTGTCGTAGTTGTTGGGGCTTTCAGATTTAATTATGAATTAACACTTATAAATAAAAAGTTCGGTCAGCCGTGCGGTCGCCAATCTGCTGATCTTTACTAGTTAGATAAATTAGAATTGTAGTCAGAGAAACAAGTAAGAAAGTACTGAGAAATACACCGCACTTCAGTTTTCACATTAACTCACATTTATTCCTCCGAAACTACAAATATCTAAGCCAGCCAGCAGATAACTTAAAAACTAAACTTCTTCTCCAAAGAATGCAGGTTCGAGGATAATCAAGGACTGTAACATTCAGTACAAGCCCCGTAATTAATTATCACACAATCGACGTGATCCAAATCAATAGCAGTACAACATACACAGTTTATGTGAAACCAGTTCATTCAAAATAACCTTCATAGTCCAAAAAAATACCTCCAGAATGTCCACACAATGTCTTACAACTCTGAGCCTCGGTTAAGCGACACACACACACACACATGCTCCCGGCCGCGGCATAAAAGCTCTCGCTGGCCGTAGCTTACTCTAACGTCGCCAATACAAGACTGTTTCAAAGCGCGCTAAGTAATCGCTCCACCAAAGACATTACATTTACTTCTCAGATCACAATTTATACTAAAATTATATCCGTAATTTCAACGGTTATGTTACACTCCCTAACTAACAACCTTGTGATAATTGATCTGGTTTCAGATAAAATTGATCAATTATCAAAAAAACTGTTATGTCACAATTTCTTACAAAAATATCATGAATGTGTAAATACAACCATATATACATAAGTTTTAGACCGGAACCTATTTAGTGAAAAGGTTAATAGATGGGCAGTGAAGCCAGAGAATGTATTTCAAACGAGACGAGGAACCAAGTGGAGTGAAGAACGAAAGATGGTTTTCGAGAGAAAATGAGAGCTATTTGGAAGAGCAGAAAAGCAAATAATAAAAGTATTGCGTGATCTAACTGAGTCCATACACACAGATATTATATTAGATATATATCAGCGTTGACAAGAGCAGTTCAGATCGCTATTTAATTGATTTGTAAATTTATCATCATTAATTTACTAAATTTTATTACGAATCGGTGATTTGTAATATTTACGTATATAAATATAAACACAGGCAAGTAAGCGACTGAATTGGAGGAGTGTTGTGAGGTGCAAGCCAGCTGTCAGGTGTAGTGCGGTGGAGTGGTTTGAAACTCGGTGCGGAGAGCCGTGGAGAGCGCGTCGCACAACGCCCGTGTCAGTCACCTCTCGGGCCCACCTGTGTTGACTCTGCTCTCTGCTCAATGGACGCTCTGTGCCACGTATTTGGGCCTCTGATTAGAGAGCGAGCAGGTCCGCCTGGAACTGCCGACGCCCTCTCGCTCACTAGTCCGGACACAACCTTCAAAGTCGGCTCACCTGCCTGTCGTCCGCTCCCACTTAGACGAACCTTCACCAAGTCAGGGCATCCCCTACAACGCACCTCTCCCCTCACATTCAATCAACAATTGCTTTGAGTATAACCGAAGTTATGGGTATCTTCAGCTGTAACTATGACGAGGGGTCATCAGAAACCATGGTTACAACGCCTGCAGTGTATTTTGCTCATATTGTTTCATGCAACCAACTAATAGTAGATAAATTAGGTTGTTTTTTCCAAATACTCTCCATAACGGTTTAAGTATGTCACTTCGTAGGATGAGTTTCCTTGCGTGTTCAGCCACGTTGTCACGAAATGTTTCAACCTCTCTTCTGAAGCGAATCGTCGGCCTCCTAAGAATCGGCCACTGCGATCGTCGTCGGTGACGTTTTCTCTAGCGGCTCCAAGTTTTCGACACCATTCTCCGACATGCTGACAAGACATAACAGTATCTCCGTAAACATCTATCAGGTGTCGGTGAATTTAGCTGGTTACATGTTTCGCCCACAGAATGCTTCGTGAGACCAATTTGCCAGACGAGTCACCATTTGTGTTTACCTACAATTAGCGCTGTAATTGACGGGTAGCTGAAAATCTGCATAGTTTCCAATCGCATGTCTTAGAATTACCGCAAACTAGTAGTTTTTCTATAACGGATGACACTCCAGGAATATCAGCATTCTAACGCGTGTACTGAACCGATCTGGTGGCTCACTGGTAGTGTCATGTGACTGGAGATATGAAGGACCCAGGATCGAATCCCTGAGTCTGCTGATATTTTCAAAGGCCCATATATCAACCTTCATCTCTGACAGCTTGCTGTGTATTGTGAAGTATGCTAACACGTTTCCGTGGTTCGGTTGCCGGTTAAACATTAGGTACCCCATACCGGGCAGGATTACTGAGATAGGTTAAGATGGCTACGAACGAGGCTGTTTGGGCAGCCAATAAAAATGTTACAAGATCATTACTACTACACAAGCCTATGTAGTGAATGCTAATCAATACGTGCTTTAAGAATTAATTGTCATAACCCCGTTCCGTTTTAAGTATTAGTCATTCCTTCTTTTCTGTGTATATTCCTTCTCCCATTTCCGAACAGTTTTATAATCGTGAAGTATTTTTGGTATTTTTTAATTATCCTTTCTTTGAACAAGATGAGACCATCTCATTTGTTTGTCTCGAAATTCCCTCAGCCTAATTTTTTACTGATTGGATCATAGGATATACCATCTTCCTGTTAAATAAAAAAAATTGGCCTTAGGAACTTCTGACTTTTTATCAGGATCCAGCATCCTTTACCATAAAACGAGGTTGGGTTCAAAATAATTTCATAACTCTTTTAACAGTTTCAACACACGAGTTTCCTTTTAAAGATCTTTTAATTGTACCATACTTAAAATTTCTAATTTAAAAATCAATATCCTTAATATTATTTAGGCATAAAATGTACCCAAAATGTTAAATATCTCTAACCTGTTCTGCAGTAGTTGCTCTTAAAATATTTCTAGGTTATAAGATTCACGTCAAAGTTTATTCACTAGTTTATTTTTATAGATCATTCTTCGAATCGGACTATCAACCATTGGTAGGGTAACGATAATTATGTATACCGAAAATGATAAAACTTAACGGCTATTTACCGCTGTATTGGTTCTTTTTCAGCACCAAAATTGCGGGGGTTCTGATATACCGTGGTGCAGCATAACACACGAATATTTTAGCGTTTATTTAAATTCAAGTTATTCTCATGATTGTTCCACGTCTATTGGAATCTATGCAGCCACGACCTGGCTATTAACTAACACGGCGGGGTAAAGTTTAAGGCATTACTACTTCAATATTTATTTTTTATTGAATTTGCCTTCGTTTTGCCATAATACTGATCTCATTAATTCATCTGCATGTAAGTTAGTTCTATCCGTACCTGCAATCTGCAATGTTAACGATGGATGCCTTAAAAGGAATAAAACGTAACAACTTCGTATGGGTCGGTTCAGCAATGTACCTGAAGGAGACTGCAAAGGATGCGATCTAAACGTTTTGTTAATTCGTTTAGGTTATACCAAAAAATATTTCACATTATTCACATGCCGGGAGAATCTGCATTCTTGTCCTCTAAACGAGATCTTATAAGAGATACTCCACCGAGAACATGCGGGAAAACTTCACGTGCATGAGTAGGGCTTTTCATCCTACTCAGCTTCATTAATTCAAAATAAAGCATACTTTCATTTGCTGATTCAGATTTGATTTCACAAACAAAAATTTCTCCATACTGTGCTAATTTATCTCAATTTTTATCGCTGCTACATTCGATTCCCGAAAAATCTTTCATCAAATAGAAGAAATCGATTTATTAAATTCCAATAGAAGTATTTTCAAAGGATTAGAATTTTTAACCTATGTGCCGAAGTCACAATTTTGAGGCCAATGTTCCCACAGATTTGAAGAATACTTGTTAGTAATTGTTTTAGTGATAATATAATGATTCGTGTTAAGTGTGAGGCTGAAAACGTCTATTAATTTCCTTTACAGAAAAAAAAATATGTGAAGAAGATATTGATTAAAATAATACCTGCGGTAAAGTCTGCCTTTCTGTATTTCATCAAGCATTTAGATTATTTTTTTGGTGAGAATTCATCCCACTAGAAGTTATGGTTAGTCAAAGCAGAAACTTTACCCATATTTTAATCTTTGCTATAGCCACGCCCACTGGCAGCCAGCTACCGGACGCAGACATGTATATAAGGAAGTGTGGCACTTGAGCTATCTCAGTATCTGGGGGTCAGTTAACCAGTGCAGATGTCTCCACACCTGCTGAAGACGACGGAGTTAGTCGTCGAAATATCGTGTTTCCACAACACAATCCAGCGGTACACCCGTGAAGACTTCATTGCGTTTGCTCTTCAGCTTCAAAAGCAGATTAATAGCTGAGATCCCATTTCAAAATCTTTTAAAACAATTTCTTCAGAGATCCATTTCTGTTGGTAAACTGGGACGATTATTTACTTCAACTTAACCAAAAATTCCTTCTATTGAGAAAAATAGGTCATGAAAACAAATATTAATCATAAAAATTTAGTCTTCCTATTTTTCAGCTTGTAACAGTTTTTATTTTCTGACCAACAAGTAGGTTGTACATTTATCCAGTCCGAAAACAGTAATGACACTCGTACTTACCTGCACCATTGACCACAGTGTTTGGCTAAATCTCCCCCATTATTTTATTGATGCTTCAGTTATTGTTGATGATTAGCTTAAGACTTAGATATCTGTGGTTCCATATATCCAGTGTGGAACTACATTCACACTACGAATATAGCATCTGCATAGGGTCTGAGCTAAGCTTTTTCATTTATTGTATCTTTAAGATTCTTTGATAAAGTATCCATCAATAAGAGAATGAGAAGAGAATAGTCTAATGTGGAGGATGCCATCATAAAAATGATGAGCCTCCTGTGCGAACAGCGATATTTTTTCTCTGTTGATACTTTTTACTGCAGAGTGCCTATAACGTCAAACTACATTTATTCTCTCTTAAAAAGATTAAGGAGCTCACACCTTGCCAAGGAAAAGTGAAACTCGACCTGCTGTGTAACCGAAAAACGGAAGGAGTTTCTGAACCTTGCTTCTCGGCTTACTCGACGAACAGTAGCTGACTGTAACCAGAGCTTAAATCGAAAATGGCTCCTTGGGATATGCCTGCCGATACTTTTTATCGAAATGTTTAGTGATTGTACCAGTAATTTCGTTACAGAACAGGCTTAGTAAAATTTGTAAATTTTGTGCATATATTAAGGTTATTTATTAGTTTATTTAATCATTTTAAGTTATTCATCAGGACAACTGTCATATATTCTGACCGGGTTCAACAAAAATGAAAGGTAAAACCGACTAATTATGAATCTTTATTACATCATTTATAGATCTGCCCGGAGTTTGCCAATTTGTTATTATTTGTCTGTATATCTATTTATAAATTCTTGATTATTAGTAACTTAGAACATAAAATGTATAGTTATAAAAAAACATTATAAATACACATCACCTATCTGATACATTTGTTAACTAAAGAACCCACTCTTTGATTGGAAGGCATCTTAATCTTACCCTCCTATCTGCCAAACAATAAAGACTTGGGTTGCTCGTTTGGCAATTGATACGAAGGGGTTCCTTAATTCGACACGGGCCCCAGGTGTGTCTCCAGTTACCAAACATGATAAATGTTTGTCAAATATTGAAAGGAGTGGGTCCTTCAATTTAACACACACACAGGTGTGCGTTGAGTGTTCAGACGTTGGTCTTGAGAAATGTTACCGTAAAGGATTTCTCATAAAATATTATTGGTTGCTGTCTGGAATTTCACATACTGTACTGTTACAGACTACGTCAATTGGTTGCTTCCATTAATTGATGAGACAAGCAATAAAACTAATAACTACTCAGTATTAGAAATTTGATTTGTATTCAAGGTAAATCCTAAGTAGTCTACAAGGAAAAAATACGTCCTCTATTTCGTTAAGTGCCTTAATTAACTCTTTGGAGATATAGCATGTTACAAATTCCCACTGCTTTCATGAATCGTCAATAACACTTTAGATATTAAGTGATCAATAATCTACCATGTAAAACAGTATCAGATTGAGTCCAGTTTCTATTTACCTCGCATGTGGACGATATCACTAAATAAAATTCGATGTTTTTTCCGTTCATTGCGCACAGTTGCTATCTTGTATAATCATCTGTCAGATATCTGTAGTTAACATTAGTCACAGAAGAAAGATATATTTTAGCTTCATGGAGAATGTTTTTCTTTGGTTAAAATTTGAAAAGTACGTATTAGACTCGAATGTGATTATGTGAGATTATTGTATGTATGATAGATGGTTTGGAGTTTGAGCAGCTATAAGTTTGAATTGCAATCTAATGGCTCGATGAACTTTTAGGATTGCAATTTCAATGACGTCATTACCTCATGCAGATGTAAGTAGTTCCACAAGTATCGATATACAATGTAACGCCAATTATGTTGATGTCTTGCTCAGCATTTCATACGAACGTGCAACACTTCATTCGAATTACCCATAATTAACTTGGTGATAATGCCCTAATAATGTTCTTAGGAAGTGTTTATCTTTGATAGAGAGTAAAGACGTATCTTTGGTCTGTATTCTAGCATCTGTATTCTAGCATCTGTGTAACAAGTGGAATGTATGTGTTCTGTAACTTTGGAATAAAGAAAAAAGAATTTATGCAACGAAAGTACATAGGAATAATTGTTGAAATGAGGAAAATTAAAGCGTACAACGTGAAAAGAACGAATAAAACCTAACAAAATGGAATAAAATTTGTAAACAGATATTTTAATCATTATAACTTAAATACGTATTTGCAATTACATCATATCTTACACCAACCAAGATCACACACCTCTGGTTCGTTTGTGAGCGGATGTTCGATCTTTTTTATATATTTTTTCCTCCACGTATCTGTTTTCAAATTAACAAAATACATCTTACTATGAATTTTTTTATGAAATGACAAAATTATAAGGGTTGCTTTTTTTTAGCCCGTCTGGAACCCAAAAAAATTAATCCTTTCACGTCACATTAAACGTTGCAAAAACTTATCCTGTTGCTTCGTATAATTACGTTCAGAAGGTAAATTAAGTTATCATACCGTAGCTGGTGTCTTAAATGTAGAACACTAAATGACCAAAAAATTGCTTTATTTTGCTTCATTAGGCAAGTAATCTTATTAAGGATTCTCGCTATTATTACAAATGTCTTTGAAGAGAAAGCAACCAAGCAAGACATCCCTGACAGCTGGGAAAAAACCGGCTTCGCTGAAAACGACTGCGCTTTCAATGTTGAATGATACATTAAGCGTACGCTATAATAACGATAATTCAGTAGAATTGTCTCATTCCGGAAAGCAATTTGTTATTTCCTAGGAAAGCACAGCCTACAAACAAACTCCCACGACATTTAATGATGTAGTTTGAACTTCGCAGAACCAACGCGCTGCTATATAGGCTCTTGATTTTACAGTTTTATCAATCATCAGTATCAAAAATACTTAATGCACAATTTGACAGATAATCTAATGAATATTTATTACAATGAGAAATCTATACTAATGAGGACTGTTAGAAAATTGCTTAATTTTCAATTATTGAATTGAAAACGTCACCGAAAGCGACTTGAACTGTAACGAGTTGTTTCTTTCGAAAGTAATATGGTATCCACAGCTAGTCAGCGAGTGGTTAACACCCACGCAAGGCATTTGGGAAGAAGCGGGTTTTGTTGCCGATCCAATACCTAAAAAAAAGGTATCCGTTTCGTTTAACGTTGTACTTGTGATCGGCATGTTATAACATCTGCATGACAGAAATGGCTATCGGATTAGAAGAGCTGCAATGTTTTTAAAATATGATTTTTTTAAGGTCATTCAACACTGACTAATTAAAAATTGAGTTTAAGAATTTTAATCAGCTTTTTTTTTCTTTTTTTGAGGCTTTACGTCTCGTCGACGTCGGGGTCATTATAGATGGGAAAAAATCTGTACAAGAAACGAGAAGGAATTCAGCCATGGACTTTTGAAGGAAACATCCCGGAGTGATTTCGGCAAACCATGGAAAAACCAAATCTTGATGTCTGGATGTGGATACGAACCCGGGTCCTCCCGAAAATAACAAAAACTCATACTGCCCTTGAACAATGTTGGTTCACACACATTAGCTTAGGGAACGTCCATAAACTACGTGTCTCGGTCTAGAGGTGGGAGGAGTTGGCTGGAAAGCTATGCTGGGCTACGTGGAAAAAGGGGGGGGGAGTGTTCCGATCAATGCAACGTAGCATTTCATTCATATTATTTGTCACAATTATAATAAGGTACAAAACACACAACAGCTTGTGAATATTTATTTCCGACATTTAATTACCTCCGTACATAATTTACGATAGTCTTGACAAGAGAAAACGGCACAAAATATCTTCTGGAATTAATAGTGGAAAAGCAACGTGCTACGCGGCGGGGGGAGACGGGAGGAAGTAGAGGCAAAAGTCACGTCGGGTTACGTGTGTGGAGGGGGAAGTTGGGTTAGGGTTAGTGGGGAGGGGGGAAAGGGTTTCACAGGAGGACAAATGGGACTACGTGGTTTATGAAAGCTCCCTTATCTCCAGTATATAGGTGGATTCATACGAATCACGTCCACAATCGGGTGGTCTTGCCTTTGTGGCGAGGACTCAGTATTCAAAATTCACAAGTAATGAGAAAAGGATAACATCAGCATTTTCACTTATCTCAGTGCTTTTCGAGATCTGCGGGAATCTGATTGTTTCTACTGTGACGGATGGCACTTGGTTTCTGGATCGTTTCGGCCTAGTCAGCAGTTCGCTCAGTGTTCGGAATCTGAGGGTCCTTGTTCGTTTATTCCTCTGCGACCGCAAGACGGAATTGCTGCTGCTCCACTGAAAATAACTTCGGCACAAAATTTACTGCCAGTCATCGCATGACGAAATGCCTGTGGAACCAACGCTGCTACCAACAGCATCAGGAATATCCCAGACTGTCAAACCTTGGTCATCCATAATAAGTTCGCGTATCCCTAGTTTCTCAATAACAACAGTATTTAAGTTTGTTTCTGTCTTACACAATCGACGCCAATCTTTTCGGACACTTGGCCATTTTTTAATAGACTGAACTACAATTTAATTTGATCAACTCGTATTAAATCAAAACCGAAAGCATACTGAGTTTTGTAAATTCTTTCTCCTTGGGTATTACCAAGATTCCGAGAGTACGTGATGCAGTACCATACGTTCGATCATCTTCAAGTCAATGTTAATTCGGCTAACATTACGGTTGGAAAGTAGCAAATATTCACTCACCTATAGGAAAGCCCTTTCTATGAGATCGTGCAGTTTCTTTAACCACCTTATCCTTTGTTTCCGCTGAGAAAAATTAGGCTGTCTTAAAAATTTTTTATTCAACAATGGATTATACTACATGCTACTTTATCATTCTAAGGTAAAAAAAATAAAAATAAAAAAATTATATACATTTTTGTGTAATTATGAACATTTGAACTTAAAATTTAAATTTCAGTATTTTAAGGGCCTATGTTGGAGCCGAGAATTTTTCAGACGACACTTTCAATGAGATCTACTTGTTACATTTACGTCCCAGGAAACAATATTTCCAGAACTATATGCCCATATTATATAATAGCCTGTAAGTTAGATACCATCTTTACACAATTTGAGATTGTATTAAGTGTTATCTAAAAGCATTTTATTTTGTATGCTATCTTAGCTCCTCCAGTATTTCATTGACTTGCTGCTAAATACCTCAGCAATAAACAAAATTTCAGATGTGAATAACATTTTATGTGTCTATGTGTCTTATATGAGGATTCCCACATTATTTAGTGATATGTGGGCGTAATGTCTGCCACAAGGAATCGTGGTTTTTAATTGTGTAAGGCCCGATTTGCCCTGTACTGTGATCCACGTTAGGCCTTGAAGTCGAGGTGAATACCAAAACATTATAACCACTTTAGACGAAGGCAATATTATTCAGAATGGTTTTGTTACCTTCATTATCATATCATGTATATTATTTCTAAAAGGTGTTTTTTGTGATGATGCATCGTTTTCCTTTCATACTTAACCAAAATCGGTAAATGAGGCATCATTTTAAAGGTTAAGTAACATCATTAATTAAGAAAGGAATTTTTCGAAATTTAACCCAAAATTGCAGAATTGTGAACAATGAAGGTCACGGGTGTGCGATAGTTCAAAGTCGAGCTGACTGGCATCGCTGGCGTCAATAAGGAGTGATCGCATATCACTAGATAGCAGCACCACATATCACAGAGATATTCATAAACTGTGTATGTTTTCTGGAGCAAGTAGTGTTGCCCAAATGCAAGAACAAGACGAGACATGGCCACTCTTGGTCTTGGTCTTGCATCAATACACCTGGTTTTGGTCTTGGTCTTGGTATTGCACTCCCAGTCTTGGTCTTGGTCTTGCAGCAAGAGTCTCGCAAGTCTTGCAATTACCTATTAGCCTGTCAATATTTATTAAACGTTACGTTAGATATTAGAACAACGCAACAGAATAGGTACATTTTGAGCTTGAATTAACATAGCCATGGTAAAGACCAACCAAATTAATAAATGTCAGAAAGGACTTTACAGGAGTGACGTCATCGGCTCTGGAAGTCAGTTTTGGCGCGCAAATTCAAACTGTCAGTTTCAGACCGCCGTTTTGCGAGACATATCACCGTTTTAATTTTTTTAATTTATTTGTGGTGTATTCTGCATGAAGTTACTTAAAATGAAAGCAAAAATAAAAATATTGCATGTCCCCTATTAATAAGGTAGATAACCTTATTAATTATTATTAAAAGCTAGATTTTAAATTAGTTTGTAACTTTAACTTTTGAAACTGTAACTTTTGAAATATTAAGAAAATAAACATCTTCTCGGTAACATACTACATATAATTTGATTACGCATATTCTATATAGTTTATTTTTCGTTTTTATTATTTCGATACTTCAATTAAGTGTCATACTTACTATATTTAATGTATTATTTTTTATTTACTTATTCAGACCGTCAATTCCTACTTCAACGAAAACGCACTGATAGTCATTTATATTATACCAGTACTTTACGTCTTCCTACATATTTTCTGCCTATTTTCTTCTTCAAAATTCTATGTACTAGTACTTTCTTTAAGTTTCGTTTGTTTTCTATGTGTCAATTTCTTGTATTATATAGGATAAGTATATAATTTAAATTAAGCCTGTCCGGTCCACTGACTCTGGAGTTTACTCCTCGAGTTAAAATTTGGAAATATTATATATTCTTTACATGTAAATGAATATTTGCAAAAATGTATTGTGATGCAACAGTCAATATATCAATTTATTTATTTAAACAGTTCTCTCATATATTATTATATTCGGGCTCCTAAACAGTACATAAATCTTACTGTACGCTTTTTATATTATTCGATTACTATTATAGAAAATTTTTTCACGTTTGAAGTGTATTAAAAGTGTCTAAAATATTTATTAAATGGGTGACGACATATTTAAGCACTTTGTGTTTTAAAACCACACAGAAACACATCAGCATAATGTATTCGTGTCCATTCTAAGCACCCAAAAACTTATTTTGTATAGAAAGTATATAAAAAAAAGTCCTAACTGCAAGACGCAAGAGTCTCGCAGGCCTGGTCTTGTTCTTGCTTAAATCTTTCACAGTCAGTCTAGGTCTTAGTCTTGTTAAAATTAGGCGGTCTTGGTCTTGGTCTTGGTCTTGCAAAAATGCAAGACCAAGACCAAGACTGCAA
Source organism: Vandiemenella viatica (assembly GCA_031002005.1). Lineage (NCBI taxonomy): Eukaryota > Metazoa > Arthropoda > Insecta > Orthoptera > Morabidae > Vandiemenella > Vandiemenella viatica. The sequence continues at coordinate 83,136,385 of JARYHS010009186.1, forward strand.
GACCAAGACCGATTTTGGGCAAGCTTTCTGGATATTTTTATTTCTGTTAGGGAAACTTCTAATCATTTCTAATTGTTTCGTAAGTTGTTGCAAGTACTTTGTTATGTATCTATCTCAGTTTACAGGAAAACATTTGTTACAAATGAGCCAGTTCTTCTTTCATTCTTCTACTAACCACCAACCTCCTATTCATCTGGCGCGGATTTACATTGGGCGTCTACACTGGAGCCGGCGACAAAGGACAGCATACTAAACAGATACTTACGAAGTATGTGTAGTGTATGCGTAAGCCCCATACAAAGAAATTTGCAGGAGCTGAAATCAGAGCACCATGTGAAATGGAATGGAGCAGGATTTAAAATCTCGTTCTCGCGAGTGCAAGGACAACACTCACACAGTCACAAGCAAAACTTGTTCGAGCTTGTTAGTGTTGCTTTTACTCGATAGTTCATGAACACTTGGCAAAAGGTTACCGTAAGCAGCGTTTAGAATTCACTGCAGCGATGTTGTTGCGTGTCTGATGTGCCGTGAAATCTAATGTCATGGACTTCTACGCTGTGCTGCATTAGCAGAGCTGTGGGCACAGTACCGTTTGTTCCTCTATCTCCCAGATTCTCTCTTTTTCACTTTGCCTACCAGTTCCGTACTAAAAACATATTGTCAGGCATATTGGAAAAGATAAAAAAAAAAAAAAAAATTATATGAGTTTAAACGAGACATCCACGAAATAAAAAATATCATCGTACTTCCACTAAATTACGATATTTTATTTTATGCTGCCTGATGAAGTTCTATGTTCTAAGCAAGGTTTATTGTCTGTTGAATCAAACTGTAATTCAGGAGTGGTTTTGAATACGGACACTGATGAGTAGGTTTTGGATCTTTATGACAGAAAAAATAGATAAATATGCATGCAAATATGACATTAAAAATGTGTAAATTTGACGTAAAATGACAAAATATGGCCAAATATTTAATTTTACTATACATGAAAACATACTCAATTATTCATCTTTGATTTTATCTAGTAGTGTCGCTTTCATGTGGACTGCATAATTTGCTTCCGTTCCTTCACCATTGGGAAATCAATTATTTTTTTCGAAAATTATTTTCATGTTCCTGTAAAAGAATTGATTATTAGAATTTTACTTTTAAAAATCAGCGCTCTGGTGGCTCAGTTGTCAAAGTGTCTAACTAGTGAGCAAAAGGCCCCCTGTTCGAACCCCTGTCTCGGCGGGGATTTTCGTAGGCCTTTAACCAGGCCTTCACCTCTGGAACAGCATGCTGTGTAATGTAAAGTACGCTAGAACGTTTCCGTGGTTCAGATTCCATGTTAAACTGTAGGTTTACCGAGTTAGGTTAAGGTGGCTACGAAGGGGGCGGAATGCGCAGCCAATAGAAACCCTGTCACCACATCATTCCGAACACACAGAATTGTTAACATTATTTTAAAAAATCGTAATTTATTATACATTTGTTGTGGATTAGTGTAAATAGCATTTTCTATTCTTGTTTGTTACCAGCATTGCAGTGTATCACCACATGCAGGAATTTTCTCCTGTTGTCGCTTAAAACTGTCTTGTACTGTGAGAAGCTACGTTCGACATCACAAGATGTCACGGAAGCGTCACTGCAATTTGACTGTAGGTCGTCTTAAGCCAAAACAGATTCATTACAATGTTAAATGTCACTAATTTTACAAATTGTTTGATATACAATATTCCCACTCTTTATCAAGTTTGTTCTTTAGCGAACTAGCCAAACTTCCACCTGCTTGACCTACCATGGTTCCATTCTTTTAAAGACTGCTGCATTGTCGAGATTAAAAGGCGAGCGGAACATTAACGTTTAGAGATTGACAATAATGTATGCCGTTAATTCTTTACTGGTGAATTCTGACCCATTCAGTGACAATTTGTTTTATTTTTTCCTCCAGTGTATAATAGGAGTACATTTCTGTGAATAATTATCTTAATTTCTTCTCATCTATAATTTCTAGTAAATTTCCAGTACTATTAAAATATTACCAGATGTTTCCCCAAAATATGACCATAAATATTATCGTAATAAGACAAAACTAGGAAAATGGCCAGAATATGCATTTATATGCTATGTAAAATACATTTAAATACAATTAAAAACATTCAATCAATGTCTAATTCAGCATTACAGGTCAAAAAGAATGCAGGGAAAAAATATCACTTGTCATATAGATCCGAACTTTATTCATGAGGTTTGAAAAATTACTGTAGTCATAAGTGTTAACACTTATGATTGTGTACTATTTCCAGAGCCTAGAGAAATATTTGACTGACGTGGTATTGGGCAGGGGCGGATCCAGGATTTTGGTTTGGGGGGGGGGGCTTGAGAGGACTTTGGTTTGGGGGGGGAGCTTGGCTTGAATGAAATTTGGTTCAGAGGGCTTGCCTTCAGTGGATTTTGGGGGGGGGGCTTGAGTCGGCCCTTAGGATAGTGTTTATAGCCTTCTCGGGCTTCAAATCTATAGAGCTAAAAAAAAAAAAAAAAAAAAAAGTCTCCAAAATTACTGTGTCGGGGGTGGACCTAGATACTTTTGGGGGGGCTTGAGCCCCCTAGCCCCCCCCCCTGGATCCGCCCCTGGTATTGGGTAGCCTGGGTAGGTACAATGCAGTTCTTGGATGTGGCGAATTGTATACGTAATTATTTATCATAACCCATAGGTACTGCTACTAGATAATGGTATCATAACATTATGTGATGAATGCTCCATCATCTGTGATCATCAAACTAAAAGTATGATCTGTCGAAAATCAAATTTTAAAAGCCACTTCAGCACCGCCACTAGAAGCGGATACAGTGTTATTGAAACGCGACGACGTCTTGTCCAGAGATGAATAACCACTCCTACTGAAGGCGAGCAATGGCTTTCGGCCGCTGATCGCAGCCCTTGATGTGCTTATCTCAGTTGTCGGCTAGCGTCACCGAAATTACAAGGCTCGGCGGCCGCTTGTGAAGATGCTGGTGGAGGAGAAAGCCTGGTGAGCCGCCTCCCACGGTCACAATGATCACGTCCCACAGCTAAACGACACACGTCGAAGCACAAGCAACGGAGATGCGGTAGGCGGCGCTTTGGAATGGTCAGTAACACCAATAGTACAGCCACGTTGCCGAAGAATGGATGCGTGAACCGTTCGTCAAATGTAGGATGGACGCAGGAAGGATGTCAGATTAATTGAATTTGGCGTGTAACAACATTGCATTGAATGTCGGATTTTTTGGTGGTTGCGTAGGGCTACTAGGCATAGTCTTACATGTTAGTCAGAACTAGATTTGATAAATGTGGAGCGTTTATACTAAGGGTGGAATATTTGTGTGGACATTTGTCGGCGGAACCTGAAACTTGTGTTCTGAACTATAAATGTAATTTTGTTTGTGAAATGTGCTGTTTGTGAAACGGAGATTGGGGACTGTCCAGGCATTCGTCAAAGTGATTGCTGGAAACCGCTATGAGGATGGTTGATAGGTGGTTTCCGAGACTTGAACTGACCCCATTGTACTGTACCTTCCCGAGCCAATATGGCGGCGCATCAACGGGCAAAGTCACACTGACGAGTGTACTATTACATTACAAACTTATCGTTCTTTAATGAAAAGAACAGTTATTCTTCAGGAAGCACATTTGTGGATCGAATAAATTTAGAAGAAGTTTTTTAGAATACAGAGAAAAATTTAAAATTATGAGCATCTGCACACTTATTGTCTCGCATAACTTGCACTTGCATAATGCTTGAACGTGTAGGTAATACATCTATCCCTTAGCACAATATGACATCAAACACAGGGGCGGATCCAGGATTTTGTTTTGGGGGTGGGCTTGAGCGGACATTGGTTTGGGGGGGGGGCTTGGCTTGAGTGAATTTTGGTTCAGGATTTGGGGGGGGGAGGGCTTGAGTCGGGAAAAGGTAGTGAAAAGGTAGTATTTATAGCCTCCTCGGGCGGTCAGGCCTCAAATCCGTAGAGCTAAAAAAAAAAAAAAGTCTCAAAACTACAATGTCGGGGGTGGACTAAGATACTCTTGGGGGGGACTTGAGCCCCCTAGCCCCCCCCCCCCCTGGATCCGCCCCTGATCAAACACCAGTGAACAAGTCTTCTACTAAGGTTATGGACTGGCGGGGAATATAAAGGAATAGCAAGTGGCACTGGCAGAAGAAATGATTGAGTGGTACACAACACTGGAGGCAGAATGGATGCTTCAATTGTGATACAGTGGATAAAGTGGTGTAATATTGGGTGTAACCTACTATGGAATATAAGTTTGCGGTATCGGCCTTTCGTGCAAAGTAGATATACCAGTTGTTGAATCGAACAGAAGCTGCAATGGAAGACACGCATCCAAATCGGGATTATACCGAGATTTTTACGAGTATAAGTCACAATAATATCTACTTATAATAATGTCGTACCAACTCAGATCTACAGATTTCGTTTTAAGACACTATTTTTAGGAAAAATAAAGGGATCACTGCTAGATTCGGCAAAGACGATATCGGGACCGATCCCTTGGAGGAAATATATTTCAGTACTTGAAGGAATGTAAAAAACGAAAAAAAGAATTCAAATAAAGTAAAAATGGCAAAACTACATAACAATGCGGCAGATGCTCAAAATAATCGAAGCAGTATATGAACGTATTACTAAACAAAAAGCAGAAAAGGAAACCTTAACACACTTTGCTTGGTACCAGGTAATTACATTTCAAAGTTTTGTCGTCCTTTTCATACTTGATATCTCTAACGTTCTAAATTTTTTACCGGGCACGATAGGTGAGAGGTAAGTTCGGTTCTGGCTTTTCGGGTGGACATGAGTTCAAATACCCGTCCGACCATCCAGAAATATCTCCGGGTGAATGCTGGAATGGATTCTTCAAACTCCATGGCACAATTCCTTCCCGTTTCCTGTCCCATTAGTTCTCTTTCACCTCAAATAACCTGGAAGTCATCGATGCGTAACAGAAATGTTGTTATAGAAAACTAAAGCTACTATTTTTTATGTTTGTTTTAATAATTCTATTATAACTAACTAGAGTGCGTTCTTTTGCTATTTGTGTCATTACAAACATATTTTTACAAACTTTACCCCAAATATTAATTGATTTTTTTTTTGCACCAGCAGTATCTGATGACAATATGATTCACTTACATTTATAAATTCAGGTTTCTCCTCCGTTAATTTGGAACCATATATTTTAAATTCGTTCAGTCAACTAGGTCCACGGATTTTACTCGTAAATGCAGGCAAAAGGTCGTGTTCTAATAAAACCTGAGAGTACTAATTTAGGGTATTGACTTCCTTTAAGTATAGAATACTTATATGCTGCCTTGAAGAAATATTTTCCTGCTTTCAATAGAGATTGGCTCTGAAACTGCATTTATGTAGACACATTATAATATTGAAGAAAGAGCTAAATCCATAAATTTTGATATAAAGTTACTATCACATGTATTCATTCAGTTTAAGTGATTATAATTTTTTTTATTTACTATGTATTTAAAGTATTCAGTTGAGAAAAAATTATCTCAAGATAAATATCTCGCAATAATTCTCTTGGTCGCTGACATCGAATTGAGAGTTTTACAAAGACGGCTTCTCTGTTCATTGTTGTCAGCAATGCACATCATGGCACATATGCCACCAAATAGTCAGACCGAGGGTGGTGGTGTAACGGCTAGTGTTCTGGCCTCGCATTCGGGAGGACGGCGGTTCGAATCCCCGTCCGGGCATCCAGATTTGGGTTTTCCATGGTTTCCCAAATAACTCCAGGCAAATGCCGGCATGCTTTCTTCAAAAGGCCATAGCCGAATTCCTTCCCATTCCTTGCCCCCCCCTCCCTTTCCCGTCTCTAAAGGACCTCGCTGTTAGAGAGACGTTAAGCAGATAAATATGTAATGTCTGGCTTATTCCTACAGAAAATATTGTTTGTCCGGACATTACTGGGTGGTTTCTATGGTCTAAAAACCAGTCAGGGTGGGCGCCAGGTTTTCGACAGAGTTTCCTATACTAAAGGAAAGCGCCTGTCGAAACCAAAAACAAAAGCTGACCACAGATTCCACACTACAAGCTATAATTCATTCAATGACTTAGGGATGGAGGGTGATTGAAAAAAAACAGAGTTTACAATAGAACATTTGAGTTGCTTTTACTCACAAAATGGTCAGTGTATATTAAGGCACATACAACAACGTTTTGTGGATTTGAAAGTTTCAGCATGAGACTTGTCTCAGGGGTTTTTCTGGGCTGAACGGGTTTGCAAATGTCTCTTCCTTTCTTGGTGTGTATTTAACCCGGGACTGCGTGATGACGGAGGTGGGGCGCGTGTCAGCGGCGGCTGCGGCGACGGCGGTGGCAGCGGCGGCGACGGCGACGGCGACGGCGGTGATAGCTGCGGCGCGGCGGCTAGTCTTCGCTCACCCTCGGTCCTTCTTGCCCGAAGTCGTCAGTCGTAATCCCTTGTCCCAGCGTCGGTCCTCCACACCCGCATCTTCTCCATCTCTCCAGCCAATCGGAGCCAAAAACGCTCAACCACTCGCCGATTGGTGGGCGCCCTCGCAATAAACAAATAAAACAAGACGAAAATCAGATCACATGTGTCGTCACATGTGCTGGCAGTTTCTTGCGTAGGTCCACACCCACGTTTTTTTCCTTGGTCTCCTCCCGTTTTCTGTTGGAGCACAACACATCTCACCCCACAGAAGCAGCCCCCAGGGGTCTCGCCAAAAACAACACAGACCATACGCCGGCTTCCTGCCTCACAGGACGTTCAGGACATTACAACTACCCCTTCTCCCCGTGATTTCAAATCGTTCTTTGGAATGATTTGAAATCCTTGCTCCTTCATCCACCCGTATATGGCCTGGTACTACACACTGTTCTTCACTGACCATTTAATCTTTAATTTAATTTACAACCATTACTCTGTCTTCAAACAACCTCCACGAATGCTACTTAGCCAAAGCTTGACTTACGAGGAACGCTTTCTATTATTTAAATTTTGTGGACACACAACAAACAGAGCCAGCATACATCCAGAAACATTTTTTTATATGCACAAGTCTTAGAAATCTAACATAGTCAACTTTCAGTTTGATATTACAATATGTATATATTTCTATCACGAACATAGCGTAAGACATCATCACACACTGTGACATCTCCACAACTGTTTACACTGACAATCCTACTCATTGACAATGAAACTTCCAAAACACTATTCGTGCCTTCAAAAACAAGTATCAAACTGAAGCTAAACTCCCTGTGACGGGAGCATCTCCGTGAGGTAATTTTTACCCAAAATAGTAATTGGAAATATAAACAGTAATGCTACCAATTAATCAAACTTTTTTTTTTTTTCACCTTCTATTTTCTTATTGTTATTAAATCTTAGGACACAATGCTTTCTGCACAACAATATTACCATGTTCCTTTTTAAAACTGCTTCTCCAGCTCTCGGGCAAAACTGATCAGAGATACTAAAATTTTAATCCCTCCTTATTTCCATATTTACGAATTAACAATACATAGCTAACAATGTTTGCATTGAACACTAATACAATTCTTCCTAAGACACAAATCAAATGGTATACTAAATGCTAATGCTTACATCATTTCATTATTACCTTTCTACATTTTTTTTTAATTATTATTATTATTATCTCTTACAAGTGGTGACAGACAATCCAGTGCCCTCATTACCACATCGTGTACACTCCTTATCCACTAGCCTTCTCAGCCAACCATTCCTTAGTTTGTACCTACTGAATGCACTATCCTATTATTGACCGCCACAGCACCCTACGTCGTGTGTCATGCGTTCCGCTGGCCGACCATCTGGTGTGAGTAAACAACACAGCAGGCAGAAATGCCTGGCGCCGGGGGGTGGCTGGGTGAACGCCCTACTTCCCGCGGTTCTGGAGTCAGTCACACACACACAAAGATCCTGCACTCCCAAGGCCAAGCGCCTCCCCAAACCCAGCTCTATATTGGCCACGCAGCTTCGGCTTCAAAACACGACCGAACAATCGGCTATGTTAGCGCTTCCCACGTCTATCAATTCAACCCTTGGAATGCCACGATATTGTTCATTTGTCCTTACAGAGGTTCGAACATGAACTTACCTCTAATACTAACTATCCTAAAAACTTACAACCTTATTTATCTAGCATAGAGAACAGCTCAAACTTTCCGACAAAGTGCCGACAGACCACCTAAGTACACACCTAACAAAAAAACTACCTAAGTATACACAGAACCGTGTAAAATTACTCCCAAGGATTGTACAGCAACGCTCACATAACCCTATCAAATTTTCTTTCGTCTTCTCTAACGCTGTAGGTAATAACTCTAATCGAAATGCGCTTACTCCCTTGCCGAAATTTTTGCGTCTTGTCTTACGCCAACAAAAGCAACCCAATTTGGAAAATCTAAATTCATCCGTTATCTCAAAGTCAAAAGAAGTAACTTCGCTTGGAGAATCCAGCAAGAAAACCTTCACTACTATGCCGTGCTCAATGACAATCTCCATCAGGGATTAGCACTTTCAAATACTCACACCTGTCATGAATTTTCACCGGCGAACTCCACAGTTATTTTTTCTAACAGACGACTCCAAAAAGAAACCCAAGTAGTGATGTCAGGGAATGTGATACGCTCTGAGAAGCATGATGCTGGTTTGACTTGGTGGAACCACATTATTCCCGCTTACCGCTATTATGAAAAAAATCCAGAGTGTACAAAACATTGTTATACCAGACTCGGCACACTTCCACCACCTCAAGCACAAATTAACGGAGCCCCAGGGAATAATGACCTTGTCCCTCATATGAAACTTCCACGACCTACTACCACCACATTAATTAAACGACAACCGGACTGCTTATGCTTATGCGTCCTTGGCCTTCTATCCGTTGCCAAAAAGGAACGTCTGAAACCTCCAATTCATGCACGTCCGTTGTCTCTTCACCTTAAAACCTAGTCCTTCGCACGAGGAAATAGCAAATGCAACTTGGAACTCATCCACTGACTCCGTTACTCCAGTCTGAGTGCTCTCCATACATCAGTGCCGCTCTGGCTACAACTAACTTTCAAAAATACCTTCCTTTATTTTTTTTTTTTAACTCGACCAATGTCAAAACTTCCACCAACAACTTTCAAATGTCTGGAAAATTAGGTCCACCAAGTATTCAGCAACTTCCTCACAAGAGCAGCCAGAGAAGTTTAGCCCAGAAAAATGACATACCATCTCATAATCACTCCCACAATCGTTAAAAACTATTTTCTTCTCGCCTGACATTAATCACCGCATCGTAGCATTCTCCGCACGCAGTGACTGTTCTTCAATTCCATACCATGTACCAAAGCAATTCAACTGTTTTTATGGCTCACGTAATCTTCAATTACAACCAAAATTCCCTCTTCTCGCAACTCTCAGATGCTACCAGAATTTACCTTCCGTCCATTAGGGAGAACCGCATTTTTTTTTCCTTCGCAAACTCACTTCTGCGAACTATCTACTATATGACACTAGCATTAAACTTATTTATTATCATAATTATTCTCCACTTCATATCCTTGGGTATGTCTAAGGTCCAAACCAAGAATCTTTTTTTGGGGGGGGAAGCCTAGTTAGCTCCCGTTTTGAGCCTTCCGTGTACTACGCACATCCAAAACTCATACTTATCGCTGGCGTTTGTGTTTCGGAAATTCTCAGCAAATTCTTTCCTCTCAGCCAAGTACACTGATTGACTGTGCATGAAGTTAGCACTAATTTCTCCTCTCCATCCTCGAAACATGTCTGGGCGGCGTCCGCAAACGTCTCTGTTTTTGCAATCCTCCACAGTCAGCTTACGAGCGAGCCCGAGCGAACAAAAAAACGTCCCCTCTTGAGGCCTGGAAAAACATCGCTCGCGTCTATGCACCCTTGAGAGGCCTTCGGCCTGGAACAGAGGTTCCGCATTTGTTTCCGTCTGTCCAAATATGCACAAATATCGCAGGTCTCGTCTTTCGTGTCCGACAGTTGGCATTCTCGTGGTTTGGTCTGTCTGTCCGTTCTTACCGATTCCGAACACCCGACACATGGATGTCCTGCTGTTTATTTGTCTGTTTAATCGAAAAGCTCTCATGCGTTTCGCCGAGACCGTAGCGCTCTACTTTCATCTTTGCAACGCGAATCTGAATCACCTCTTCTCCAAGTTGGGTCAAATCCGCACTGTGGCTCCCCTCAATTTCCACGACACTCGTTTCCAGCATGTTGCTCCGTCCTTCCGTCTCCTGCCCTATTTCCGACGCGCGTCTTTGTCCATCCACTTGCTCCTTAGTGCGGTCAACAGCACTGCTTAACGTTTTCTGCGCCATTTGCAGCGATTGCACCGACTCCTTAATTTCGCCTACCCTTTTTTCCATCGCGACCGTCAATTCCTCCCTGAGCGCCGACAATTGTTCATTGGTTTTCCTATGTTGTTCATTTGTGTTTCTCTGTTGTTCACCAACCAAGCTCAAACTTTCAGTTAGGGATGTTAACCTTTCGTTAATGGGCCCCATCAGCTGTTGCATAAACTGCAAGATATTCTGAGGCATCATAATTTCGCTAGTCTGGTTTTGCGACAGCGGCACGAAATGATCGTTAGTTTCTGAAATCGGAAGATAACTAGCAGTGCCTTCCCCAGTGGCCGTCTCCTGAATGCTTCGATCAACATTCCAACCACGGCGCTATCATTAAATGACCACGATTTCCCTCCATTGCGGATTCCTGATCTTTTGGCTCTGACGGACTGTGACTTTGTGCCATCCCGGTAGATTTTCCGGACCTCAGTTTCATCCACTCAAAAGCACCCAAAAATTTAGAAACTTGAAAACAAAAATGTCGCTACACTTATCCTCCCACAATTCAATATTTATGATGGTAAATCCGCGTGAACATTCGACAAATTCTTAAACGCACAATTCTTGATGGAACGAACGCTCAATTCATTAACTATTACAGACTCAATTGCGCAAAACATAGAGGCTCGCGGCATAAAATAAAAAAAAACACGTAAAGCAAGAACAATTTACCAAAACAATAATCGTCACAGAGGATAGCCAAAGGACAAACAAAATATTTTCGACGCTGAGATGCTGTGAAGGTCTGACATTTTAGGAGAATGCATTCTCAAACTGGTTTCAAAACATTTCCCAGCGATGCAATCACCATCCAAAACCAAAAACCAATTAAAAATACAAGGACAACTCGACCAGAACCAACCACCATCATTTTAGAATTCAACAAACACTAAAGACACATCTTCCTTCAACATTGACAAACAATTTATCCAACAGACCAACGTACAAATATCATATTCTGCACCAGCGACCCGTACAATTTAAAGCTGGAATGAATACATATTATCTACTAGCATGTCATAAACATGTCATATTATACACAAAACTTTTCTGCATGCTGGCACGGTTTTCCACTGAAATGAGCATTCAAAATTTAAATATTAATATGGAAAAGACACTCTGCAAACGTTCATATCGTTAGCCCCACAGGTTGGGTAAGCCAAATGTAATGTCTCTATTCCGTTCATAAAATATTGTTTGTCCGGACATTACTGGGCGGTTTCTGTGGTCTAAAAACCAGTCAGGGTGGGCGCCAGGTTTTCGACAGAGTTTCCTATATTAAAGGAAAGCGCCTGTCGAAACCAAAAACAAAAGCTGACCACAGATTCCACACTACAAGCTATAATTTATTAAATGACTTAGGGATGGAGGGTGATTGAAAAAAACAGAGTTTACAATAGAACATTTGAATTGCTTTTACTCACAAAGTGGTCAGTGTATATTAAGGCACATACAACAACGTTTTGTGGATTTAAAAGTTTCAGCATGAGACTTGTCTCAGGGGTTTTCTGGGCTGAACGGGTTTGCAAATGTCTCTTCCTTTCTTGGTGTGTATTTACCCGGGACTGCGTGATGACGGAGGTGGGCCGCGTGTCAGCGGCGGCTGCGGCGACGGCGACGGCGGTGATAGCTGCGGCGCGGCGGCTAGTCCTCGCTCACCCTCGGTCCTTCTTGCCCGAAGTCGTCAGTCGTAATCCTCGTCCCTGCGTCGGTCCTCCACACCCGCATCTCCTCCATCTCTCCAGCCAATCGGAGCCAAAAACGCTCAGCCACTCGCCGATTGGTGGGCGCCCTCGCAATAAACAAATAAAACAACACGGAAATCAGATCACATGTGTCGTCACATGTGCTGGCAGTTTCTTGCGTAGGTCCACACCCACGTTTTTTTCTTGGTCTCCTCCCGTTTTCTGTTGGAGCACAACACATCTCACCCCACAGAAGCAGCCCCCAGGGGTCTCGCCAAAAACAACACAGACCATACGCCCGGCTTCCTGCCTCACAGGACGTTCAGGACATTACAAAGTTGACCTCAAAACATCAAATTTCTGTGTAATTTAGCCAATATCTTTAGCTGATAAAAAGGTTCCTTCTATTTACGTTTATGTATCATACATTATGTATCATCTATCATATATATTATTTCTGTAAGGTATTTTTTTGTCACAAGCCTGTATCTTCCTTCATACTTAACCGAAATCAATGAAAGAAGTGTCATTTTAAAGCTTATGGTCTTCACTTTGGTCACATCATATTTTAAAAATTGAAGTTTCCGGAATTTGACCCTTAAAGGGCGAAAATGTCAATATTTCTAAAATGCTGTTTTCTGTATTACGAGTCATTTATCTCCCTGGATACCTATCTGAAATTGTTTAATGGGGTATCATTTTAAAGATTAAGATCCCACTTTGGTGACACCACATATTAAGGCAGAAATTTTTCGGAATTCGACCCTTAAAGGGCAAAAGTATCAATATTTTTGCAATTCGATTTGTGTCACGAGCGATTTATCTGCCTTATTATCTAACCGATATAGATAAATGAGGTATCATATTAAAGACTAAGGTCTCCGCCGTGGTAATATTACATTTTAAGAAAGGAATTTTTCGTAATTCGACCCTTAATGGGCAAAAATGTTAATTTTTCTAAAATACGTGTTTTGTATCTCGAGCCATTTATCTCCCTGGATATCTAACCAAAATCGATAAATGATATAGGATTATTAGGAGTAATGTATCAGCTTTGTGAAATCATATTTTAAGAAAGAATGTTTTTGGAATTCAACCCTTAAAGGAAAAAAGTATAAATTTTTCTATTACCGATTTTTGTGTCACGGGCGATTTATCTCCCTTGATATCTAACCGATATAGATAAATGAGGTATCATATTAAAGAATAAGGTCTCCGCCGTGGTAAAATTATGTTTTAAGAAAGGAATTTTTCGTAATTCGACCATAAAAGGCAAAAATGTCAATTTTTCTAAAATGCGTTTTTTGTGTCTCGAGCCACTTATCCCCCTTGATATCTATCCAAAATCGATAAATCAAGTACGATTGTGAGGAATAATGTCTCAGCTTTGCTGACATCATATTTTATGAAGAAGTGTTTGGAATTCAACTATTAAAGGGAAAAAGTAAAATTGTTCTACAACGTATTTTTGTGTCACGAGCCTTATATTTCCCTTGATATCTAATCGATATAGATAAATGACATATCGTATTAAAGTCTAAGGTTTCCGCCGTGGTAACATTATATTCTAAAAAAGGAATTTTTCGTAATTCGACCCATAAAGCGCAAAAATGACAATATTTCTAAAATACGTTTTTTGTGTTTCGAGCCATTTATCTCCCTGGATTTCTAACCAAAATCGATAAATGAAGTAGGAGTATGAAGAGTAATGACTGAACTTGGTGACATTATATTGAACCTCACTATTCATCGGATTTTATTCGCGAAATTTTCGCACGGATCGTCTAGTTATTAATATTATTGCTATTGTCTAGAGCCTTTGCATAGAATCTGATAATGTAAACCACATTTTGTATTCCTGATTCTAAGATAAATATTCAATTTAGCCATTACTTTCTTGAGTGAGGGACAATGCGAGATTTCTTTAGTAACGACATGACTGAAGTAATAAAGTAAGATTCGTGTGACAATATTCGTTACAACAAAATTGCTAATGAAGTTTCTAATGAAGTTTTCTAGGATTGGAAAAATAAACTTAAAGCATTACAAACAGGCCTACTCACGTATCCGTAAGTCTTACGTAAACATATTATTACTGAAAAGTCAGAGTAGAGCTACGTACAATC